>OZ030005.1:168757158-169132158 GCA_964023405.1 Apodemus agrarius
TCCTGAAGCAACTCAAGGAGTTCAGAAGCTCCAGAACTGCTACCTTTGTCAATTTCAGAAACACTTTTCATGTCTCCCCCCAAAAAGTCTCGAAGATGCCAGTCTGGGACTTCCCCTGTAGCCTGTCACCTCTGCCCTCCTGGCCTACTTCTTGGAGATCTTCCATTGTAGCTCAGAGAAATGGTGTCACCTTCCACCCATATGGACTGCCCACGGCTAAGTATTTTAGAGACCACGTGGACCATACTTCATAATAAACGCACTCAAAGCACTCGGAAATTAAAGAGTATCCCTTTATCCTTTCTCTGAACTTAATCAGGTCAAGATGTCAAAGGTGTGATTCTAGGCAAAATAAACACCAATAATGTATTTTCTTAAGATTTACTTTTACTTATATGCGGGTGTGTTTGTTATATGTGCGTGTCCATGTGAATACATGCCTCGAGTGTTCAGGAATACTCAGAGGCCAGAAGGAGGCTTTGGAGCCACTGGAGCGGCAGCACAGGCAGCCGTGAGCCTCCAGCTTGGGTTCTGGGACCCCGATTTGCATCCTCTGGGGAAGCAGCAAGCACTCTTACCTACTGAGCTCTCTCTCTGGCCCCAGTGTGGTACTTTTCATTGTTTTGTTACTAATGCCAAAATGAATGCCTAGGCAATGTCAGTGACAGAAACACAGTGAGACCCAAAACACATAACATAGAAACACAGTGAAATGCAAGACCAAGTGTCAGGAAGCTCTTTAGTGTACATGCTTGCCAGTAGGAGGTGGTGAGAGACAGAGAGAGTGAGCTCCTCACAGCACTCGGCAGGCGGTTGGATAGGACACTTGCCTGAGCTGTGCAGATGTTGCTGGTGGCTTTGTCTCTCCGGATGTGCTGTTCTCTGGTCTGGAGAGCGAGGCGATACACTTCTTTCCCTGTGGCATCCCTGGATCAAGAGAACACATCCAGTCCGCGCATGATCAAAGTACCAAGATTGCCTTAGAACAGGTTCTTGGACCTGTGGGTCACAACCCCTTTGAGGTAAATGACCCTTTCACGGGGTGGAATATCAGATATCCTGCATGTTTATATTATGACTCAAAACGGGTAGCAAAATTACAGTTATGAAGTAGCACCAGAAATTATTTTATGGTGGACTGAATGGAAAATAAAAGGAATGCTAACAGTCCTACTACTTACCACACTTACTGTGTAAAAATTTCCCTCATTAATGTACACATAGATACATATAGAGGCATGCATATATATCATATATATGTATGTATATTTTTATCATATATATGTATATATTTATCATAATCTGTATATATCTACATAAACTATATATGTGTATATATAACACAGTCCCCCCAAACTATATCTATGTACATATGTAGATACATTGATAAGCAATTTATGTATACACACACATACACACACACACAGGGTATGATAAACAAATATATAGTTAGAGTTAAACTATATATATTTTAGCAGTCTATGATAAAATTGAGGTATTTCCCTAGTAAAATCCTGGAATTCCTCTAAATTCTTAAGAAGCACCAGTCAGAGAGAAGCCATCGAGACTAGGAACCACGTGGCAGGAACCTCCGGAAACCTAGTGGGTCACACTAAATCTGTGGAAACCTAGTAGGTCACACTAACTCTGTGCTTTTAATGCAAAAGTGAGTTCTTCCTTCCTCAATGTGATGTTTAAAAAAAAAGAAAAGTAAAAAGAAACTGGTGAGGCACAATGCGCTTAAAATGTGCAGGTCTCTCCAGACATCTATCAAGCTATTGCCTGTACATGACTCCACTAATACCTGACAAAGGATACACACACCTTTTCATGCTGTCTGAATAACGGTGTCCAGTATATACCCCAGATGGATTCCCTCTTCTCACCTTGTTTTTAATCTACTTGACGTGGACCAACTAAACTTAGAGAGAGATCAGAGAAAAAGAATGGGGGTGGGGTGGGGGGGGAGTTGGGGTGGGGGGGGGTAGCTCAGCTGCTGAGCACTTGCTGCTCCTCTAGGGGACCTGAATTCATTCCCTAGCACCCAGGCTGGGCAGCTCGGACCTGCCTGGAGCTCCAGCTTGGGGGATGCAATGCCCTCTTCTGGTCTCCTTGGGTTCCTAGGCACACATGGCATATGGTCACATTCACATACACGAAATAAAAATGGATCTTTTTGAAGGAGAGCAAAGGAACGGGGAAGTGGGGGGGCTTTACCTTGTCACCCCCACCATCCTTCCAGGCATCATCCTCACCAGGTTTTCTCTGACAGCGAAAAAGGCTGCGTGTGGTCCCCCATAGCCCAGGGGCACTCCAAACCTCTGGGAGTTGCCCAGGGCAATGTCCACTCCAAACTCTCCAGGTGGCCTCAAAATACACAGAGCTAAAAGGTCAGTAGCACAGCAGGTCAGGCTCTGGGGAGGAAATGAAAAGAGGTCAAGGTTATCACCTTATTTATCCTGAGTATACAGGAGTTATCTCTACTACAGACAGACTGACTGGGACGGGGCATTTCTGGGAATTCCATTTGCTTGTGCATTCATGCAAAGAATATTTATGGAGTGCCTACTGAGTACCAGGGATTGGAAAGTGACAGTAATGAAGAGGAAGGCATGGGGGAAGAAGATGTCACCATTCCGCGTGATAATAATTGTAAAGAGATTAAAACATACCAAAAGACAGACATACATGGCATGGAATCCGGGACATGGCTTCCTAAATCTCAACAAGGGGGCTTACCTACCCCAGTCTGGTGGGCTCTCTCTACAAGTTCCGTGAAGTCCTCCACCTTCCCCTCAGTGTCTGGGTACTGGAACAGCACCCCACTGACATCTTTGCCACTGAAATCCATTTCGTGGGGTAACTTCAGCTCGACAAGCACCCCCCTAAATCTGAAAGCACAAGGGAAAATGTGTTTCTCTTTATGATGATGCGTGAGTACACGCATGCCTGTGTGTGCGCGCGCCCGTGTGCATGTGGTATGTTCATTAGTGCAGATACTCATGTGGCAAGCACATGTGTTGAGGTCAGAGTGAGCTCTCTTTCCACCATGGGTTGTGGTGATAAAACTAGTCTTGTCAGGCTGCTGACCCATCTCTCGAGCCACTGTCGCCAGCCCAGAAGATGTCAGCAGCAGCAGCTTGTCCCCGGGGAGGCTGGATTCATTTTCTACTCCTTCCCTAGCTGTGCTTCCAGCCTTACCCCCAGCCCTACCCCATCTCATTCCTGGCCCGTTAAGGTTTAACAGTGCTCTACGCCAACCTACATGCACGCGTCGCTCTTCAGTCGTCTCTACTGTCCTCCCCGCTCCCCTCTCCTCAACTCCCCGGGAGAACCCACTCCTGGCAGGGGCATCACCTCTGGAGCTAAAGATCCAACCCTTACAACAGAGCCATCTCCCAGACACCCCGGCTCAGCCATGGTGAATGAAACACATCCAGCTGGCAGCGAGAACTTCCTTAGATTCTTAAAACCTTCTAACTACAACTCCAAACCCTTCCGAAGGACAGTGTGGGGCGGGAGAACGCCCCCACGTTGCCAAAGCAGAAAGCAGATGCAGTGATGGCTGCGCCGGGGCTGTTTCTCTTGCCTACAGACTAAACGGTGAAAGGCACATAGCACTAATCAAACCGGTCCTTAGGTGTCCTGTGGTTTCCTTAGCAACTACATCTGCAGGAGGCACACACAGAACCACAGCCACGGCAGGCATGAGCGAGCCCTGCTTTTCCAAGTGCCCAAAACACTGCTGCAGTTACATTATTTCCTCTTTTGTTTATATATTTATTTACTGTTGGTCCTCTGACTCTCTTCCTTTTCCTTTCTTGGTACTAGGGCCTCAACTGAGGTTAGTGTCCTACCGCTGAGCTGTAGCCCTAATCTCTACTTCGGGACAGGATCATACCATGGTGGCTCGTTCTGGCCACAGACTTGAAATCCTCCCAGCTCAGGCTGATTTTCATGTTTTAAATTTTACCAAAAGATGACAACAGCATGGGAACTTACGACAGCGCAAAGGCAAAGGAACTCACCACGTGTCTGTCCCTCAGTGCTGATGAGGGACTCGGCAGAAGCGTCCATGGGAGAAAGTTGGGGGGAGGGGTGCAAACTCGCCAAATTCAGTATAAAGCGGGTTCACTTCCAGTCAGACTGGAGGTGGGGGAGAGAGGCAAGGTGGAGAGGATATTACCCTTGGCTCAGAACACAAATTAAATCAATTACTTGGCTCGAGTCTGGACAACAGCTATCGTCTGAGGGTGGCAACGAGGATCAACGAAAAATTTCTTCCTCTTGTTGTGTCTGTTGGAGAGAAAAAGCACATTTAAACCTGAAGATGTGTTCCCAAATATCAAAGAGTTTATTTTTTCCTTTCAGGTATTCGAGTATGGCCGCCAACTCTGTGGAACTTGTGATCCTCCTGCCTCCGTGTCCACGGTGAGCAGTGCAAGCCTTTATGCTAGTGTAGGTAGTGCTGGTGATCAACCCAGTCAAGGTCTCTGCCAATGGAGCCACTCCTCCAGCACCAAAATCAGTTTCTAAAGCAGCAAAGCAGTGAGGGAAACTCTAAGCAGGCTGTAAAGAGAGCTGAGAGATTGGTGACTCAGAGTTCCTGAAGGTGATCCGGTGAAACTCAAGCCTGTCCCAACATAATTTAACAGAAACCAATTCAGTTTTAAAAAATCTATACATGATAAAAGGAAAAGGACAGATATAAGGTATAAGGGGAAGTTGAAACCACCACAAAAAAAAGTCTCATAAATTACTATATCTTGTTGTCACAGAGGTATTTTAGCTTAGAGTCTCAGGTGAACAGAAACAAGACAGACCCTGCTCCAGCCAAGAGGGAGAATGATGACTCCCAGACTTTCTAGCCTCTACATGTATATCATGGCATGCATGTGTGTGTGCGCGCGCGCACACACACACACACACACCATACACACATGATACACACACACCACTCACATACACCTCACACATACCACACACACACCACACATACCACACACACACCACACAAACATCACACACACCACTGACATACACACATACACATACAAACACACACACACACACACACACACACATACACACACCACTCACATACACCACAGGCACTCACACAAACCATACTCACATACATGCACCACTCATATACACCACACACATCACACACCATTCATATACACCATATACCACACACACCACACACACCACACACATCACACACACACACACACCACCACCACCACCACCACCACCACCACCACCACCACCACCACCACGCACACACACTTGAACTCTTCCGGTGCTTTACAAAAGCTAATCTAAACGCAGACCTAGGAGAAAGGAGGAAAGAAGCGTTTACGAGGGAGAGCCTCCCAGCACCACAAAGCAGCCCAAGGCCAACACTGCAGGGCAGGGAGGAAACCTTTAGCCCAGACAATCAAATAAACAAAGAAAAAAACACCTCAACTTCTGTGAGTGTGAGGTCAGAGCTACAGAGGAGCCAGGGGTGTGTCTTAGCTGGGAGAGTGCTTGCCTAGCGTGTAACAGACCCTGGGTTTGAAAAGTCTGTGACCTCAGCAATTGTTTCTCTCTCTCTCTCTCTCTCTCTCTCTCTCTCTCTCTCTCTCTCTGAAGTATATACTGTACATAGAGTATCAGAAGCTCAAGGTCATCTCAGCTCTACAGTGAATTCCAGGTCATCCTGGATTATGACAGCCTGCCTAAAAAGATAAAAAGAAATTTTAAAATTTAGTAGGAGGGAACAAAATTTACTAAAAAATCAATAAAAATCTGAGAATAGTAATGGAGAACATACATACACCGCCGTTCTGTGAGCCTGTGTGTCTTCCATGAGGAACCTGCACTTACTCTCAATGCTGCTGAGGCTTCAGAAGAGTCCCGAGTGGGATCCACCACAAGGATTTTCATACCTAGAATGAGCCCGTACCTGCCTGGACCCTACAGCACCATCATTGATGGAAGCCAAGAATTAAACTCATGGGAACTCAGGGACAGAGGCTCCAGTTCTCAGGAAATGCCATATTTCCCAACCTACATGTGAATTATTCCAGGAAGATACGTTCCAAGGCAGAGAGACTGGAGAAAGGGGGACTGTAGAGTGAAGGTTGACTACACCCTGCGACCCGGTAACTTCTGGAAATGGATCCTCAGGAAATACTTAGAATTCCTGAGGGAGATTTATCTTTGGGACATGCAAATTAATTTCTAGTAACAGAAGATGGTGAAAATAAACTAAAAGCATAGAGCAGATGTGAGGTTACATAACCACGGCACTTCCATGCCACAGACACAAGAAGAGTCCGCGTCCAGGGGCTGGAGAGATGGCTCAGTGATGAAGAGCACGTGATGCTCTTCCGGAGGAACAAGGTTAGTTCCCAAAGCTATGTTGGTTGGCTCCAAGGTGACACACACACACACACACACACAACTAAACAACAACAAAAACCCCAAAGTCCTATTCTAGAAAGCTAAGTAAGAATTAGGTTTTCAAAATATACCGTGTAAGAGGAAGGAAAAGCAGCAGCGGGGAGGTGTGTGCCTGAAATGATGCACTAAGAGGTAGGGCAGGAAGAGCTGAGCTTAAGTCCTAGTGTTCTCAAAAAAGCCAAGGCTCGAGAAAACAAGTGTCAGAGGGTACCCACGGCCCTGGGATTATGTGCTATGCAAGAAGTGGGGAGTTGGGGGCTTGGGGGGGGGAAGGAATAAAAACAAGGCAAACACTAAACAGAAAATTCTTCCTAAGGAGTCACGCTGATGGTGTCCATTACAATGTTAGCTCCTCCCACGCCACGCCCCTCCCACGCCCCGCCCCTCCTGTACTCCAGGTACCAGGGGCAAGCTATGCCCATATGGTGCTTACAGATGCTGCCTGAAACAGTTCATGTTCAAAATTGTTGCATGCTATGAATCACAGGAGTGGGTTTTGTCTTTGTTTTGTTTTGGTCTGGTCAGGTCTCATGCTCTACAGGCTGGCTGTAGAGTTGAGCGTGACCTTGAATTCCTGATCCTCTGCCTCTACCTTCTAAGTCCCACGTATTAGGATTATGGGCATGAGCCACTATGTCCAACTAAACTGCTCTTTACTATACATAGAGTCTTCTGCTCTCATAATAAATGTTTTCATTATAAAAAGAAATACTTAATAGTTTCCCACCATAATTTCTCAGGATGTACATGTCAAATTAGCATGCCGAACTGTTTCAGGCAGCATCTGTTAGTGTGTGTAACATGAAGAACGCACACAAGGTACAAAATGTGTACATGTGTCATGTGCATGAAAGACCAAAGCTGTAACGAAGTCAAATGATACAAGGAGTCCCAGAAACACATCACATTCATTAGTGTTCTATTTTAAATTAAGTTTTAGTTGCTGCACATTCAGAAAATCATCTTTACTGTTGCCAATTTTCTTTTAGCAAACTCTACATTCATTCAGCTGTAAATTCCCGCGTGGGGTTTCCACGCACCGTTCAGGATGCTGGCACCCAGGCATGCCTTTCGTCTGGAGGGGCTCTCCTGCAGGACCTCTCACCTGTGGCACAGTTGCATGGCCTCCGCAGCCGCGGTCGCCTCATCCAGCAGGGAGGCGTTGGCCATGTCCAAGCCTGTGATGTCAGACACCATGGTCTGGTAGTTGAGTAAACTCTCCAGCCTCCCCTGAGACACCTCAGGCTGATATGGAGTGTACTGGGTGACCCTGAGAGGGAAACAGAAAACTATGTCTTAAACCATGCCACTCCTGACCAGAAAAGCTCAGGAAATCCCTGTTTTCAAATTCAATGCCCAAATCTCTTGAGAATTATGGAACACACTGGTAAGACTCTGAGATGACCAATTTGATTGGACTTAAACCTGCTTAGGAGAGCAATAAAATATATGTCTGAGTGTATCTGTGTGGAAGCTTCCAGAAAGGATTAATTGAGGTAGACAACCCAGCCAGAATGTGGACAGAGACTCACCCTGAGGCGGACTGCACCATGCAGCAGGTTAGAGGTCTACTGGATTGAAAAAGATGGGGAGGTGCTGGTTGCCAGGACATGAACTCCTGGGTTCCCTCACCGTCCCTCCCGATGACACTGACATCAGCGGTGACCTAGGTAGGTGACAGCTCAGCAGGTCAAAGTGTTTGCCACTAAGCCTGACAACCTGAGAGTTCAACTCCTGAGACCCAAATGGTAAGGCGAGCACTGCCTCAACAGGTTGTCCTCTGGCCTCTATGTGCACGATGTGGAGATCCCCAGAAGCATCCCCCCCAAATAAATAAAAAAGTAAATAAAACCTTAGCCAAAGCAAATCTTTCACCCCTACGTTACTTAAGCTGAGTATTTGGTCACAGCAATAAAAAGCCAGTCAATACATCTTTTCTTTAGGGTTTTATAGGGAAGAACAGAATTGTCATAGGAAAAAATTATTCTTTGGGCACATCCAATACTTACTTTCCCCCCTCTGCATTTCTTTTGTAGATTTGCTTATTTCATTTCTCGTCAATGAATGTTTCACCTGCATGTGCGCATGTGCATTAGATGGGTGTCTAGTGCCCATGGAGGCCAGAAGAGAGAATCATATCTCTTGAAACTGAAGTTACAGACCATTGTGAACCATCATGAGGTCCAAGTCCTCTGCAAGAACAAGTGCTCTGAACTACTGAGCCCCCTGACATTTTATTATTATTATTTTTTAAACACATAATCTTAGTATGTAGCTCAGGCTACCTGTCATTCACTCAGTAGATCAGGCTGGCCTTGAACTGGCTGTCTCTCCTTAACTTCTCCAGGTCTAGGATTACAGACACACACCACTGTACCCAGCTCTCTACATTATTTTTTTTGTTATATTACTATTTTAATTGTCTTATTGTAGACATATATTTTATATGAGCATCGTATGTGAATGTGTGTGTGGAAGGCAGAGGGTGACGCTAGGATCTTCCTCAATTGTGCTCCAGCTTACCTTTATTTTTTAATTAATACATTTTGTTTCTCATATGCATTGATGCTTTGCCTACATGTATGTCAGTGTGACGGTATCAGATTCTCTGGAACTGATGTCACAGACAGTTAAAAGCTGCCGTGTGGGTGCTGAGAATTGAACCCCAGTCCTCTGTAAGGGCAGGCAGTGCTGCTCTCAACTTCTGAGCCACCTCTGCAGTCAGCTCCAGTTTATCTTTGGAGACAGGAGCTCTCAGGGAAATTGAAGTTCGTCAAGTCAGCTAGGAACCAGGAGCTCCAGCCATCCACCCATCTCCTCTCCCTCAGCACAAGGACTCCAGATGAGTGCCGTGGCCTTAGCTCTCCCATGGGGGCCAGAGACCCGAACTCGGAGCCCTCAGCAAACACTTGACAGGGCTATTTCCCTAGGGCATCCACACGGGTTTTGTTATAAGCTAGTTCTTAAAATTCATGCCTGCCTGCCTGCCTTCTGCCTGACATAGGGGTCACAGACTCATCTTCTGAAACTGTAAGTCTCCAAATAACCTCTTCTCTAAGTCGTCTTTCCCTGGTGTCTTATCACAATAAAAAAACCAACTAAGACACCAAGCCAAAAGAGTTAAGTGATGTATTTATGGCTTTGATTTTTATTCTCTCTCTCTCTCTCTCTCTCTCTCTCTCTCTCTCTGTGTGTGTGTGTGTGTGTGTGTGTGTGTGTGTGTGTCTTTGTGTCTGTCTGTCTCTCTCTCAATCATATGCAGGCTTGGAAAGCATTGCTATGTTGAAAGCTTTAAAATGATTTATCTCAGTACACTGTACTACATCAGCACATTGAAATAATAATTTTCTCTCTCTCTCTCTCTCTCTCTCTCTCTCTCTCTCTCTCTTTTACTGGTGTGACTGTGTGTATGTGTACAGCAGAACACGTTGTTACTGCAGCTAATTCCCTGCACAGCCTGGATTAGCAACTGTAAAGGCAAATTCTAAGCGAGCAGTGAACTGGAAGGAAGGACGCCTCCAATACAATACCCAGTGCAGGCAAGTGAATGGGAACGTGAGACAAATGAGATCAGACGGAACCACAGACAACAGGCGGCGGCGATCTCCAGCCGGACAAGACACAGCACCACACAGCCTGCTGTTGGGAAGACAAGCGTGACCCTGTTCCTGCCATGCGCTCAGACGGACTGCCCAACCGGACACTTGGATTGCATTCAGGGACATGATTTGAGATTTAGACAGTTAGACAGACACAATTTCTTTCTTTCTGTTTGGTTCTTGTTTTCAGAAAAGGGTCTCACTGTAGTCTTGGCTGGCCTGGAACTGTCTATTGTGGACCAGGAGGGCTTCAAATGCAGAGATTAAATTCCCAGAGCAGAGATTAAATTCCCAGAGCTGAGATTAAAGCATTCTCCACCACACCCAGCCACACCCAGGAGAGATAGCTGTTATCTTGGGCAGAGGTAAGGGGGAGGGGGATACATTTTCTTTTTTTTTTTTTTCGAGACAGGGTTTCTCTGTATAGCCCTGGCTGTCTTGGAACTCTGTAGACCAGGCTGGCCTTGAACTCAGAAATCCGCCTGCCTCTGCCTCCCAAGTGCTGGGATTAAAAGCGTGCCCCACCACCACTTGGTGGTGGGGATACATTTTCAAGATTAGCAGCAGACCACAAGAGGCCTACACAAAGCTGAGCAATCTGAAAAAAATAGCCGCCGGAAGTGTTTCATTCAGAAGCACATGCAGCCCTACCTTAACAGCTGGCGTTCTGGAAGAACAGTGAGCACTAAATAGTTGCTATTTCCATAGCAAATGCCAGGCCAGCTGGGGCTACAGAATGAGATGCTGTAAAAGATAGATATGGTGGCCCAAGCTGTGATCACAGCACTTGGGAGGCTGAGGCAGGAGGATTAAAAGTTGGAGGCTGGGAAGGAGGGAAGAGAGAGGGGGGGGAGGGAAAGAGAGAGAGAGAGAGGCAGAGAGGGAGGGAGAGGGAGGGAGAGGGAGGGAGGGAGACAGGAAGAGGGGGGAGAGGGAAGCAGGGAAGGACAGAGGGAGGGAAGGGGAAGGGAAGGAGGGAGGGAGGGAGGGCAGGAGGGAGGGAGACAGGAAGAGGGAGGGAGAGGGAAGCAGGGAAGGACAGCGGGAGGGAAGGGGAAGGGAGGGAGGGAGGGAGGGAGAGTGTGTGAGTGTGTGGGTTTGGGTCTTAACCTCTAAAGGACATGGCTCACACTCAGTCTCTAGGGATGCTCACAAACCACCTGGACCTCCAGATTCAGAGCATCCCACACCTCCAGCTCTCTGGGCTCTACCACATGGCTACGTAACACCTCCTACAGACACATAATTAGAAATATAACCTTGTTTTTTTTTTAAATCTTGGGGCAGAGCCAAGGGTGCGAAGTGGCACTGCTCTTGTAGGGGAGCGGCGTTTGGTTTCCAGCACCTGTATCAGCTCACAAGTACCTGTAACTGCCCTTCCAGAGGCGCTAATGCCCTGGGTCTCTGTGCGCTGCACATGCATACACTAGTAACACATACATACACATAAAAACATTAGAACCTTAAATTTCACCTTAATTCATAAAGAACAAAAGGTGTGTGTGTGTGGGTGGGGGGGAGACCAGGTATTGTGGCGTATGTTTTAATCCCAGCTTTGGGGGAAAAAGTTCAAAGTCACCCTCTGCTACATTAAGTTTGAGGTTAGCCCAGACCACTGAGACTCTGTTTCAAAAAATCCTGAGATGAAAGCACACAATTTAAATCCAAATAAGGACCACCTGATCTTTCCGTGGCACCTGTACCCGCCCAGCCTTTCTCTGTTAAATACTTGAGGTGCAAATGTGCATTTTTTGACTCCCCGTTCAAATATCTCTGAGGAGGCTGGCCAGAGAGCTCCCTGGAGGGGCACTTGGCATCAAGCTGCAACACTTAAGTCCGATCCCCAGAACCCACACAGGTGTCCTCTGAGCTCCACACGTGCACCATAGCACATCATACCCCTAAACACACGTGCACACAAGGAATAAAACAAACGAAACCCAGATTATCCCACTACCATGGGGAAAAGCATTGAATGTCCTGACTGCAGTTGCTCAGTCTGAGTTGGATGACCCTGTGACCTCTGCAGGTGGGGTTTACTTATTCCGTCTGTTGCATGACCAGCCTTCCTATTATCATCCAAGGTTGAGGCAACGTAACCACCACTGCCTTAAAAGTCACTTCTTTTATTTCAAGTTTATAAAATAGTCACTGTAGAAATGTAACAGCCATGAAAGGGCTGCTGTCATGCATACATAAGTTTGCCTCAGTCCGGGAGGAAAAGTGTTTACAACCATTTGTCTGAGCACCTGAGATGTTCCTCAGTGGCGCCAACACGTGAGTTCAAAATCAGGTACCAGGAGGAATTAAAAGAGGGAAAGATGCCAGGCAGTGGTGGGGCATGCCTTTAATCCCAGCACTTGGGAGGCAGAGGCAGGCGGATTTCTGAGTTCGAGGCCAGCCTGGTCTACACAGTGAGTTCCAGGACAGCCAGGGTTACACAGAGAAAAAAAAAAAAAAAAAAAAAAAGGAGGGAAAGCTGTGTGATCCATGGGTGTGTCTTAACTGACATTAATTCAAATGCTTTCTTTTTCTAGATGTACTTTAATATATGTATTTTAAAAGTATCTATATAGCTGAAAGGCTTATAGTTCTGAAGTAGGTTGCTTGGTAATATACTCAACAAGACTGGCATTGATTCCTAAATAACCAGTTTCCTCTATTATTTGGGTTATGACTTTCTTTTTTAGAATCAGGGGAAAAGTAGGCAGGGGGCTTTCAGAAGGACTCATGAAACTTATAAAAAGCTCATCTTAATTAGTGCCAAGATTACAAACACCAGAAAGCCACAGGGCAAATGCCAGTGTGGATATTAGTTACTGACGCTCTCAGCAGTTGATACTTTGGGACAGTGGACCCCATGAAGCAAGTTCTTGATCCAGTGTACAGTTTCTTTCAGGAGCCCAAATGTTTGTATTCTTTCGAGTCTATGTGACCCATTTATTTTCACCTCACGTCACCGGAATTTGTTGGCTCCATCACTATGGAAACCATTCAGAAGCATAATGTGAAGTGCACCCCCCATGTGCTCGCAGCCCTCCCTATCAGCATGAGCTGGGTGCAGCGTCGCTCGCTGGGGCTCTGAACAACTTTTGGATAATAATGCAAAGCAACAATATTTAAAATGCACCCAGAGCCAGAGGCTGAAAAACAGAGTATTGTCTCCCTCTCAAAACACTGGCTGCCCCCAAATTAATTAGCATACTCGCTCACAGCCAGAGAGAAATATGGCAGACATCTCTGTATGGTCCCCAAGAGCAAAGGCCACAGGCCTGAGCTCAGGCTGAGATGCTATAGGCCCTCATGGGCATCAAAGCGCTTTTTTTTTTTTTAAGGGGGGAGGGGTGAAAGGCTATTTGCTTTTGAAATCAACCTTAGAGTTTACCATGCAAACGTTTACCAGGGCCACAGTGGAAAACATGCCCTCAGCTAATCGAACACATCGGCAAGCACATTCACAACCCTGAAAAACTGAACCGCCCTCTCTGTTGATGGGCCTGCTTTCCTGTTCTCTTATTAAAGAGGAAGTCGAGCATATAGCCATGACCATCTCCATACTGGGGTGGAGAGCAGACATGGAGGCCCCAACCCATCTGGTTCCCAACCCAATGGCTTCTGAGACAAACCTGAGTTCCCCAGACCCTGGGGCAGAATAGAGCTGACTCCTGAAAGGTGTCCTCTCTCACATATAACCTCCCCTCCCCCACCCGGCCCCACCCCACTCCCAGGAGCAGGAAAGAATTTGATTGTCGAGGGGGGATGGGAACAGGAAGTTGGCCATGCAGAGTACGAGCCTGTCCACAGCACACATATTCACATTCTCAGTAAAATGGCAGCAATAAAGCTGATGTCACAGTCTTCAGCTTTGGGGCCAAAGGAATGTGGAGGATAAGAGAGACATGAACATTGGCACTTTAAAGACCCGACAAAAGACAAAAGTCAGAGATGCAACACTGACTAAGTTCAGACACAGCCTAAAATGCCTCAGGGTCTCACCAAAGAGGAATGAAGCCTTGTCATAGACATTCAGGTTGACTCAGGAAGAGATCACCAGATCTGGACTTTATGCAAATAGAAGGGAAAAGAATCTATTTCAACACCTTGGAAGGAATTTCCCAATCAGAACCAGGTGGGTTCCTGGAGTTTCCAGGACAGCAGTGGGCAGGTGTCAGTGTGCAAGCCATGGGACACAGGGATTACATATCCAGTATTCCTGTTCTCTAGCTAGGAGATACTTTACCATCCAGAATTCTCCAGTAAGTTCCGCAAAATGGTCTGGGGCACCCAGCAGTTATAATAGCCCATGCCAATATACGATCTCCAGATCTGGTTCTTGCTTGCAATGGCACGCAGAGTTTCGAGGATTTCATTCTCACCTGATTGTGGGGAGAAAAAAAGAGACAGGTTACTAGATAAAACGCCCTGGCAGGGAGCTCCACTTATGGCTTCAAAGCCTCATGTTATTTGTTTGTGTCAGAACAGATAAATATAGCCATCCATCCAACCATCATTAAATAATGCCGTATACAGAAACCTGGTAGGAGGGCCCACAGATTCCTCAGTATTAATCCCTCATCACTTTTCCATCTGTGTAGTATGTGCGCATGTATGTGTGCATGTATGTGGGTGCACATAATTATGTGTGTGAATAGAAGCCAGAGGCTGATACTTTCCTCAATTGCGTGCGCTCCAGCTTATTTTTTGAGACAGGCGTTTCTTACCGAGCCCCAGAGCTCACTGATTCAGCTAGACTTCCTGGGATCTGCATGTCTCAGCCTCTGGAGCATGCTCAGTCATGCTTAGTTTTTAGGTGGGCCTTGGGATCAAACACAGGTCCTCATCCTGTGACAGGAACTTTACACACAGACCCATTCCTGATCCTGATTCTTTTTTTTTTTCCAGACAGGGTTTCTCTGTGTAGCCCTGGTTGTCCTGGGACTCACTCTGTAAACCAGGGCAGCCTCGAAGTCAGAAATCTGCCTGCCTCTGTCTCCCAAGTGCTGCGATTACAGGTGTGCGCCACCACTGCCCGGCTCCAGATTCTGATTCCTAACTTTTCTTCCTTCAGTTCTCTCTCTCTCTCTCTCTCTCTCTCTCTCTCTCTCTCTCTCTCTCTCTCTCTCCCTCCCTCCCTCCCTCCCTCCCTCCCTTCCTCCCTCTCTCCCTCCCTCTCTCCCTCCCTCCTCCATTCAGTGCTCTGTCTCTCTGAGACACCATCTTACTATGTAGCCTCCACTGGCTTGGAATTCAGTGTGTAGACCATTCACCTACCTCCCCAGTACTGGGATTAAAGGTACCTCAGCCTCTGTAGTCAACTCTTTAACAGTCGCCTAATTCCACGGGTTTTTTTTTTTTTTTCTGTATCTTTTGAAATTATGTTTTATTTCCTCTAAATAAAATGCTTTCTCAAATCGTATTATGGTCTTTCATTTATTTATTTATTTATTTATTTATTTATTTATTTATTTATTTAGTGTGTGTGTGTGTGTGTGTGTGTGCTGCCCCTTTGTGGGTGCTAGGAATGAAAGTTTAGGTCCTCTGTACGAGCGGTAAGTGCTCCTAACTACTGAGTCGCTTCTCTTGCTCTTTGTTTCTTTCTGTTGTCTTACAGTCTCTAGGGGCAGGCAAGGCCATAGCCTCATATAATACATAGCTTAAATTTTGTTTATAATTGTTCTACTGAACTAGTTATTTTTCTTGTCATTTGAAGAGCTATTAAAAAACAAAACAAAACAAAACAAAAAAAAAAAACTTGTATCCAAGCATAAAGTAACGACCATAATAAAAGACTCACGTGAACTCTCAACTAGTGTTCCCGTAAAGGGACCTAGTTAGTAAGGAATTATAAAATTCTTGAATGCAGGAAACCCAATCACCTCCCAAATAATCTTAGGAACAGCGGGATTCAAAAGCCCAGTCGGAGGAGAGATTAATTAGCAGTGCCTGGCAGGCCAGCCAAGCTTCAATTAAGATCCTGTGCTAGATGGACAGGTCCCTGGTCCACATTGTGCCACCCGGACAAAGGTCCAGCTCTCAGCTGAGGACGGTCTGAAAGGATTCGTTGGTCAAATCAAGAGCTCAGCTCTTACATGCTGTAGGGTATTTTCTACTGGGAGAATACGACTCTGTATCATAGAGAGATTGTTCTATATAAGGTGTGGAGAGTCAACAGAGAGAAGACTGTGGTCACCAGTTAGAGTCCAAGAGGTACATGGGTAAAAGGAGTACTGTCAAGTGAACTGTCTCCTAAAACAATGCATTGCAGCCAGAATCCTTGGTATCTTTGCACGTGACTTTGCTTGGCTATTGAGACTTCACAGATAGATATAAACACTCAAATTAAAACAAGGTCAGAGCCGGGCAGTGGTGGCGCACGCCTTTAATCCCAGCACTTGGGAGGCAGAGACAGGCGGATTTCTGAGTTCGAGGCCAGCCTGGTCTACAGAGTGAGTTCCAGGACAGCCAGGGCTACACAGAGAAACCCTGTCTCAAAAAAAACCAAAAAAAAAAAAAAAAAAAAAAAAAAAAAACAAGGTCAGACTTGATCATTTTCATCTAATAACATGGTTTTACAAGAACATGGGAATTTGGGCCCATTTGACATTCACTCAACGAGAATGCCACGTTATGCCTAGACTATATATAATGATACATCTACAAGCTAAGGAATGCCAGCAGTGGCCAGAAGGCAGAGAGGGATGGAAGAGAGTCTTCCTCAGAGCTCCAAGATGGAACCAACCTGTCAGCACCTTGACTTTGCACTCAGCCTAGGAGAACAAATGCCTTTTACTTGAGCTGTCTAGATTACAGTAGGACATTTCAGCAACCTTAGCTGACCAATACAGGCATCTGCTCAGATAGTTTCTAAACAGGCTATATATAGGACAGTTGTTCCTTCTGGACACTGAAACCACAGCCACAGGCCAAGGTGGTCTCCAGGTCTTACTTTGCCAGACATTCCCCCCGCCAAAAAAATCTATACAATATGAAGACTCTACCACCCAAGCAGAGATGGTTTTAAAACGGTTCATCTATGGGCACTACCTATAGTTGATACTATGTTTCTGGATGTATTAAAAAAAAAAAAAAAACAAAAGCCAGACACAGTAGCACACACCTGGAGAGGCTAAGGTGAGAAGAGCATCAGAGTTTGAAGCTAACTTAGGCTGTACAGTGAGACTCTGTATCCAAAGAAAACTAAAACCAAGAAAAGTCCAATCAATGCGGAGGTGCAGAACTTTGTCACACCGCTCCAAGGTGACTTGGACAACCGTCACAGTCAATTATTCAGCCCAAAGATCTGCCCTGTCTCTAGCATAAGGGTATATAACTCTAAATCCAATACCCTGGAGGCAGAGGCAGGAGGGTCTCTGAGTTTGAGGCCAGCCTGGTCTATGTAGTAAGGTCCAGGATAACCAAGCCTACATAAAAGACCTGTGTCAAGACAAATTAACAAGATAAAGGCCTGAGCATTGCCCACTCATCCTCACAGTCCAATGTTGGGGAGGTGGGAGATTCTCGAACTCATGTTCCACAATGGCTGAACCAAGATAACCAATTCAATCCTAACTGACTCCAAGTCTGGCAAAAGAATATAATGTTAATTGACTTGGTTAGAAATAAGGAGGATCAGGCTGTTGAGCGGGAAACGTGCTTCCCACACAAGCCTGAAGACCTGAGTTGATGCCCAGAACCCACCGTGAAAGGAGGGAACTGACTTGTGAAAGGTGTCCTTGACCACCATCACACGGGTGCCATGATATGCATGTGCGCTCGCGCGCGCGCGCGTGCACGCACACACACACACACACACACACACACACACACACACACTGGCCAAGTGATCCCTCCTGGTTTCCCCCCATGGGTTAGGTTTTGACACATTTAGCAAAGACCTGGGCAAAGCCCTCCATTTCCGTTTTCTCAGGAGAGTCTTGAAAGAATTGCAACAAATAAACAGTTTCAAATGTGACTGGTGTGATTTCAAACTCAGGAAACCTTTTAGGTCTCACAGTTACTCAGACTACCGACTCCACCATTCAGTGCAGGGGGCTCCTTACCCGAGGAGCAGGGCTGCTCTGTGAGGACATGAGAGCCTCAGATAGGAAGATGGTTAGTGTGCCAAGATCCACAATTATGGACCCACATTTCCTGTTTAATCGGATTATCTGAAAATGAGCTTTGTGTGTGTGTGTGTGTGTGTGTGTGTGTGTGCGCGCACATGAATGGAGGTTAGAAATATTTTATGAACTCATTTCTCTCCCTTTACAGGGGTTCTGGGGAACAAACCCAGGCCACAAGGGTGCTTACTAGACCATCTTGCTATCCCCAAACTTGTTTTAAAATTCAGAGAGTCACAAGCAGGTCAGGACAGTGACAGGAGCCTTGGGGTTCAGTTTAGACTCTAAGAAGACTGCTAACCTGCAACCAACCCATTGACCTCTTCCTGGAAGGAGCTCCACTCTGTGTAGCTGGTCTTAGCAAACTGTGGCTTTTCCCTTTTCCCACCCTTCACCCCCCACTCCAATTTCACTCCCTATCTAGAAGAGGAAGGATAGAGGGGGGAGAGAGATCCTTAAATCTAATTTCTTTCTTCTTTACTTATAGCTGGTCTTTGGTATTTTATGAGATATTCTTTTTCCCAGTCTTTGTCTCCCTCCCAGATTCCAGCCCCTATTACTAGATAGGAGAGAAAGGATAGAATAGGACAGGGGAGAGGAGAGAGAATGAGCTTTTTTAATCTAATTTCCTTCCTTTTGTTTCTTTTCTTGAGCACTGCTGTTAACAAACTGCTACCAATCCCCATGAATAACAATAAGCGCCAACCTCACCCCCAAGGGCCCTTGAATTTATATACTGTGGTGGTTTATACATGCCCGGGCCAGGGATCAGCACTATTAAAAGGTGTGGCCCTGTTGGAGTAGGTGGGTCACTGTGGGTGTGGGCTATAAGACCCTCACCCTAGCTGCCTGAAAGTCAGTCTTCCACTAGCAGCCTTCAGATGAAGATGTAGAACCCTCAGCTCCTCCTGCACCATGCCTGCCTGGATGCTGCCATGCTCCCACCTTGATGATAATGGACTGAACCTCTGAACCCGTAAGCCAGCCCCAATTAAATGTTGTCCTTTATAAGTCTTGCCTTAGTCGTGGTGTCTCTTCACAGCAGTAAAACCCTAAGACATAGACTCTCTGAAAAGTTCACAGAATTCCAAACGTCACACAATTATCTGCGGCTGGCTAAGCCATGCCTCTGCTAGAGCTAGAGACGAATCATAGCTTCTGAGGACAGTCTGAAGCAGCCCCACGTTCCTGCACTGGGATTAAGATGACTATCAGACTAGCAGCAATTTTCTCTTTTTACCTTCGTTTTCTATTTTCATAAGGGTGTCAGTTTTCTAGTCCTGTGGTGATGGCCCAGGCTGTGTGTGTTCATTCGCAATGATAAAAAGACAGCTTTTGCCAAGCAGTGGTGGTGCACACCTGTAATCCCAGCACTTAGGAGGCAGAGGCAGGCGGATTTCTGAGTTCGAGGCTAGCCTGGTCTACAAGAGTTCCAGGACAGCCAGGCTACATAGAGAAACCCTGTCTCGAAAAACCAAAACAAAACAAAACAAAACAAAACAAAAAAAAATAATAATAATAATAATAATAATAAATAAATAAATAAATAAATAAAAAAGACAGCTTTTATTATAGATCTGCAATGCAGGACCCTCCCGAGGAGCAATAAGACAGATGGGCCAGTTACCCCAAGGATCCATGGAAGAAGAGAACACCCCCATTCTCGAATAAACAGTAGCTCAACAAGACCAGACAAGACCAGTTAAGAGACTAAAAATCCAATTACAGCCTTACAGGGGATAAGAGGCAGGGCTGTCTTTTCGAATGACCAATGGAACATTGAACTAAGATGATTGTACCTGACACTTGAAAGAGAGCAGAAAGCTACATGCGAAGAAGCTTACAACGTTTAATTTTTAAAAGGTAGTTCAGCGTAAATGAGGAATAAAGTCATTGTGCTCAGAACCATGAAAATCCTTTATAGCTGGGTATTGGTGGTAAAGGCCTTTAATCCCAGCAATCAGGAGGCAGAGGCAGGCAGATCTCTGTAAATCCAAGGGCAGCCTGGTCTACAGAGCAAGTTCTAGGCCAGCCAGAGTTGTATATTGAGATCATCTCAAAACAAACAAACAAAACAAACTTGTGTGACATTCAAGTGGGAAAGCAGGACATTACCACGGGAGAGGTTGACACTTCTGGAGACTCTGGACTCTTAACTAGAATAGTAAAGGAGCCTGAATCATTCTTGTACAAGAAAACAAAACCTTTGACATACTTCTAGATGTGATGGGGAACATCTAACTCCAGTTGTTAGAGTATAGTTCCCATCTCTTCCTTCTGCATCCTCCAAGCCACCCACAGGAAAAGCCAAATTTACGATGTGCATGTTGGTTCTACTCCTATCTAGCTAGGAGCAGATCAATCTGAATTCTTCCCCATGGTATTTATGCTCTTACTTTCTGTTGAATGAGCTTTGCCCTGCACATGGCTTGTACCCTGGTGAGTGTAGCAAGCCAGCCATGGTGTGGCTTGTGATTACTAACTCTCAGCACACCGAGAGTTTGAAGCCAACTGAGGCTCCCGGGCAAAAGACCCTGCCTCAAAAAGCAAATGTCTAGGGATATAACTCAGTCATCCAACAATGCTGGCTTCTCTCCCCAGCACAGGGTCTTGACAATCTGACACGATCTTGAATCCTCTGTATGGGAATACTAATGAGGCCTGCACTGGCTCACCGCTCTCTGCTCCTGACTATCTCTAATGTGACTGAGCATCTTTGAGCTTCTGCTGCCTTGACTTCTGTGCCATGATGGAATGTGACCTAGAATTGTGAGGTAAATAAATCCCTCTCCCTTTAAGTCCTTTTGTCAGAGTATTTATCACAGCATCTGGACACAGAACTAAGACAGCGAGTTCTTGGTCATGCTTCCTAAAGTGTGAATGCTGTGAGGAGCTGTTCCCACTCTCTCAGCTGCTGCTTATAATACCTGAACTTCCCAACTAGAAGCCAGGACATCGCTACGATAAAAATCTAAGACCTCGGGCTTCCTCACCCACACAGGAGAAAAAGCTGTTCTCCAAACGCAGAGCTTGGTTGTGTACACAGTTTCAGATGTCTACTCGATGTTCTTCTGTCTCAGATCCATTCAGAAAAAGTCACTTGGATGCATATGCAGAAGGGGCAACCCAGTGTACTTAGAATCCCAGAGTTAGCCGCCATCTTGACATGTCCACATAGCAATGAAGGAAGGAGAGAAAAGGGATTCATAATCACAGATTCATAATCAGCGATGTATATGCTGAGTCCAGGCTAGTTGAAATGGAACTGAGCAGAACCAGGCCTTTAAGTCTATAATCTGAACCATAATCAAATCCAAGTAAAATTCCCATAGGAAGAACACATGCATCCCTTCTCATCTACCTTGGAAAGTACAATTAAATAACTAGGGAAGAAATGAAGACAGATCCAGGGAGAAGTCGGTTGAAAACCATGAAGAGGAACAGAGCTTCACGCCCTTTATGCTAACACTTGGGAGACGGAGACAGAGGGACTGCCATGAGTTCGAGGATAATTTGGGATACATAGTTGAGTCAGAGGCCAGCCTGAGCTGCACAGTGAAGAGTCTGTTCTCACAAAACCAGAAAGAACCAGTTGGAGACAAGCTGTGTTTTTTCAGATGCCTTCAGCCCCGCAGGGCCGCTGGGCACCGCTCGCCCAGTTGTGTACTCCCAACCGTGCAGTAGCTTAGGCAATCTTTCTCACATCTGAGCAGCAAGTTCTTTCCGTGTGGAACAAACACCTGCTTCTGACCTGTTTGTTCCCTTGCCTAGAGCATTACATAATGGCCTGGTCCTAACGGACAGAGAACAGAGTTCATTCAGTGCCCTCTGGGCTCTGCTTCTCCTGAGTCTCCAGGTGGGGAGGGGACCGCGTTTCATCTTCTTGGAATTCATTGAGGACACCTCCTTCCTCCTTATGTAACTCCACAGGACAAAGACTTTCTAAGAGCAGCTTCCTTGTCATGTGTGCCTATACATCCAGAACGTTGCACCAAATGCATCTTTTCCCTTTGAGACAAGGCTCAGTATGGAGCGCTGGCTGACCTGGAACTTTTGCTGTATAGACCAGGCTGGCCTCAGATTCAGAGATATTCCTGTTTCTGCCTTCGGGTGCTGGGATTGAAGGTATGCCAACACACCTGGGTCAAGCAAATGTGTTATAACAGCGTAGGTCTTAAACCCCTGGCACGTTGCTATTAAGATTTCTCAGATGGATGAATCTGTATAAGAAACGCCCAGTAATGGATGGACAGGCTACCTAAGATGTATATTGCACCAAAGCAATCTCTCCATCTGTAACCCAAAAGAAAAGCCTTTATTTTGGTCTTTAATTATATAGGAATATGCATTCATAATTCACTGTAGTCCCCTAATATGAAGATAACATTCCTGTGGTCCTATACAGTGTTAATACACACTGTTCACACAATGGCATTCTTTCCTTCTTTCTCTCTCTTTCTCTCTTCCTTCCTTTCTTTCTTTCCTTCCTTCTTTCTTTCTTTCTTCCCTTCTTCTTTTCCTTCTTCCTTCCTTCCTTCCTTCCTTCCTTCCTTCCTTCCTTCCTTCCTTTCTTTTGTGGTATAAGGGAATAAACAATGTAATGAGGGATAAACTTGTATCTGCTAAGCAAGTGTCCTATCTCCGAGCTACACCCTAAATGTTTAGTCTATATTTTTAAAGAATAAATACAAGACAGATGTGGTAGAGCATGCCTATATATAAAATCCAAGCAGTTAAGCTGAAACAGGAAGATTACCCTGCTCTGCTTACAAGGCCAACCTGAACTAGCCAGGGTCTCAAGGAAACCAAATAAGCGGGCTGGCAAAATGGCTGAGCCAGCCAAGGCGCTTGCTACAAAGCCTGCTGGAGTTCCATCGCTGGGACCCCGTGGAAGGAAAGAACCAACTGGCCTCCATATACATTCACACACACACACACACACACACACACACACACACACACACGAAAAAAATAAACATACTAGCAATGAAAATAAACACGCTGGCACATTGAACATCTCTGAGATGACTCACACAAAGCTTAGGTCAGAGGGAGAGCTGAGTCTCACTTTCCCTTGAAGATCTTGGGCGTCTGAGGTTTGTACAATGCACTTATATTACTTATGATAACAATTAAGTGACAACATCATTCCCGGGATGCGGTTGGGAAGTGTGTGGTGCTCTCTGAATGACACGGGCAGCATCTGCACAGAGCAGACAGTAAGTGGTGTCACAGCCTCCCCCGATCTGTCACCCTCCTACACTTGGCAAGGCACTAAGGAAGTCATCAGGACTGAAAACCAACACGCTCATAGTTGAGTTTGCCCAGCCAATGTCCCCAGTTGGAGAAAGGTCTTTCTTTGCCAGAGGCTGGAGGGAAAAGCTGGAGACAGCTTGCAAGGGTGGGAATTGTCTTGGCAGGTTTTTCTCGCCAGCGTGCATATCCCTGGCTTCAGAGCTGTGTGGGAACCTTGGAGGCTGGGGGGTGGGGACAGCAGGTGTCAACCAACCATGATCAGTGAGTTATGAGAGACAGCTTATGTTACCATTTTCCAGAGTAAAAGCCAGAATGTAGATTCAAATTCTGCCTAAAACCTTAGCCTTTCTTTCACATCACTTAGTCATTTACAACACTTACTTTTTTAATCTTACCCCTAACTTCCTGGTGTCCGTTCACCAGCCCAGAGTCAAGTTTCCTCCCTAGGAAGCGGAGGATTTTGTGTTCAACGTCTGTTCAACCATAGACGTTTTTCATTAAAGGAAGGAAACCAAACCAAACCAAACCAAACCAAACCAAACCAGATTCTCTGTTTGCTGTGACATAGAAACTGATGGAAGACCCTTAGCTACTGGCCATGAATCACTGTCTTCATCCCATACCCTGAATTTTAAATGCAGCTTTAAACCTGGCCCACAGCTCCAGCCTCAGTCACTGCAGGGACATCAAGGCAGCCATGTTTTTACATCAACAGTCAAGAACAGAGAGCAGTTCAATGCCTGCAGCATGGCAATGCTCCACTCCAACGGTACAGGACTCCCTGCACAGGTGCCAATCATCATTTGACCTTTCAACCTCCAGTTAACGTCATCAAGATGACCTCTGCCCCGAGCCGTCCTATCCCTTCCCCTTAGACAGTTCTTTCCCAGGTGATTGCAGACAGTGTCGAGTTGACAATTAAAATAAAAATCAGTGTCGAGTTGACAATTAAAATAAAAATCGCAGCTACTGTGTGGCCAGGGCAAGAGAAGCAACCACAAAGGGCTGACCTCTCTTTACCGTTCCCAACTTCCTTCCCTTCGCCAGATCTGATCCGGCCAGATTCCAATTAGCAAGCCACTATAACCACCACATAAAGGAGTCAAGGCATGTCTCCTCTGTGCCCTTCATGGGACAGAGTCCTCTGCAGCGGACCACGAGCAGCTTCAAGATCAACAGATCAGCCGGGCGTGGTAGCACAAGCCTGTAATCCCAGCACTCGGGAGGCAGAGGCAGGCGGATTTCTGAGTTCAAGGCCAGCCTGGTCTACAGAGTGAGTTCCAGGACAGCCAGGGCTACACAGAGAAACCCTGTCTCGAAAAAAACCAAAAAATAAAAAAATAAAAAGATCAACAGATCATCAGCCAGAGTGGTCGAGAGAAGCCTGAGGGATATCGTATCTGTTATTCTGTTCCTCAAACCCAGATCTCTCCTTTCTTGGGGAAAGAAAGGGCCTCTCCATGTTACTATTTAAAAAACAAACACAGAGAAACACTGCAACTCATACTATTTATTTATCTAGGACACCGGATGACCTACGTAGCCGTGCTCAGGCCAGCTGGTTAGGCTGGACTGAGAGTCTACGAAGTTTGCTTTTTCTCCTTTCTGCCCAGGGCATGCTGTTATGCCCAGCAGAGCAAGAGCACAGGGGAAGGGTATGTTCTAAGAGCTTAACTCAAACAGCTTACCCTGCCTAAGGGAGAGGCAGATGACAACATTTATGGATCAAAGAAACGCTCGAAGGAGAGATCTGTGGTTTAATTTATAATCTCAAATAGCAAACTGGAATCTCTTTGCAGACAGGAACACGGTGGGTTAAGAAGAGTTGGTTGCAATGAACCTGACTGAGGTCTCCCATACAGGTAGATCCCCAGGACTAACAAGTGACCTATCCCAGAATCCACAGCAGGTCACTACAAAAACTGTTTTCCCAAATGGTCCAGCTATATTCCTATAAGCAAAAGCTTTGCAAAAACATGTATAAGTAGAAACTTGACACTAGTGGAATAGTTCTATCAGTGCCTACAATAACTTTGGATTCAGAGATTTCATCTTTTCAGAGTTTAATAATGAGCACTGAGAATCCATACTTAACTTCTCCGTCTGTACAATAATAATAAGCTAAACAGGCCTGAGCAGAGAAAATGAGATTTATGGGGCAAAAATGATGGCTCAGTAGTTGAGAGCACTTGCTACTCTTGCAAAGGACCAGTGTTCAATTCTCATCACCCACACTCAAGAACCAGGAAATCTTCCGGCCTCCAAGGGCACCCACAAGTGTGCATACACATAAATTAAACTAAAAGTAACAGTAAATATTTTGCTTTAATTTTAGTTTTGGCTTGAGGCAGGATCTCACTATGCAACTCTGTCTGTCCTGGAACTGACTATGTAGACCAGGCTGGCCTCAACTTATCTGCCTCTGCCTCCCAAGTACTGGGATTAAAGGCATTAGCCACCATGTCTGGCCACATCTTATAAATAAATCTTATAAGAGATTTAAGTCTTTTTAAAAAATATTTATTAATTGATTTTATGTCTGAGTACGCTGTCGCTGTCTTCAGACACACCAGAAGAGGGCATCAGATCCCATTACAGATGGTTGTGAGCCACCTTGTGGTTGCTGGGAATTGAACTCAGGACCTCTTAACCAGTGAGCCATCTCTCCAGGCCCAAGAGATCTAAGTCCTTATTCACTATACAACAAGGCACACAGTTCCTGGGCAGGCTGTTTAGGAGACATGCAGGAGTCAGAAGACATGGAGAGCAGCGTATAACCTTGTGATCTTCCTTGTCCTGGAGCCTTCAGAATCTGGCTCTGCTGTGCCCTTGCGCCCTGTTCCATAACGTTGGTCGTTGACCCTCTAGGTGCAAGGTGGATGAGCCTTTCCATCTCCTTCCAAAGCCAGTGACCTGAGCTGACCGGCAGACCTTGAAGTCTTTGGTACTTGATGATTCCAATCCCCAGCCTCAGCTGAACTTAGTGACCTCATTTCTCATTCTTGCTCCTAGACCGCAAATAATGCCCGGCAGAATCAACACCATTCAACCTCAGCAGGCTCTGAAGAGTCACCTCCGCTTTTACCACCTAGACAGACATGCTGACTCTTTTCAAACATCACTTTTGCCTCTTTCAGTCTTATTCTTCCTGCTTACCATGCAAAGAGAATACGCGGCAAGCAGCGCCCCAAACTGCTAACCACCCTAGGGGGCGCTCTTGACTCTGCAGACATTTTTTCTTCTTGAACCCAAGGAAGGTCCACAATTCGACACAGGGACTACAGCACTTTAGGAAAATTATCTTCCTGACCCTGGTGACTCCACCCGACTGTTCCTCTCCAAGTGTTCATCTTTCCCACATCCTGACTCTTTCTTCTCCGCAGTCCACGGGGGAAGTCCCTCGTTCCCACGAAGTCACCATGGACCTCCAGAGCGCTCCCTACGCCTTTCCCAGATTTGCATAGCCGTCTCACTGTCTCGTTGTTCAGTTCAGTCTTCCTACATCCGCTCCATTCTACCAGAATCAGAACTGCAGCCGTCTGAGGGCATCTGACAAAGCCGCTTCCATCTTGCGTGTTTAGAACAACTGAGCCGGGCGGTGGTGGCGCATGCCTTTAATCCCAGCACTTGGGAGGCAGAGGCAGGCGGATTTCTGAGTTTGAGGCCAGCCTGGACTACAGAGTGAGCCCAGGACAGCCTGGACTACACAGAGAAACCCTGTCTCAAAAAACCAAAAAAAAAAAAAAAAAAAAAAAAAAGAACTGAACTATCTCACATTTAACATACACCATGTAAACTTTTTGGCTCTGAACACTTCCAGAATGACATCTCATATCTTGTTTTCCTGACAACGAAATAGTCTGCTTACATTTCTCCACCACTCCTCAAACAGCCATGTGTTTTCACACTTTCACCTCTGCCGATGCCATAATCTGTTTCCATCCTATCCGCGGAATCGTCAGTATTTATCTAGCTGTCAGGGACATTGTCTTTATTACCACTTGACTAGTGTATCCAGGGCCTGTGTGGCACCTCCCACCTTCCGACGCCCCTGTTTATACTCCAAGGGCACCTGCACTCAAATATACTCCTGCCCCCGCTACTCACATGGGATTACTTAAAAAGAAAAAAATTATATTTTGACACTTGTGTCAACAATGTGGTCAGCGTGGTTTTATACATCAAAGCCCAAGACAGCTTAAACAAGCCCCTCAGTAAGTGAAGATGGAGAGCTGACAGAGGAAACTGTGGAGGCAGACCTGGAAACTACAAACTCAAACGACTGCTGCTGACAAAGGCCACAGGAAACAACCTAAAAAAGCTAAATAGTCCAGGGAATTTCCTGTAGGGACAAAGGGTTCTTCCCATTACAGTGATCTCCAAGGTTAACACTGTATCACTGTGATTCTGATATATCTCACTTATAAGCACTGAATATTTTTGATGCTATTTAAAATTCACCCTAAATTAATGTCATGTAGGGAATATGTACAAACTGGAGATGTAGCAGTTTTTCTTACGGCAGTGAACTAATTTATCTAATACAGTGATCAATACAGGTCATTGTACAGTTCCAAACACCTTGAGCATACAACACCACTATCCACTGCTGCATAAGAAATTATGCTAATTCCGAGTTAACTATGAACCACGAGTAAACATGAATTGATATTGATCCACCAGGCAGACGAGATGGTACACATCAGGCCTAGCATGCAGAATGCTGATGTGAGACAACCGCAAAGAGGCCATCATGGGATGCGTGAGAGGCAGAGGAGGAAGAAAGGAAAACGTGGTCCATTTATTGTAATAGACCGATCAATGAGGTGGGAGGAGAGGCCGGAGCAATTCAGGGAATGTGTGGATACTGCACTGAAACCCTCATCAAAAGCTAGATGGACAAATAGCTTTAAAATCTTTTTTAAACTGCATGTGGCGTTTTTGCCTGTGCATATCTGTGGCACACGCAGGCCTGGTAGCCAGAGGCCTGAAGACTTCAGATAGACCCTGGGAACTGGAGTTATAGGTGGTTCGAAGTTGCTAAAAGGGTGCTGAGAACCAAACTCCATTTCTCTCCGAATCCAGCACGGGCCCTTATCCACTAACCTCTTTCCACTCTTCTTGGCAAGTAAACGCTAGGAAAAAAGAAAACTTAAGACGGGTAGACCCAGTGGAACTTCAGGGCAGTTTGCTAGGACTGTAGCTTATTATTGTTTTAGAGAAACCATTGAATTTGGCAAACATTTCTAACTAGCAATAGATAACCTAAAGTCTTTCCAAAGACAGTCCACTCCAAACAAACAAAATTAAGGGATGTTACTTAATGCAAAATATAGTGTGTATGTGTATACTCCCAGGCACGTCAGAGAACAGCCTGTGTAGTTCATTTTCTCCCTCCACTTTGTAGGCTCTGGGGATTGATCAGCCTTGGTTGCAACTACCCTTACACTCCCAGCCATGTAAAAAAAATTTTTTAGATATATCTTTATTGATGTTAGATAGATTCCATGATCCTTTAGGAAGGTGACGGGGCTGTAAGAGATGGCTCAGACACTCCCAGCACCCCAGTCATGGAGCTCACAACCAGTAAGTCTAGTTCCAGGGACTCTAACACCCCTCTTTATATTCCAAAGGTGCCTGCACACAAATACACTCGTGCCTCTGCTACTCACATGTAATTATTTAAAAGAGAAAAATTATATTTTGATATTTCTGTCCACAGCATGGTCAGTGTGGTCTGATAGGTCGAAATCCAAGAAACCTCAAAATATTTTAATGCTAAAAATAAACTTTATAAAGACTGGGGTTTATGGGTGTCCTAGTAGTCCTGAAGCTGTGGGTTCAAGCCCTAGCATTTTAAATACTACCTCTAGCTCATGAACAATCATATATGTGTGCGTGTGTGTGCGTGTGTATGTATGTATATGTAAATGTAAATATACATGTAAATGTATATGTAAATGTAAATGCATATTCATATAAATGTAAATGTATATTCATATACACTCACCTCACCACACCTAAGGAGGTACCTGGGCAAGCATCTCTCATTAGCCCTTCTGTGCTGTCCTGGAGCCCAATAGCCCCTGCTGGAGCCATACCTGAAACTCCCTCGCCCTGCACTCCCAACACACACACACTCTAA
This sequence comes from Apodemus agrarius, assembly GCA_964023405.1. Lineage (NCBI taxonomy): Eukaryota > Metazoa > Chordata > Mammalia > Rodentia > Muridae > Apodemus > Apodemus agrarius. The sequence continues at coordinate 168,786,732 of OZ030005.1, forward strand.
AGATTTTTTTATTTTCCAAAACTCAAGTCTAAGTCTTGCTACCGCAAGTTTAGAATGAATGACCCTGACTGTCATTTGGTCAGTCTTTATCTAGTCCACAATCCTAGTTATAAATGAGGCAGATTTAGCTCAGTTGGGAAGGATTGGGAGGAGCTAGCAATACTGAGAGCCTTGGGGCTGAGGTCCCTCTAGGCAGGACTGACTTGGGTGAGTGCTCGGATCAGCTAGAGACTACGTTGCCCTCTGGGTGATAAAGTTATCACTTGCATCTGCATTACACAATGCCCCTCCCCTTGATCACTGCCCTCCATTAAACATTTATTTAAAATTCATCCAGAAGACACACCGGTAGAACATTCAGTTCCCACGCGCCTCATCCAAACCGATTCTGACAGCTCAGCGCCTCAGCTCCAGGTGGATAGCTGAAGCACTGGGAAGGCTGCTCTCCTCTCTCCCCCAAAGCGTGCCCAGGAAAAGCAGTGTGTGGGTTTGTGTAAACTTTAATCTCTGTGGCATTTGGTTGGTTAGTTTGGGCTAGTTTAATCTGGCTCCTCTGAGATGAGGTGACTGGAAAGATTTACTCAGCAAAACAGAGCAACTAAAAACTCATCAGTTTGGTTTCTTTTTAATTAACTATAACATTAGTAGAGGAAACAAAATAATTAAGAAACAGCTCGTCCCATTCAGAGGAAACAATGTTCCCACTAAAATATAGTTGTTGCCTGACTTATTTACTGATTTATTATCTTGGTGCAAGGCTGTGGCTAAGGAGGGAAATTCATCTGAGTGCAATTAAGCTGACGGGATTTGGAGCTGAGAGGGATTGCTTGCTTCTTCTTGAGTGACGACTTACTGAGAGAATGGTAAAAGTATTTTCGGGGTGGGGAGAATAGGGGGCAGCATTAGGAATGTGAATAAATATATTCTTTTTCACTTTCTGAAGCATTGGAGAGGAAGTCTCTCTCCAGACCGATGGCTCTCTCTCGTGCTCCTCCAGATGGGTCAGTAAGGGGTTGTTTCTCACCCAAGGAAGCGGGGGGGGGGGGGGGGGCCCGGGCTCCACACCCAACCTGCACTTCCTTCATCCTGGTGTTGGGCCCGAGAACTCCACACTTGGCCTCATCCAGGTGTCTCATTCCCACAGGGGCAGTTTGCACAGGACAAAAGTAGCTACTCCAGGATGACTGGCTTGTGCACCTGAGAAGAGCCTGGAGCAGGAGGAGTTCTCTGCTTTGTGGGGTGGGGGGTGGGATGTGATGGGAGTCAAATAGCCTGAGTTTGCATTCTGCTCCCATCCAAAGGTCACAAGAGCTAAGGCCCTGGCAAGTTAGAGAGCCTCTGCATACCACCCAGCATCTTCCTTTTAAAGGGGACAATAGCTGTGCAAAGGTCCTGGGGGCCTACAGTCCCAGGTATCTGGGAAGGGAAGATAAGAGAAGCACTTGAGTCCTTGAATGTGACCTGCCGGGACAACACAATTGAGACCCTTGTCTCTAAAACAAAGGGCAGGGGGTGGGGGGCAGACTGACTCAGTTCATGGTTTGTAATGAGGATTGAATAAATAATACACAGAAAGCACTTTTCAAAAGTGCCCATGGGAGCTGGGTGGTGGCGGCGCACGCCTGTAATCCCAGCACTTGGGAGGCAGAGGCAGGAGGATTTCTGAGTTCGAGGCCAGCCTGGTCTACAGAGTGAGTTCCAGGACAGCCAGAGCTACACAGAGAAACCCTGTCTCGGAAAAAAAAAAAAAAGTGCCCATGGGAGGCGCTGCACAGATGTTTTTAACATTATCTAGTTATGCATAAGGGTTAACCCAAGTATCTACTCCTCATTACTTACAATGAGGGTGGTAAAGACAGCAGCCTGTTCTTACAGGCACCATAGCAAACACATCTTTGCTACAAAGGAGCTTGTCGGTACCCACTACCCACGGGGAGGTGTGAGTCAGGCTGTCCCACCCACTTCTAAGGACTCCAGCTGGAGGCAACAAGAAACCAGCCTGCTTTCCTCTCAGAGACCATTCATCTGCCAGGACACAGATGAATGACAAAACATCCAAGTCTTGTGAATGCAGCATCCTAACCCTCTCTTCTCCCTTGCTCCTCAGCCCAGTAAGCAAGCTTTGCAGGAAAGGGGACATAGGAAGGGAGAATTTTGACAGTAGAATTTTTTTCTCCAAGAGCCTTCAAACTCTTGGAAACCTGTTCCAAGGGCCATGGGGAAATAAACCTCTTGCTAGAAAAATCTGAACAAAACAACAACAAGTCATTTTAATCCCAGCACTCAGGAGTGAGACAGAGGCAGGTGGGTCTCTGCCTTTGGGGAAAGCCTGATCTACATAGTTCCATGCCAGCTACAAGGACAGGGAGAGCCTGAGAGAGAGACAGACAGAGAGGCAGAGAGAGAGAGAGAGAGAGAGACAGAGACAGAGACAGAGACAGAGACAGAGGAAACACTGATACACTGATTAGCTCACCAAGCCTTAACATTCCTAAAAGAACATTTTCCTCTAGAGCATGTTGTACAAGAGGTAACCTAGACATTCTGTTTTTGAAAGTCTCAGGAAGGCAATTATTTGCACAAATTCTCACCAATGGCTTCCTTGACAAATACACAACTAGGGCCGGATGTGCACTCCTTTAATCCCAGCTGGTCTTCAAAGCCAGGCCAGCCAGGGCCACATAGTGAGTCCCTATCTTAAAAAAAGAAGAAAGAAAGAAGGAAGGAAGGAAGGAAGGAAGGAAGGAAGGAAGGAAGGAAGGAAGGAAAGGAAGGAAGGAAGAAAGAAAGAAAGAAAGAAAGAAAGAAAGAAAAGAATCACACACACACAAAACTGTTCTCAAAAATAAATACAGTTTTCCCACATCATGATGTGCACGTAATATAAACTTTTCTCAGTGGATAAGGACCAGAGATTCACAAGTTTGAGGCTGCCCTCAGCTGCCTGAAAGTCCTTATTTCAAGAAACAAGCACACCAACCTCATTGCTTTCCTTACATTTGAAGGCTCAGAATTTTGCTGGCCTGAAGCTGAGACAGATACACCTTATGGCCATCTCTCTAAGTCTCAGGCGGTTTTCTCTGTGAGCAAGACCCTTACCCTCACCATTTGACAGCAGCCAGGGCAGCAGCCAGGGCAGCAGCCCTCCCTCAGGAGAGCCTGAGGCACAGCATGCCCCAGCTGCAGCCAGAACAGGCTCAGGTCATCTTTTAAAACCAAAATCAGGTTTGCTTCTAGAATTCTTTCCTCACAGAAACCGCACCAAACAAGCAACAGCAAGCAAGCAAGCAAGCAAACAGCACAATTGCCCTCGAGAAATACCTCTGGGATCAGAGTAACCAGGTGAGGGGGCTGGCTGGGTAGTTTTTGGATTTTCTTAAGAGTTCTTCAGCTCTGATCATCCCTTAATGTCTAGATTCTTCCCTGATTCCTAGAAGTCAATGCCATATTAAAAAACGCCCAAAGACAGCACTGGGACCATTAAAACCATTTTTACCAAAGAGGGCTGGAGAGAGGCGGGACAGTTAAGAGCATGTGCTGTGCCTGCACAGGACTCAGGTTTGGCATCATGCCCCCAACTGTGGGGAACTCCAGTTCTAGAAGATCCAGCAGCCCACGTGGTGCACAAATAGAAATGCAAGCAAATCTTAAAAATAAAATAATAATTAAAAATGGAAGCCTACACATAGCCTGGGATTTCTTAACCAAGTATAAATCTGTTTTGTGTGCTTTTAAGAAAAAGAAAAGAAAAAAGGAAAAAAAAAACATTCGGGTTTGCCGAGCCCTGCTGCCTTTAGGTGAGTGAGATGGGAAAAAGGACATGAGACAGAACAGTTTGAAATTCTGGTGACTTTGAGAAGTCTAAAAGTCCCCTTTCAAATAAGTCTCTACTCTAGCTGCATGACCTCAGGTGATTGATTCCTTTGTCCTTTTCGAGTCTCACCAGATCTGAGGAGATAACAACCCTCTCTGCTCAAAGGAACAAAAAGCCCTTCCGGTGGGCGTGCGTAAGGTAGAGGCTCCTAATCCAACCTGTCTTTTGCAAGGCCTCCTTTGGGAAAGTTTGTAGGTGCCTCGCCTGCTGCCCAGGGATAAAGACCATGAAAGGGGCGACATGGATTCTTGTCCGGGAAGAAAAATCCCAGCGTTTTAGGGCCTGTCAACTACTGAGCAATCCAACCCCAAAGGTGGACCTTTAGAGACTGTAGAAGGCAGAGCAGCGAAACCCCAGAGAGTCCTCCGGGCCACTTACAAACAGGGTCTTCCATTTTCAAGGGTCTCTTCAAGCGGATGCTGGCGGGGACCGTCTTCTCGATGAGTTCATCAATGCTCTAAAATTTAAAAACGCAAGCTGGTGAACGCGACAGACAGAGCAAAATTCCTGAGTTGAGAGCCACCTCAGTTTTTCATCTTCAAAGGCTGGTAGGAACTTCATTTAAATCGCCTAATTAGGGGTTCTCTTTAAAGTGAAACTTCAGGAAACAGAAATCTTTTGGAGGAAAAGAAAAAATGATGGAGCCGGATAGTAAATCCGCTACTCCGAGTTCGGGAGCTGCAACTGGAGCTGACCGGATTAATGTAGCCTAAGTAGGGAGTCTTCCTCCTTTCCGGGCAAAATTAGGGTTCGTCTGGAGTTGGGGGTATTTTGAAAATGCACTTTAAAAGAGCGGGAACAGCAGAAAAGTTAAGAGAGGAAGAGGCACCAAGATTGGGAGCTCGCTCGCTTCCAAGCTGGGGCCCGGGACGCAGGAGGAGGGCAAGGTGGATGCCCGGAGGCCCGGCGGGCAGAGCCCGGGCAGGGTGGAGGGTGGAGGGCCTTACCGCCAGCCCCAGCGCCTGCAGCATCTCCCTCCGGTCTTTGTCTCCCGGGCCGATGTGTCTCCGAGCGAAGTCATCGTGTCTGGGCAGGAGGCGCTCCAGGAGGCGCGAGGCCCCAGCCGCGCCGCGGTCCCCGCCATCGCCGCCGCCGCCGCCGCTGCTGTCCCGGCTCCGCGGCGCCCAACTCAAGCCGGTGCCCCGAGCCAGGCGGTGGCCGCCCCCGGCTCCGCGGCCCAGGCGCAGCCCCCATGCCTTGGCACACAGCTGCATGGACGCCGTCACCTCCCCAGTCTACGAGGGTCAGCGGCGCTCTCCGGCCCTCCTCTGGCCCCACTGACCCGAGAGTGGCTGCTGCAGTCCCTGGGTCCCCTTCCCGACCACTGCGGGCAATGAATGGGTGCAGCGAACTGCTCGAACTCTTGCAAAGTTCCTCCTCCCCTGGAGGCACCTGCTCCGCACACTTTAAGCGTCGCCCGAAGGCGGGCGGTAGGATGGGGCCAGGAAGCCTTTAACCAATGGGAATGGGTTGCGGGGCGGGGGCGAGGCAGGGCCCTCCCTCTCTCTCTCCTCCTCTTCTCCCACCTCCTCCCACTTCTTTACCCTCTTCAGCAGCTGGGTGGAGTCTGGCTGGAAGTTTTAGGTCCCCAGTCGAGCTTCCTTCAAGAGGTTCAGGATGCTCCACTGGCAGGATTGTAGGGCCCGTTGGGGGCAGCCCTAAAATTCGTGACGTTCCTGGACCAATGCACTGAGACAGAAGATGAGTCTCACACTGAAAGAAGACTCCAATAGTTAGCAGATTTGCACTCACTGACTTTAGGGTCACATCTCCTGAGAACCAAGATGGTCAAGTGAAGGTTCTTTCATAGTTATGACTTCTGGGCAAAGAGCACAGCCCAGAAAATATCTTATGCTTAAATCTTTATATAAAAATGTATTTTATTTTTATTTATTTGTGCGTTGGGGGAATATGTCCGTCTGGGTATCATATGCATGCCTAGTGCTTGCAGAAGTTAGAGGTGGACATCAGATTCCCTACAAGTGGAGTTACAGGCTGTTTGTGGGTGAGCTACTATGTGGGTGCTGATAACCCAACCGTAAGAGCAGCAAGTGCTCCCAACCACTGAGCCAGCCTCCTGACCCCACTTTTTTTTTTTTTTTTTAAGATATGATGCAATGGAGATCAAACCCCAAGCCTCCCTCTAGCACTGAACCACAACCCAGCACCTGTCTTCCTTAGGTAAATGCATTTCTCTCCCTCCCTCCTCTGTCTGCCCCATCGTCCCCTCTGCACTGGTTTGGTATGCACCCATCCCTGACATTCATTCTTCCTTTACCTGGAATCCATGAGTATGCTGTTGGTATAGTGGATATATTTTGATTTCCTGAGTAAACCTAAACAGATACTGTAACAGGAAGCAGAAGCATCTTCAGGAAGTTGACCCCAAGGACAGGAACCTGGGACTGGCTTATCTGACCTTTATATACACCCTTAAATGATGGCCTTAGAGCTAAAGGGAAAGAGAAATTGGGTCTTGGGAAAGAAACAAGAAACAGTGTTGCCTAAACTATCAGGGGCTGCTAATGTGTCTTTTGCAGGCCAGTCTTTGCTAGACCAAATAGTTACTAAGTTAGGACCTTCCAGTGGAAAGACTTGTAGGGAGGGCTAACCATGGTCTTGAGTTTGTTGGTTAAAATGACAGGTCAGAAGAGGAGAAGACTTCAATGCTCTGAAAGAATCCTTTTATTTCTGTTGCTGCAGGAAGAGTATATTTAACAAATCATTTAGACCCAGTGTTGGATTGGCAAGTTGACTTCATAACTTTTTTTAAGATTTATGTATGTATGTATGTATGTATGTATGTATGTATTTTATATATATGAGTACAATGTAGCTGTGAGGGTGGTTGTGAGCCATCATGTTGTTGCTGGGAATTGAATTCAGGACCTCCACTCTCTCTGGCCCCACTCACTTCCACCCAAAGATTTATTATTATAAGTGAGTACACTGCAGCTGTCTTTAGACACCCCAGAAGAGGGCATCAGATCTCATTACAGATGGTTGTGAGCCACCATTTGGTTGCTGGGATTTGAACTCAGGACCTTCAGTAGAGCAGTCAGTGCTCTTAACTGCTGAGTAGCCTTTCCAACCCCGACTTCATAACTTTATTTGGTCTTCTGTATAAACATCAGAATGAGGACATTTTAGTAGTTTGGAATGTACACGATTATTTTGAAGAGCAAGTTCTACTGAGGTAAGCTGCATGTAGTAGTACTTATCAGTAATCACCATACTTGAGAGGTAAAGGCAGGAGGATCAGGAGTTCAATGTCAATCTTGGATACATAGGAGATTTGTGGACAGATGAAGTTGTATGTGGCTTTGTCTCACCCCCAATGTAATACACCTCCCTCAAGTCTCCCTTGATTGCTGAACCCGCTCCTTTTTTTAAAAAGAAGATTTATTTATTTTATGTATAGGAGTATACTGTAGTTGTACAGGTGGTTGTGAGCCATCATGTGGTTCCTGGGATTTGAACTCAGGACCTTTGGAAGAACAGTCAGTGCTCTTATCTGCTGAGCCATCATCTCACCAAGCCCTACTTTTTTAAAAAAAAAAAAAAAACAGATTGGCCATACCTTCCTTGAAGGTCCTATAATCTTACCATAAAGACGTTAATCATGGAAGGACCTGTCAACATCTCTTAGCTTCTAGACCCATAGCCCAAGTCAGGTCTCAGCATATACTCCAGGAAGGTGAGTAAGACATTTGATGTCAGACAAGAAGCTTCTACAGAGAGCAAATCACAACCCATTGCTCATATGCTTTACAATGACAAGACTTCTGCTAGACATCGGATTCCTGACCAAGTGAAAATTGAGGTTATATGGAAGTTGCTCATGTTTGTAGCACCAGAGATTATGTATTCAGTTATGAGGTGGTTAGTATTCATTATCCACTTGACAGAATGACTGTTGGGGATGGAGTATCTTATTAGAGGGAAAGTTCCTTCCTCTGTAAGTGGCACCTATTTCCAGGGCCAGTATCCTAAACTGTATAAAATGGAGCAAATGAGCTGAGCAGAAGAAGCATGCATGCATTTCACTGAAGATACAACGTAACCAGCTGCTTCCAGCTCCCGATACCTTAACATTCCCACCAGGATGCATTGTAACCTAGAACTGTGAGCCAAAGAAACCCTTTCTCCCTTAAGTTACTTTTATCAGAGAGCTTCATCACGGCAAGGAGAAAAGAAACAAAGGCAGTAGTACATAACCTCAACCAGCAGTGGCTCTCAAGTCTGCTAAATTAGCTGATGAAACCCAGCACAATGATCTCTTCTGTAAATCGGGCCAACATAGCTGATCGCCGGTGCAGCTGGGAAAGGAGGAGCCTGAAGTTTGATGAGACATGGACATGAGTGTAGAACTTCCTTTCACCGAAGCATCGGGAAGCCCATTGGTAAGAGGACACACCAGAGGTTTCAGAAGCCCTGTCCTTGCCTTGCTGTCCTCTGCTAAGTGTGGTGATTGTAGTGTTAGATGCAACTGGTGAAATAGGTTCCTCTGTTACAGCCCGTGGTGGTTTGATTATGCTCGGTCCATAGGGAGTGGTACTGTTAGGAGGTGTGGCCTTGTTGGAGGAAGTGTGTCACTGTGGGACTGGACTTTGGAGGTCTCCTCTGCTTAGGATCTATACATTGAGGAAGAGAGCCTCCTCCTTAGCTGCTGCCTGAGATGCCAGTCTCTCCTGGTTGCCTTTGAATCAAGATGTAGAACTCTCAGCTCCTTCTCCAGCACCATGTCTGGCTGCATGCTGCTTCCTGTTGTGATGATAATGGGCTAAACCTCTCTCTGAAACTGTAAGCCAGCCCCAATTGAATGTTTGCCTTTGATGCTAGCAGTCAACCATTGGACCGAGCGCGGGGTCCCCAATGGAGGAGTTGGAGGGTGGACTGGAGGAGCTGAAGGGGTTTGCAGCCCTGTGGGAAGAACAATGATGTCGTCCAACCAGAAGCCCCAGAGCTCCCAGGGACTAAACCATCAACCAAGGGGTACACACGGTTCCAGGCAAAAGTGTGGCAGAGGAATGCCTTGTCGGGCATCAGTGGGAGGAGAGGTCCTTGGTCCTATGAAGGCTCCATAGATAGCCCAGTGGGGGGGGGGGAATTGAGAGGGAGTAGGTGGGAGTGGGTTGGGTGGAGGGGCATCTTCTTGGAGTCAAGGGGTAGGAGGATGGGTTGGGGGTTTTCTGGGAGGGGGAAAACAGGGAAAAGGTATAACATTTGTAGATGTAGAACAATGTAGATGAAGAATATATTCAATAAAAAATAAAAAAAAGTAAAAAAAGAAGATATTAAGGAATAAAAAAAGATGTTTGCCTTTATAAGAGTTGCCTTGGTCATGGTGTCTCTTCATAGCAATGGAAACCCTAAATAAGACCCAGTGGTAATAGTGCATTCCCAGAACGGTAGAACCCAGTGGCAGCACTAGCCAACAGAAAAGTGACCCTGATGATCTATAGGGGTATACATGTTACTTGAACTAATAAACTAAAACTTAAAAACTCACTAAAACAAAGAGACCTTATTTAAACTACGACCCAATTTGTGGGTGCCTCTTAGGTGTAGAGATCTTGAAAAAGGATCCTGCTACAGATATAGTGAACACCTCTCTCCTGTTCTACACCAGCCGACCTATGGCTACTTACCAAAGAAATGATAATATCTAGGCTCTGGGTGGATTACTATTACCTGCTTCTGTGATTATCCTGGGCCCCGAAGATCTGTTGAAACAGACCACAGTCCACAGTGAGCTATGAAAGACAGCTCACCAATGGACGCCCGGGGTTTATAATTTCAATTCCAGTGTATCAGGAGTGTGAGATCATTATATTCATCCTTACCATAAGAAAAGGCTAGGCATGCTTAAAAAAAAACAACAGTAAATTAATTAATTAATTTTTGTGAAATGACAGAGCAGGGAACACAGCAGAGTTGTAATTGCCAACCACCAGGATGACAGTATAGAGTAGTATCATAGACCCTATGATGTCACAGAGTACTTATGGGTCCCAAAATGCTTTGTGAATCTTCATGCCATTCTTGTACAGAAGCTATGCTAAACTCTCTACCTACGAAATTGTAGTATATACCACGATGTAAACACATTATTTAATATATATGTGTGTGTATATATATATATATATACATATATACATATATATATATATATATATATATATTTAATGAAGGGCTGGAGATACGATTTAGTGACTAAAACACAGGCTGCTCTTCCAGAGGTCCGAGGTTTGATTCCCAGCACCCACAATCATCTACAACTCCAGTTCCAGGAGTGCTCCCCAGTTTCTGGTGCTCTCTTCCAGTCTCCGTGACACCAGGTGTACTCATGGGACACAGACATACACGCAGGCAAAACATCTATACACAGAAAAATAAATTAAAAAAAAAAAGCCAGGCGTAGTAGCACATATCTTTATGATACAAAGGAAATCCGGGTTCCCCTTGGGGTTCTTAGTCTCATTAATAAAAGAACTTAAGAATGAACTCAAATGAAAGCAGCAAGGTGGTTTTATTAGAGTTTAAAAGAAGAACCTCTGGTCAGGCAAGAATCACTTAAGGTGTGTACACCTTCCCAGAGGTGGTCCTTGTATACACATTCTCAGAGGTGGTCCTTGTGTACACATTCCCAGAGGTGGTCCTGTGTACACATTCCCAGAGGTGGTCCTTGTATACACATTCCCAGAGGTGGTCCTGTGCACACCTTCCCAGAGGTGGTCCTTGTATACACATTCTCAGAGGTGGTCCTGTGTACACATTCCCAGAGGTGGTCCTTGTATACACATTCCTAGAGGTGGTCCTGTGTACACCTTCCCAGAGGTGGTCCTGTGTACACCTTCCCAGAGGTGGTCCTTGTATACACATTCTCAGAGGTGGTCCTTGTATACACATTCCCAGAGGTGGTCCTGTGCACACCTTCCCAGAGGTGGTCCTTGTATACACATTCTCAGAGGTGGTCCTTGTATACACATTCCCAGAGGTGGTCCTGTGTACACCTTCCCAGAGGTGGTCCTGTGTACACCTTCCCAGAGGTGGTCCTTGTATACACATTCTCAGAGGTGGTCCTTGTATACACATTCCCAGAGGTGGTCCTTGTATACACATTCTCAGAGGTGGTCCTTGTATACACATTCCCAGAGGTGGTCCTGTGTACACCTTCCCAGAGGTGGTCCTGTGTACACATTCTCAGAGGTGGTCCTGTGCACACCTTCCCAGAGGTGGCCCTTGTATATACATTCTCAGAGGTGGTCCTTGTATACACATTCCCAGAGGTGGTCCTGTGTACACCTTCCCAGAGGTGGTCCTGTGTGCACCTTCCCAGAGGTGGTCCTGTGTACACCTTCCCAGAGGTGGTCCTGTGTACACCTTCCCAGAGGTGGTCCTGTGTACACCTTCCCAGAGGTGGTCCTTTAGCTAAAGGGAACCAAAGGGAATGTGAGGTCTCCATCCAGACCAGACATCCCAGTCTTGCTAGAAGGAGTTTTCTTACATTAATCTCAATAGCCTACCCGCTTCCCTAGCCCCAAGACACAACCCTAAAATCATTTTAGGAATCCAGGTAAGAAGTCAGAGCCTCCAAACATTTTTGGCATTGTTGGCCTCTGATAAAAATCAGAGTATGGAGAAGCCCAAGGATATTTCTAGCTTTAACTTAGAAAAAACCTGGCTACTTTTCTTTGGAGTCTTTTACTCTGAACTGAGTCAGCAGTTTCAAACTCTGGTTGTCATTATTTAGCCCCCCAGCACTCAAGAGGCAGAGGCAGGGGAATCTTTGTGAGTTCCAGTCAGCCTGATCTCCACAGTGAGTTCTAAGCCAGCCAGGGCTGCATAGTGGTGATGCCTGGCTCCAGAAGACGCGCGTGCGTGCGTGTGTGTGTGTGTGTGTGTGTGTGTGTGGTGTATGTGTGTGTGTGTGTGTGTGTGTGTGCATGCTCCCATGTCACAACACATTCGTGGAGGTCAGAGGGCAACCTTGAGGAGACAGTACAATTTCTACAAATAAAAGGTCAATCCAGACAAACTCAGCTACAAATGTGTAAGAATGTATAAATGTTATTCACTTTTGGGGAATTGCTGGTCTGATTGGAAGGGAGTGGGGTCTTAGTATGGGGGTGGGGGTCTCCCACACTTACAAAGCTTAACTCCCAGGAACCACACCAGGTTTCAGGCCAATGATGTGAGAATCATCCCTCTGTTAGCCTTAAAAGATGAAAGAGAATCATGAGGATTCTCCTCATGGTCTGTCTCCATTTTCCTCTCTTCTCTTCCTTTTCCCTCTGGTCCCCTCTCCTCCTCTCTCTTCCCTTCTCACTCCTCTCCCTGCCTCTTCTTCCCTCTCTTCCTCTTCTTCTTCCTTTTCTTCCCTTTTCTGTCTTCTTTTTATTTTCTTCTGTTCTTTCTTTCCTCTCCTTCCCTTCCTCGTTCTTCCCTCTTCTTCCTCCTCCTCCTCATTTTTTTTTTTTGGTCTTTTTGAGATGGGGTGTCATGTAATCCAGGCTAGCCTCGAGTTTCCTGTGTAACCAAGACTGTCCTAATAATGGCAGCTGTTGGATACACTGTACAGATTCTCTGAAGGAATCTGCAGAAAATCATTCAGAATATCAAAGGAGGAAAACAAAAACAAAAACAAGATCCGGGTGTATTGTCGCACGCCTGTAATCCCAGCACTTGGGAGGCAGAGGCAGGCAGATTTCTGAGTTTGAGGCCAGCCTGGTCTACAGAGTGAGTTCCAGGACAGCCAGGGCTATACAGTGAAACCCTGTCTCCAAAAAACTCAAAAAAAAAAAAACCCAAAAAACAAACAAACAAATAAAACAAGGTCACTGTAAGAAATGCAAGCACTTGTCATCTTTGTCCATAGAAAATGAGGTATAGCTTAACTTCCTAGCAAAATTAAAATACATTCTTAATCTAAATTTTACATTATATCATCCATACACACACACACACACACACACACACACACACACACATACATATACACACACATACACACATACACACACATACACACACACATACATGGAAATAAAAGGTTCAAAGACTTATCTGGCCTTAGTTTAGAAATAAACTCGTTACTTTTCTTTTTACCCTGAACTTTTTTTTTCCCTGAGACAGGGTTTCTCTGTGTAGCTCTGGCTGTCCTGGAACTCACTCTGTAGACCAGGCTGGCCTTGAACTCAGTAATCCACCTGCCTCTGCCTCCCAAGAGCTGGGATTAAAGGCGTGCACCACTACCCCTGGCTTTTTTTGTTTTGTTTTGTTTTAACCTTGAACTTTTTCTTTTTTTTCAAGACAGGGTTTCTCTGTATAGCCCTGGCTGTCCTGAAACTCACTCTGTAGACCAGGCTGGCCTCAAACTCAGAAATCCGCCTGCCTCTGGCTCCCAACTGCTGGGATTAAAGGCATTTGCCACCACTACCCGGCTAACCTTGAACTTTTTAAAAAATATAATTTTGGTGTCTTTAGTCCCAGCACTCAACATAGAACTCTTTGAGTTCAAGTCTAGCCTGTTCTACATAGTGAGAATTCCAGACCAGCCTGGCCTACATAGAGAGAATCCCAGCCGGGCGTGGTGGCGCACGCCTGTAATCCCAGCACTTGGGAGGCAGAGGCAGGTGGATTTCTGAGTTCGAGGCCAGCCTGGTCTACAGAGTGAGTTCCAGGACAGCCAGGACTACACAGAGAAACCCTGTCTCAAAAAAAAAAAAAAAAAATAGAGAGAATCCCCTCTCTCTATGAATAATTTCTTTTATTTTACCCTATGTGTATTTGTCTGCATGTACATGTGTGTGTATCATAAACATGCTTGTGCATACGAAGGTCAGAGAGGGTGTCAGATTCCCTAGGACTGGAGTTACAGAAGCTATGAGCTGCCACATGGGTGCCAGGAAGTCTTCTGCACGAGCAGGAAGTGCTGTTAACCACTGTGCTGTCTCTACAGCCCTTATACCACAAGCATCACCTCAGACTTTCAGTGCAAAAGTATACGGCTCAAAAAGTCCAGAGAACAGCACAGCTTAAAGATGACTTTAAATATGACTTATTAGTCATATTTAGAACTAGATGCTAAAGTGACATATATGACAGGATTATCATGCAAGAAATAAAATAACAATAATTCTGTTTTTAAGCTTCCATTATTTTAATATGTATCTGTATATTTGACCTTAGCCACAAGGTTGTACGATAAAATACATATTTTTTTCTAGGTAGAACTGGCTGTATTTACAGGCGTATTGGAATGATCCACAGTCATGAAGATGCCCTCTCTCATGAACACTGCCTGCCTTTAAGATGTCCCCATCAATTCAGGTAAGAGAGCACCCCATTTTCTGTCCTTCTCCACTTTCTATCAGGCCTCTGTCCATTTCTATTCAACTTCCCCACATTTTAAGGCATGGTGTCTATTCCCTGGAAGAAGATGTGGTGTGTTTAAATGCAAGAATGCACAAAGAAAATGCTCATACCAGTCACATAACCCTAAACATTTTCATACAGCTACACGTCTAAGCCCCGCCCCACATTCCCGGCTACAAATGCTTCAGAAGTCTTCCATTCCTTCCCAGGGCGGTGACATCATCATCTCTTCGTTTGCTCCCTCAGTGAGCTCCGCCCTTCACAGCTCTTACTGCGTCTGCCCTCACTCCACACGTACCCCCATCATAAATTCCTCTCCTGAGTTTTGGAACCGAGAATTTTTAAGCAGGCAATTAAAAAGACAAGGAAACCGGATCTTAACAGGACTAGACTTAACTAATGACCCGAAATGACAACCGCATGGCCGGCTGCCAAGATATGACACGCAGTTTGAGGACTGGATTCAGAAGAGCCGAGAGAGCTGTGGAACAGTGACCTCTGCATTTTATCTTTTGTCTGGTTGGTACTGTGTTCCAGGTGTGAAGTGAAAAATTTGTGGTCGTTTAGGAAGAGACCCTCTTTCAACATTTAGTAAAAGGGAGCCGTGGTTGGTAGGGACACAAAGATTTACTACTAACTGAATATGAGAACCTGTTTCACCTGCTCAGATTATCAAATATGGGGTATATAATATTCCTGCTCTGAAACAAAATATCTTCAATTTTGAAGAATAAGCATTTCTTTGCTGAAATATTCATCTCTCACAAAATTAGACCTACGATAACCTTTAGCCCAGGACATGGGTCTCAATCTGTGGGTCGTTGACCCCTTCGCAGATCTAACGGCCCTCCCACAAGGGTTACCTAAGACCACCAGAAAACACAGATATCTACATTATGATTCACAACAGTAGAAAACTTACATTTTTTTTTCGAGATAGGGTTTCTCTGTGTAGTCCTGGCTGTCCTGGAACTCACTCTGTAGACCAGGCTGGCCTCGAACTCAGAAATTCGCCTGCCTCTGCCTCCCTAGTGCTGGGATTACAGGCGTGCACCACCATGCCCGGCTACATATTTTTAAATGTACCTGCATTTCAATAATGTCAGTAATCATACTGTCATAATAATATATCTTCAACTTTCAAAAGAAATGTAAGTTTTTAGCAGATACAATTTCAAAAATATATATTCTCCTACATTGGGAGAAAATTAAACTCTTTTTTTAAAAAAATTAAAAATCATTTTATTGTAACAAACCCACAAATAGAATTACAAGACTAGACTAAGATAGCAATCTACCAAACATTTGTCCTGAGTTTAGTGAAAATTAAGATGGCCATTGCAAAGCAAAGTATGGATTAAGGTTTTATACTTTCATTATAATTACAGTGTTTGCATTTGATAAACAATAAAAAGGAAAAAATAACATGAGAAAATTGAAGCTAAAACAGTTTGCTTTCAACTCTTTTTCATGACACATGTGTGCTTTGCCTGCATTTCATTCTTTCTGATCACCCACACAGGTGTTTACAAATATAAATGTATATATTATAGGCTAGGATCCATATTTAGGGGAGAGTGCATTTTTCTTTTCCATCTGAATTTTTCTCAGTCAATAGTTTACTTTCTATGTCCACCCATTTTCCTACAAATTGCGTCATTAACAGTTGAATAGCATTCTGTTTTGTATATGTGCGGCACCTTCATCCCATTCACCCGTTAGTGGTCATCTGGATCGATTCTGTTCCATCACTGTCATAAGCAGAGCAGCAATGAACATGAGGGTGCAGATATCCCTCCAGCAGATATGAAGTTAACTGTGTATACACCCACCAGTGAAATCACCTGGTCATTTGACAGCTCAATTTTAATTCGTGTGGCTATCTTCTTTTGGTTTGGTTGAAAGGAGATTACTTTCTTGCTTTTTCTAGGGTGTAGTTTCCCTCCTTGTGTTGGTGTTTTCCATCTATTATCCTTGGTAGGGCTGGATTTGTGGAAAGATATTGTATAAATTTGTTTTTGTCATGGAATATCTTGGTTCCTCCATCTATGGTAATTGAGAGTTTTGCTGGGTATAGTAGCCTGGGCTGGCATTTGTGTTCTCTTAGGGTATGTATGACATCTGCCTAGGATCTTCTAGCTTTCATAGTCTCTGGTGAGAAGTCTATGTAATTCTGATAGGTCTGCCTTTATATGTTACTTGATCTTTTTTCCTTACTGCTTTTAATATTTGGTGTTTTGACTATTATGTGATGGGAGGAATTTCTTTTCTGGTTCAGTCTATTTGGAGTTCTGAAGGCTTCTTGTATCTTCATGGTCATCTCTTTCTTTAGGTTAGGGAAGTTTTCTTCTATAATTTTGTTGAAGATATTTACTGGCCCTTTAAGTTGGG
Organism: Apodemus agrarius; assembly: GCA_964023405.1. Taxonomy (NCBI): domain Eukaryota; kingdom Metazoa; phylum Chordata; class Mammalia; order Rodentia; family Muridae; genus Apodemus; species Apodemus agrarius. Next base: position 168,803,377 of record OZ030005.1, read on the forward strand.
AATCTTCATTCTCTTCTATACCTATAATCCTTAGGTTTGGTCTTCTCATTGTATCCTGGATTTCCTGGATATTTTGGGTTAGAAGCTTTTTGCATTTTGCATTTTCTTTGACTGTTGTGTCAATGTTTTCTATGGTATCTCTGCCCCTGAAATTCTCTCTTCTATCTCTTGTATTCTGTTGGTGATGCTTGCATCTATGACTCCTGATCTCTTTCCTAGGTTTTCTATCTCCAGGGCTGTCTCCCTTTGTGAATTCATTATTGTTTCTATTTCCATTTTAGATCCTGGACCTTCACCTATTTGGTTGTGTTTTCCTGTAATTCTTTTTTTTTTTTTTTTTTTTTTTTTTTTTGGTTTTTCGAGACAGGGTTTCTCTGTGTAGTCCTGGCTGTCCTGGAACTCACTCTGTAGACCAGGCTGGCCTCGAACTCAGAAATCCGCCTGCCTCTGCCTCCCAAGTGCGGGGATTACAGGCGTGCGCCACCACGCCCGGCTTCCTGTAATTCTTTAAGGGATTTTTGTGTTTCCTCTTTGAGGCCTTCTAGCTCTTTACCTGTGTTCTCCTGTATTTCTATCTTTTTTTTTTTTTTTTTTTTTTTTTTTTTGGATTTGGCTTTTTCGAGACAGGGTTTCTCTGTATAGCCCTGGCTGTCCTGCCTCTGCCTCCCAGAGTGCTGGGATTACAGGCGTGCGCCACCACCGCCCAGCTCTCCTGTATTTATTTATTTGTTTTTTTGGGTTTTTTTTTTGTTGTTTTGTTTTTGTTTTTGTTTTTTGCGAGACAGGGTTTCTCTGTGTAACCCTGGCTGTCCTGGAACTCACTCTGTAGACCAGGCTGGCCTTGAACTCAGAAATCCTCCTGCCTCTGCCTCCCAAGTGCTGGGATTACAGGCATGCGCCACCACGCCCGGCTTTGTATTTCTTTAAGGGAGTTATTTATGTCGTTCTTAAAGTCCTCTATCACCATCATGAGAAGTGATTTTAAATCAGAGTCTTGCTTTTCTGGTGTGTTGGGGTATGCAGGCTCACTGTGGTAAGAGAACTGGGTTCTGATGATGCCAAGTAGCCTTGGTTTCTGTTACTTATGTTCTTGCCCTTGCCTCTCTACATCTTGTTATCCCTGGCGTTAGCTGGTCTTGCTGTCTCTGACGGTGGTTTGTCCCTCCTGCAAGTCTGTGGGTCAGTACTCCTGGGAGACCAGTTTTCTCTGGGATGAATTTGGGTATGGAGAGCTGTGGCACAGGGTCAGCCCTGGGTGCAGAGGGAAACTAGAAGGATTCTGTCCCCAGCTGTTCCTTTATTCCTATGTCCTGATGACTCTGAGTGGGTCCCTCTTGGGCCAGGAACTTGAGCAGAAGTGGTGGTCTTACCTGTGCTCACAGGTGTGTCAGCACTCCTGGGAGACCAGCTGTCTCCCAGATATATTTGGGTATGAAGAAATGTAGCACAGGGTCAGTTGTGGGCATAGATGGAAACTGGAAGGCATATCTATAATCCTTATGTTACAGACTAATGGAGCCGATGAAGGGACTGGGTAAGGGCAGTTTTATGGGGACAGTTTTAGAGAGATAGGTTGCAGAGAGAACAAAGTAGATTCAAGTGAAGACAGAACAAGCCAGAGAATGAGAATGAGCCAGAGTTTAGAATGTTTCGCCAAAGTTGGTGTGAGGCCAAGCAGAGAAATTCAGTCAGAAACTGAGAAAAGCAGGATTGAATCAGTCAGACTGAAAGATTAGATTGTTCAGAGGTAGAAGCTTCCAGGCCTAGGTCTAGGCATAGTTAGAACAGAGAAGGAAATGCTCTGGGCTCAGCCCAAGCCACATGTTCACATAGCTTGGGTTTGTCTCTCATCTCATCCCTTCATCCGAGGAAATAAGAGTGACATTTACACATCTCATGTGGGCCCATGCACCCTTGAAGGGGTTTCTGCTGTGCGCTGAAGCTGCTGCGAGCTTGCCTAAAACAGAAACATCCACGGGGCATGTGGTGACTCCATGTGTGCTCACTGTGTCCATGAAAAGATCATTACAAAGGAGCACAATGCTGTTGCAAAGTGCTGAAAGTTAAGTTTAGGCTGTAATTGCCCTCTGAGATGGACACTGCTGATTCTGCCCCTTCAGAGCCAGCCCATGTGCTGAAGTGAGAGAGTCAGCTTTGAGGTACACCATGTTCTGTTGCTGTGAAGGAACGCCGTGACCAAGGTAACTTATAGACGTAGGAATTTATTGGGTGCTTGTTTACAGTTTCAAAGGGTGAGTCCATGAGCATAGTGACAGGACACATGGCAGCAGACAGGCACTCAGACATGGTCATAGAGCAATAGTTGAGATCTTATATGTAGTCCACAAATGCCAAGGCAGAGAGAGAGAGAGAGAGAGAGAGAGAGAGAGAGAGAGAGAGAGAGAGCTGAAACCTTGAAACCCAACCCCAGTGACATACCTCTTCCAACAAGGCCACATCTCTTAATCCTTCCCAAATAATTCTACCACCTGGGAATCAAGCACTCAAGTCAGGAGCCTTTAAAGGCCAGTCTCATTCAACCCACCACATACCACATGGGCTGTACACGGTCCTCTGTACTCCAAGGTGCGGTGACACAGTGTCTGCAGTTAGCAATCGAAAAATGAGGCTAGGATATACGACTTCCACTCTTACTTCCCAGTAACCCACCTCCTCCAGTGTGGCTCCTCCTTCCACAGGTAGGGACTGCCGCCAACTGGAGACCAAGTGTTCAAATCCACGAACCTGGGGAGGACATTCAGTCCACAGTAACACTGCTCCATCTGCAGAGCCAGCAGGAGACTGACTCGACTTGTGGCCAGTGATCTGGCTCAATGCCTAAGGTGCCTGCTGGCAACCCGAAAACCTAAGTTTGATTCCTGGGACCCACATGGTAGCAGAAGAAAAGCGAGTCCTGCAAATTGTTCTTTGATATCCACACGTATGCTGCGGTACATGTGTACCTACACCCACACATGCACAAAAAACAAAACAAAACAACAACAACAAAAAACTGGTACACGTGTACCCACACCCACACATGCACAAAAAAACCTATGCATGCAATACAAAAAGAAAACAGAGAAGATTGATTCTTTTTGTATTATTCCTTTTTCCCTTTGTATTTTTTTGTTGTTGAATCTGCATTGGTTTTATTTTAATTAATTAATTAGTCAGTTAACTATTCTTGTTAGCTGAAGTGTGTTGACTCAGTATATGGTCTTTGTACTTATAAGCTCATTCTGAGAAAATCTTGGGGACTACATTGGAATCTTAAACACTCAGCATAGTCACTGGCCGGCTAAAGAGGCATTTTGTTGGCTTAAACCCGCATTCCAGCAGCCTTCTCTGGTGTATTCCCTACACCAAGAGAATGTTACCAAAGAGGAGACACAGCAAATGGTGGAACGGTGAGAATCACTATCTTCCAATGCACGGAGGAACTCACAGGAACTATGCTTATCTGCACAAGACTGAGCTCATCAACATAATATCACAGATGAGGGAGGGGCTCCTGAAGCCTCACTCCTCGCTGCAAATCCATTGGCAGGTACCACTTGCTGAGAGGTGGGGGAGACATTATTTTTCAGTGGTATAGCTAGTCTGGGTTCCCTCACCCATGCCCATTCAAGCAATCCTATTTAGATTTAGTGGATTTCTAAAAAAGTAAAATGAAGGGTCAGCAAGATGACACAGTGGGTAAAGACCCTTGTCATCAAAGCCTGGTGACAAGTTCAATTCCCAGGACTAACACAAAGGTCTAACACACAGATGCAACTGATCTCCGTATGTTAGCTGTGACATGTGTGTCACCCCTCAATGCACACACACACACACACACACACACACACACAAATAAATAAGAAAGGAAGGAAGGAAGGAAGGAAGAAAGGAAGGAAGGAAGGAAGGAAGGAAGGAAGAAAGAAAGAAAGAAAGAAAGAAAGAAAGAAAGAAAGAAAGAAAAACCATGAAAGTGGAACAGGGTCAGGTTGGAAAGACGACGACGAGGATCATTGAGTGGGAGGGGATGGGAGAAAGAAACAGAAGTGGATATTATCAAATCCATTATACTCACATATTAAAATGCACTGTGTATAATAAAAGAATAACATTGGGTCACAAATAAATTTCCCTTTCCCTTCTTTTTCTATCAACGTGTTATGTAGGCTTCAGAGTGCCAAATATTTGAACAGACTACTGCCTCTATTTGCCTTCACAACACTTTCCTAACTTGGGTGACTGCACGTGATGCAATTAGAACAGACCCTTTTGGTCACTCACTGAGCTGAAATCTTGTCATAAGTGCCAAGGATATGGAATGGCAAAAGCCGTTTCATTTCAAAGATCTGGAGCCACCGTGAAGCTGAGAAATGTCGGGTATAGGATCATCGATGCTGGGAAGCCAGGGTAGGATACTCCCGTGTTTTTCTTACCTCTGAACCCCAATTCATTATTACCTAACATGCAAAGGCAACTGTAATGACGACTTGGTGGCTGGTCATTTTAGTATTAAATAAGATATAAAAACCTTCCCAAATTCCTCTTGTGATACCTGCTTGGGACTTGATTACTGCCATTTTGCTCTGGGTGCCAATCCTAGGACACACACCATCATGGTGACCCTTTTCACTGATCTGGCTAAACAAATTAGCCCTTACACAGCAGCCTGAGCTCAGTTTGATTTACTCCCTCCACACAACTAAAGAGCAACAAACAGTGAGTCCTAACTCCAAGGAAGAATTGAAGCAAACACAAGCAAGGACGAAAGCAACTCTGGTTTGTTAGGTACTTGGATTCCGTGCCTCCAACAGGTTCTGCTGCCTGTCTGAGCTCAGGAAATGTCACAGAGATAAAGGTTCCAGGCTGAGCTGTGAGTAGAAAAGACACTCACGCACAGTCTGGACCTCCCCTTTGGATGTTTTAAAATCGTCTTTTGAGGAGGATGTGATGAACGCCTTTAATTCCTACAAAGGACCAGCCTCTCTCTGGAGAGGGATTCTGAGAAAGGGGTGTCTGGGAGCTCGAAAACAAATTACTTGAGGTCAAATTGTAGGTTACAAGCTGATGGCCTGTGCTCTGTCCAGATGGATCCCTAGATGGCTCTTGACTCCGTAGTTTGCTCTAGATAGCGCTCTCTGCTTGAGACCATTCTAAATGCTTGCTGGATAGCTCATAGGTTTTCTAACCATGACCAGAGTCAGAAAAGTTGCTATAAAGAAATTCTTGGATCTTCTGACAGAAATCCTGTTTAAAAAAAAATTCTAAAAGTAATTCTTGGGATTTCCAATCAAAATCAGAAAGCCAGAAAAAATTCTAGGAGAACTGTGTTCATTCTTCAGATAGCCTTCTATGGATAGCTGCTAGAAAGCATTCTAATAAAAGAGCTGGGCTAGCTTTAAAGTAATTTTTGGGATTTCCAACCAAGGTCAGAAATCCTATTAGAAAAAATTTTTTAAAGAGCTATGAAAAATTCTAAAAGACTGTGTTAGCTCTCCATGGATTTTCCGACTAAAATCAGAAAGCCTGTTCGGAAAAAAATTCTTTTTTTTTTCAAGACAGGGTTTCTCTGTGTGGTCCTGGCTGTCCTGGAACTCACTCTGTAGTCCAGGCTGGCCTTGAACTCAGAAATTCTCCTGCCTCTGCCTCCCAAGTGCTGGGATTACAGGCTTGTGCCACCACACCCGGCTTCGAAAAAAATTCTTGAAGAGTTGTTTTTGCTCTCCAGAGATCTCCAGGCAGCTCAGCTCTTGCTAGAAAAAAACATTGTAAAGAACTGCTATCTTTCACTAGCTCATCTCATGCAGATAAAAAACTCACTCTTTTATTTACATATCAATTCAGTTATTTATTCCCGGTTCCCTCTTAACCTTCCACGAATCAGTATTCCATGACCTTAGCCCCTTGACTCTTAGGAAGGAACAGTAAGCAGAAGCACAAACAATAAGCTAGTTGGGTGGATATCCACACCTGAAATTACCATTCTGACCATGCTTGGACCTAAATTTGCTCTGTCCCAGGCTAACCTTAAATTCAGGAACCCATTTGCCTTTGTAAGCATAAACAATAACAACAACAAACTCAGCTGGGTGGGATCTTGCCTTGTCATCACCACTCCCTGAATCTTTTTATCACCTTCCTTTTTTTTTTTTTTTTTTTTTTTTTTTGTGGTTTTTCGAGATAGGGTTTCTCTGTATAGCCCTGGCTGTACTGGAACTTACTCTGCAGACCAGACTGGCCTCGAACTCAGAGATCCGCCTGCCTCTGCCTCCCAAGTGCTGGGATTACAGGCTATCTCCTTCCTTAATATCTTTCTGACAAGCTAGTTAATAGTACAGCTGCCTCTCTTCTTTTAGATCTGTGAAGCTCCTTATAAAATTCATATTGCATCCTTATATTTTGCACAGTTGAGAAACAATATATTTTTGTTTTTGTTTTGTTGTTGTTGTTGTTTTGTTTTTTCAAGACAGGGTTTCTCTGTATAGCCATGGCCGTCCTGGAACTCACTCTTAGATTAGGCTGGCCTCGAACTCAGAAACCCACCTGCCTCTACCTCTCAAGTGCTGGGATTAAAGGCATGTGCCACCACTGCCCAGCAAGAAACAATATATTTTTAAACTCATGTTTTCAGAGTTCTTTCCCATACTATCCTGAAGGTCACAGCTTTCTGCATTCTGCTGAGACATTAACCAGGCCCAGTCTTTAGCTGTCTCTCATTATCTTGAAGTCATTAACCTAGACTGAAAGGGTATTCTTCAAAGGAGGAACATGAAAATATCTACACAATTATACAAACCTTATGCCCATAACAGCCATCAACTCTCCTGGAGGCCCATGCCTGCTGGTTCTGTTTCAGAGGTAGGAAACCATGTTATACTGAACTTTACATTGTCATGCTAGACTCAGCAAATCTCAGCACTTGAAATGCAGAGATGGGTGGATCTCTGAGTTAGAAGCCAGCCTGGTCTACAGAGTGAGTTCCAGGACAGCCAGGGCTATCCAGAAAAAACACTTTCAAAACACTCGAAGAAAAAGGTCTTTTGTTGAAAGAAAGTGATTTTGGTCTTAGAGGCTAAGGAACAGTTCAAAGCTTTGACAATGATTCAAGTGTGTTCACAGTGTCCCCATGGTATGAAAAAATCATAGTGGTTCTGGAAGTCATTTCCCTGGGTAGATTGCTGACTCTCTTTTTCAGAATTACAAAGAACAGGACACTATCTAGAAGTTTTATTTTAATAATTAAAAAGATACATACTTGTGAGTTTTTGTTTCTATCAAGACTAACTTCTTCATTCATGTATTTGATATCTTCCTTGGACATAAAGAAAGTCCTGTCACTGTAGATATCTTTCCTCTTCTTTTGGGTCTGAAATGAGGCAATTCATTCCACAGTAAATATTTTAAACTCAAATTTGCAAGAAGAAACATGGAATGCACAAAAGTAAATTTTCATTGGCATAAAAATTTTTTTTCTTTATTTTCTATATTCTTTGTTTACATTCCAAAGGCTTTCCCCTTTTCCAGTTCCCCCCTCACCATATGTCCCATAAGTCCTCTTCCCTCCACCCATTCCCCAATCACCACCCTCCCCCCCCATTTCTCTGTTCTGATACTCTCCTACAAATCTGAATCCAGTCTTTTCAGGACCAGGGTCCTTTCCTTCCTTCTTCTAGGGAATCTTTTGATTTGCTAATTGTGCCTTGAGTATTTAGAGCTTTTGGGCTCATTAATATCCACTTATCAGTGATTGCATTTCATGTGTATTCTTTTGTGATTGGGTTAACTCACTGGCATAAACCTTTTTTTTTAATTAGTAAAAAAATAAAATGCCCTCCACAGCCTTTAATATTTGAAAGCAAATAATCTAGCTGCATCCAACAATTTCATAGTATTGTCATGCTGTGTATCGCCTTCTAATTCCAAAGCATTTTCATCATCTCACGGGTGGGGGGGTGGGGGGGATGGGGGGGTGGGAATCGAAAGCCACAGAGTTTTTACTCTTTATACCCCTTCAGCCCCGGTAACTGCTAATCAGCTTTTTGTACCCCTGGGCTCTTGATTGGTTAAACCCATCCTGCAAAATTCATGGAGATGAGTAGGAGCATGCTGCCCATCAGAAAATTCTATAAAGATGTAGATTTAGGTTGAGAACATGGTTATGATGTTGTTCTCCCTAGGGGAAACTATTCTGTTACTATGAAATTATGGGAACTGTGAGATTCCATCTCTTGAGAAGCCTATACATAATAAACATTAAGACTATCCTTCTCCCAAAAGACCTCTCTCTGCTCTAATACCTGTGCTTAAACCTATATTAAAATCTTTGTATTAATAACTTGATTCAGGCAAATACAAAACAAGATTTATAAAATAGGACTTGAGTTAAGGAATTGAGGAATCATATATTTAAACTGTCACCTGTTTGGTGCATCTTGGCTGATGTGGTCAGAGCTACGTTGTTTCACAACTACATCTGCAAGTCGTGGAGACTCTTCTTTTTCAGTCTGGATATTTAGCGCCAAGTCAAAGAGAAGGGTGTTACGAGAGCCTTAAAATAAGAATGAGAAGCCGGGCGTGGTGGCGCACGCCTGTAATCCCAGCACTTGGGAGGCAGAGGCAGGCGGATTTCTGAGTTCGAGGCCAGCCTGATCTACAGAGTGGGTTCCAGGACAGCCAGGACTACACAGAGAAACTCTGTCTCACAAAAACAAACAAACAAAAATCAAATAGGCAAATAAACCAAACATGAACAAATCAAAATGAACAAAGAAGGAGCTTGAGAAACACACACACAGACATGATGTATAGACACAATAAAGACACAAACGCACATAAAATCCATAAAAAAATTAGAAACCATAATATATAAGCAAAAGACCAGTAAAGGAAAAAAAAAAAACCAAACAAAGTAATATGAGGCCAAAAAAAAATCTTCAAAAATACCTTTGAGTTCATTGATGGGACTTAAAAGAGAGAAAGGGTGTTAGTGAGTATGGCATGGTGATGTGGGGGAAGGGGGTGCCTGAGCGGGCCCATGCCCAGGCATCGCCTCCCCCTGAAGGACCACACATACACACCAACATGGTATAGAATAGAGTTTATTCAGAGAATAAGATGAGAGTAGTAGTAGTAGGAGAGAGAGAGAGAGAGAGAGAGAGAGAGAGAGAGAGAGAGAGAATAGAGAGAGAGTAGAGAGAGAATAGAGGCCGGCCATGTCCACGAGGAGAGAGGGGGGAGGGGAGCCCAAGAGGGGCAGAGAGGTGAGAGGATGAGAAGAGAGAGGGGAAGGAGCGGAAAAGAGAGAGAGAGGAGGGGGCAGGCAGCCCCTCTTATAGTGGAACAGGCATGTGGGGCGGGGCATACCTGGCTATTGCCAGGTAGCTGTGGGGTGGAGCTTGAACAGAGTACCAACATTCATCTTATGCTGATCATTTACTGCCAGGCATGGAGCCTGCCCTTAAGTGTGATTTGTATACCCAGAGAAAGACTCCCTAGAAGAAACTACTTTTTCCTGAGAGTGGTTATCAGTTGGAGATTCCTTCTTGGTTAGAAGTGGGAGCTCACGTTCACTTCGCCTTTCAGTGTGGGGGACCCCATCTGGTTTGGACCTGTGCAGGCTCTATGCATGCTTCCAGAGTCTCTGCGAGTTGATATGTGTTTCAGGCATGTAGTGTCTGGAAGATACTGTTTCCTTGCTATTATCTATCCCTTCTGGGTCTTACAATCTTTCTACCTCTTCTTCCACACAGTTCCCACAAGGGGAGAGGTCTGATAAAGACATGTCACTTAGCACTGAGTGCTCCAAGGTCTCTCACTCTCTGCACATTGAATTTTGAGACATGCACCCCCTTCTGTGGTTGTCAGACTATTCAAACAATAAATCTGCTAGCTGGAAGAAGAAAGCACTGCAGGGCTGCTAGAGGAGTAACTTGCCTCTAAGAGGTTTACAATTTGTCAGATGATTATGCAAGAAAGACTTGGAGCTAAGACAATGGGGGGGGGAGGGACCACATCTTGGAAGGATTGTTTACGGATGCATATCTCTCACCTTCTATTTAAGCCTTACTCTCCTCAACATCCCAGTCTCCCTTCCAATATACCCGCATTGAATAATTCCCCCCTTTCTGCTTATTACTACTAATTTGTCTCTTTTAATTAAGGCTTATCCTGAATGTGGCTTATTGGGGACCCGTCTGTGACCTTGAGTACTGTAAAAAGATTATAGTGTGGTCCTGAGCTATGTTGGATAAGATTAAAGTTGATAAGTCAAAACTAAAGTCACAAGGGATGCACAAGACAATTAAGACATTTTTTTACTCTAAGCAAAGTTCACAGACTTATTTGTGAGAATCCCAGAAAATTTAGGGTTTAAATGTGGGAACGGAGGAAGGACCACAATCAGGCCAAAGTGTGGCTTGTTGACATTTTCTCTTTCCCATTTAGAAATATCACTATATAAAAGAAAGGTTGCCTCTTCACGGCACATCAGCTGGAGAGGCTTCAGCAAAACTCTGGAGGGAGGATGTCCTTTCCCAAGTCTTATTAATGTTCCCTTCTATCAGGACCCATCTCCACTTGGGTGTCCTGGCTGCTACTGGCCTGTGATGTAAGTTAGTACTTGCTGGCCACAGCTTTACACCAACAGGTCCCAGGACGCCAACTCCAAAGGTCATTTGTAGCCAGCTTGTGAAAAGAGTAAACAAAACATGGATGGCCCATGATCTCTACATAAGCAATCCTGAGAAGAGCGGCAGCCTCCTCCTCTGTACGTTTCAAATGCAGGCACTTTGGATTTAGAGACTTTATTTTATCTTATTTTTATTAAAAAATTAATTACATTGATTTAATGTGTGTGTGTGTGTGTGTGTGTGTGTGTGTGTGTGTGTGTGTGCTATAGCATGCTATAGTTTGCTTGTAGAAGTCAGGGGACAATGTGAGGGGATCAGTTTTTTCCTTTCATGTAGGTCCTGCGGGGCTGGAATGAATTCACCCTTGGTGGCAAGTGCCTCTTTCTGCTGAGCCCTCTCACTGGCCTGGATTTAAGTACTTTACAAAGACAACAGTTCATCCACATGTGGGGATGGAGCCTGGACAGTCTTCACAGTTAGTGAGGGGAAACTAGGCACAGCCAAGATAGAACACAACTGTAGGAGACACTTTTTTTCCTCCCTTGATTTTAGGTTCACCAGCTGGAGGCATATAAACCAGCAAGAACAAACTGGTTTATTAACATTTCATCTCCCCAGAACACACCGGGAAACCTGTGTAATGCAAAAAGGTGGTTTCTGAAGTATCCTGTGATAAACTAAGTAGTCTGGAGGGGTGAGGGGGGAACAGTGGGATGCTGATTAGGGAAAGTGTGGTGGATAGGACGGTTAGAAATGTTATACAGATTTTTCTATTAGATTTTCTTTATTTACACTTCAAATGTTATCCCCTTTCCTCATTTCCCCTCCAAAAACCCCCATCCCATCCCCCTCCCCCTGCTCACCAACCCACCCACTCCCACTTCCTTGTCCTGGCATTCCCCTATTCTGGGACATTGAGCCTTCTCAGGACCAAGAGCCTCTCCTCCCTTTGATGACCAACAAGGCTATCCTTTGCTACATATCCAGCTGGAGCCATGGGTCCCTCCATGTGTACTCTTCGGTTGGTAGTTTAGTCCCTGGGAGCTGTCGGGGTACTGGTTGGTTCATACGGTTGTTCCTCTATGGGGCTGCAAGCTCCTTCAGCTCCTTCGGTACTTTCTCTAGCTCCTCCACTGGGGACCTTGTGCTCAGTCCAATGGTTAGCTGAGAGCATCCACCTCTGTATTTGTCAAGTACTGGCAGAGCCTCTCAAGAGACAGCTATATCAAGCTCCTGTCAGCAAGCACTTGTTGGCATCCGCAATAGTATCTGGATTTGGTGACTGTATATGGTCTTTCCTTTAGTCTTTCCTTTAGTCTTTGCTCCACACGTTGTCTCTGTATCTCTTCCCATGGGTATTTTGAGTCCCAGGTTAATAAGCTTTTCCCGAGTTTGTCTGACTCTTTATTCCAGGATGGCTTGTTCTCAATGGCCTTGAGTCTAAAATAATCTATATGCCAAAGGGGCATATTTTAGGGTTCTATGACACTTCAAGCACAGATGTAAACACCTGCTTTTGTTAGTTCCAGCACCTGCTTTTGTTAGTTCCAGCTTAGTTCCTTGTGAAGGGTGAGGCTTCTTGATGAAGGTCATGGCTAGCCTGTTGGGTGACATGCTTGGAGATTCATGGGGCCAGTTTGTAACTCAAAGGGTGATTGAAAGGTGGAGCGGGTCCTTCAGGGGGTTGGAATCTGAGGTGCTGTTAATGGCAGCCACTGTGGGGCAGGAAAGGTGTCCCCCCCGCCCCCCGCCCCTTAGCCATAACTGAGCACTGGGCCTAGGGCAATCCTTTTATTTAATTTTTTAAAGCTACATCAAGTTAGCAAACAGGAACAGTTCTAGCAAGCAGGAACTTCAAAGAAGTGGACATATACTCGAAGCTGAGAATATCTCTGACCATTTCAAGGAAGCAGTGACAAAGGCCCAGAGACACTGGAGCTACAGACAGCCCATAAGAGCTTCGGACAATTAGCATAGCAGGATCATTGGATGCTGTCTGTCTCCCGCTGCCTCTGCCCTATCCTCTTACACACTCTGTATGTGTCCCAACCTCCAGCAGGCAAGGAAATGTGACAGTTTATCCCCGTCTCCCTAAGCAGTGCTAGGGTTTGAACCCAGGGCCTCTCACATGCTAGGCGTGTGTTCTACTGATGAGTTGCATCCTCAGCCTGGTCACTTCTATTTTTGGTCTAAAAAAATCCTTCACAGGTCAATCAGTACTCACTCAGTCTTACTATAAGTACCAGAGTTCCAGTCCCAAGGGATCCATTGGCTTCTTCTGGCCTTGTGGGCACTGCATGTGTGTGGTGCACAGATTATACATGGAGGCAAATACTCATACACATAAGCCAAAACAAATATGCTTATTTAAAAATTCATATTAAACAGTTGGCAACAATTAGAGGCAGAGAACACAGTTGAGGTCTTTTAAGTTGCCCTTCCCTCCAACACCCCATGCTGAGCAAGGAAATGAAGCTCCAGAGACTAACTCCTGCTTAGAAACTAGGGTAGCGACCTCAGCGACTGCGCGACTGCGCCAGGGCAGGAGCTACAGCTGGGCACAACGTAAGGGGGACTTGGGGGAAATCAGGCCTGTCGTTTCCAGAACATGTCTGGCTCAGTCTTGGAATGGGAAAGGCAAAGCCTCTAATGGCCTCCCATCCAGGTCCTCGGCATCCAACCAGGAGTCCACAGTCTGTCTCTGCTTCTTGACTTCCTCCCAAGGCTTAGGATTCAGCTTCAGTGCAAGGCAATGGGCATCCAGGCAGAGACGGGGCAGGGGCATGGGGAGAGTTGGAACTAGCCTGGGGCTGGCTCTCTCTTATTCCTGGGAAGCAGTGAGGAGCTCCAGATGGAAATCTGCTCCACTCCAGGCATGCCTTGGTGAGAGCTTAACAGGTCCCTACCAATTCAAAGTCCTCTGGGAAATCTCAGAACTGGGGTAGGAAGAGATCCTGCCTTTCTCCCAGATCTATCTACACTTGCATGCTGGTAGTTAATTCATCTTCTTTACAAACTGTAACACTGCCACAGTGCCACAGGCACGTGGAAAGGAGTTCTGACTTTGAGGTCCCAAACTGTTCTTTTCTCTCTCTCAAGATTCTGGTACTTATATTAAGACTGAGTAATGATTGGCCTGTGAAGAAGCTAGGTTTCTTCCTTCCTTCCTCCCTCCCTACCTCCCTCCTTTCTCTCTTTCTTTCTTTCTTTCTTTCTTTCTTTCTTTCTTTCTTTCTTTCTTTCTTTCTTTCAACTGTGTCTGGAGGTACAAAGGGCATGCCCACTATATTTAACTTCTAAGATTTCCATTATCCTTTGTATTCTTTTTTTTTCATTAATTATTTAATTTATTTATTTCATACCACAATTGTAAATCCCCCCCCCCCAATCTTACCCTCACAAATCCCTCACTGCCCCATCTCCTTTTCTTCAGGGAAAGGGAAGCCCTCCACTGGTACCAACCCTCCCTGGCTGTAGAGAGCCTTGGGGGGCGGGGTGGGGGGTTGCTGCTTGGCAGGAGTCGGACGTTGCCTAAAAACAAGGAAATGGGCTTCAGGCAAGAATCTGACATTAGGCCATGACAGGGAAGTAGGCTTCAGGCATGAATATGACTTTGGGCTAGGACAGGGAAGTAGGCTTAGATATCTTGGTTATCCTGACAAGACCTTAGAGACAGTGATCACGGGACTTGGTTTATTGCCTTGCTTGTTCCTGGACTATTTGTGTTTGTTGTCTTGCTTGTTCCTCATAGTACTCTTTGCCCTTAATACTTGCATGTAATTAAAATGATATAAAAGCAGATTGGGAGAAAATAAACCTGCTTTCAGTCTCCGAATTGACTGGTGTCATGCTACAATATTGTCTAATTGTCTTTTTTCTTTTCTTTTCTTTTCTTTTCTTTTCTTTTCTTTTCTTTTCTTTTCTTTCTTTTTTGAGACAGGGTTTCTCTGTGTAGTTCCGGCTGTCCGGGAACTCACTCTGTAGACCAGGCTGGCCTTGAATTCAGAAATCCGCCTGCCTCAGCCTCCCAAGTGCTGGGATTAAGGGTGTGCGCCACCACCACCACCACCACCACCGCCCGGCTGTCTTTTTTCTTTGTAATCCTCACTCCTGCGCTGGAGAACCTGTTGACTGACTGAGCAGGCTTGGTTAGCTGGCACACCGAGAAGCAGTAAGACTGAGTGAACCCTCTCCCACTGAGGCCAGACGAGGCAGTGTAGCTAGTTAGACAGAGGACCCAAAGGCAGGCAACAGGCAGAGGCAGCCCCTGCTCCAACTGTTAGGGCACCCACACCAAGACCAAGCTCCACATATACTACACGTGTGTAGGGGCCCAGCCAGCCCCTGCATGCTTTTGGTTGGTGGTTTAGTCTCTGTGAGCCCCCATGGGCCCACACTAGTTGACTCTGTACATCTTCTATGGTGTTCTTGACCCCTCTGGCTCCCTCAATCCTTTCCCTGACTCTTCTACAACTTTCCCAAGTTCTACCTGATGTTTGGTTGTGGGTCTCTGAATCTTGTTTCCATTAGTAGTTGCTGGATGAAGCCTCTCAGAAGACAGTTATGCTAGGCTCCTGTCTGCAAGCATAACAGAGGATCATTTAATAGTGTCAGGGGTTGGCTCTTGCCCATTGGATGGATCTCAAGTTGGGCAGTCATTGGTTGGCCATTCCCTCAACCTCTGCTCCATCTTTATCCCCTGGAATATTTTGTAGGCAGGGCAAATTTTGGGTCAAAGATATCGTGGGTGGGTTGATGTGCCCCTCCCTCCCCTGGAAATCTCACCTGACTACAGGAGGTGGCCACTTCATCTCCATACCACCCAGCTGTTAGCAATCTCAGATATGGTTACCCCTATAGAATCCTGGGAGCTTCTCCACCTCAGATTTCTGGCTAGTCCCAGAGATGCCCTCCCCACTAATCTCCGTTCTCTCTCCAGCCCTTTCCCACTTCTCTCCCCACACCTGATCCCCATCGCTGCTCTCCTACCCTTGCTCCGTCCACCTCCTATGTCTATTTTATTTCCCCTTCTGAGTGAGATTCAAGCACCATCCCTGTCTTAGTGAGGGTTTTACTGCTGTGAACAGACACCATGACAAAGGCAAATCTCATAAAAAACATTTAGTTGGGGCTAGCTCACAGGTTCAGAGGTTCAGTCCAGTATCATCAAGGCAGAAGCATGGCAGCATCCAGGCAGGCATGGTGCAGGAGGAGCTGAGAGTTCTACATCTTCACCTGAAGGCTGCTAGCAGAATACTGGCTTCCAGGCAGCTAGGATGAGGGTCTTAAAGCCCACACCCACAGTGACACACCTACTCCAACGTGACCACACTTTCTAATAGTGCCACTCTCTGAGCCAAGAATATACAAACCCTCACAATGTCTTTGTTTTTAAATAGTTGAATAATATTTCATTGTATAATCTACCACATTTTCTTTTTTTGTTTTTTTTTTTGTCTTTTTGTTTTTTTCAAGACAGGATTTCTCTGTGTAGTCCTGGCTGTCCTGGAACTCACTCTGTAGACCAGGTTGGCCTCGAACTCAGAAATCTGCCTGCCTCTGCCTCCCAAGTGCTGGGATTACAGGCGTGTGCCACCACGCCAGGCTATCTACCATATTTTCTTTATCCACACACCTACAGATACTTGATTTTTGACAAAGAAGTCAAAACCATACAAAGGAAATAAAGAAAGAAAGAAAGAATGAATGAATGAATGAAAGGAAGGAAGGAAGGAAGGAAGGAAGGAAGGAAGAAAGCATCTTCAACAAATGGTGCTGGTCTAACTGGATGTTTGCATGTAGAAGAATGCAAATAGATCCATATTTATCATTTTGCACAAAACTCAAGTCCAAGTGAATCAAAATCCTCAACCTAAAACTGGATATACTAAATCTAATAGAAGAGAAAGTGGGGAATTGTTGCAGAAAATGTTAAAAAGAACAGCGAGTTTCTGCACTTCACCCAGCCCCGGTGGTCTGGCCAGCCAGTTATCTCATGGAGACTCTGACTCTGACCCAGCTTGCTAAGTCCTCACTGGCCAGCCCTAAGCTTCAAAGCCCCCTATGGCCTTTGTGGTGCACTTCTGGCAAACACATGCTTTGCCACCGTACCTTCCTCTTTTTTTTTCTTTCTTTTTTCTTTAAATTTTTATTTTCTATATTCTGTGTTTACATTCCAAAGGCTTTCCCCTTTCCCAGTTCCCCCCTCCCTATGTCCCATAATTCCTCTCCCCCCAACTATTCCCCAATCATTCCCCCTCCCCCCACGGTTTCTCTACAAAACTGGATGCAATCTTTACAGGCCCAGGGTCCTCTCCTTTCTTCTTCTTGGGAATCATTTGACTTGCTAATTGTGCCTTGAGTATTTAGGGCTTTTGGGCTCATTAATATCCACTTATCAGTGATTGCATTTCATATGTATTCTTTTGTGATTGGGTTAGCTCACTCAGGATGATATTTTCCAGGTCTAACCATTTACCTACAAATTGCATGAATTCATTATTTTTAATTGCTGAGTAGTATTCCATTGTATAAATATACCACATTTTCTGTATCCATTCCTCCTTTGAGGGATATTTGGGCTCCTTCCAATTTCTGGCTATTATAAACAAGGCTGCTATAAACATAGTGGAGCATGTGTCTTTATTGTATGCAGGGGAATCCTCTGGGTATATGCCCAGGAGTGGTATGCCAGAACCCAAGAAGTTAGAACTCAAGAGTTAGACCCTAAAGAACCAAATAACCCTATCCAAAAATGGGGTACAGAGCTAAGCAGAGACTTTTCACCTGAAGAAATTCGGATGGCTGAGAAACACCTTAAAAAATGTTCAACATCATTAGTCATTAGGGAAATGCAAATCAAAACAACCCTGAGATTCCACCTCACACTAGTCAGAATGGCTAAGATTAAAAACTCAAGCCGGGCGGTGGTGGCGCACGCCTGTAATCCCAGCACTTGGGAGGCAGAGGCAGGTGGATTTCTGAGTTCGAGGCCAGCCTGGTCTACAGAGTGAGTTCCAGGACAGCCAGGGCTACACAGAGAAACCCTGTCTCAAAAAAAAAAAAAAAAAAAAAAAAAAAAAAAAAAACTCAAGAGACAACAAGTGCTGGCGAGGATGTGGAGAAAGAGGAACACTCCTCCACTGTTGGTGGGATTGCAAAATGGTAAAACCGCTCTGGAAATCAGTGTGGCGGTTCCTCAGAAAATTGGGGATGTCACTTCCAGAGGATCCTGGCATACCACTCCTGGGCGTACCTTCCTCTTTTAAACCCAGAGATGAACGCAGTGTGAAGGGAACCCCACACAGGCTTAGTTCAGAAACAATGGTAGCTCAATCACTGGGCGCAACAACTAGAATCCTAATCTTGTAAGCCATATTAAATCTAAATCCTCTAGGGTCGAATCCTGGTAGATTCGCCACATAAGCCGGGAGACACTAGTAACTACATCTTGCCCTCTTGCTTTCCCGCCCAAAAGCCCCTAACTCTCTCCTCCTTCCTCTCCTCCTCCTGCCCACTCGCCCAGTGACTGATTGGCCCCTTTATTCATTGGGGGAAGATTCACAAGAAGTCACCTGAGTAAGTTACTCTTTCCTTGTTCCGGACAACCCCTCCTGGGAAAGTGGAATTAACATCAAAATACAGGCATCAGCAGAGCCATCCATGACACATTGGCACAGGGGACAACTTCCTGATCAGAACCCCAATAGCTCAGGCACTAAGATCTACAATTAATAAACAGAACCTCCCAATAATGAATAGCTCCTGTAAGGCAAAGGACACCATCAATAGGACAAAATGGCAGCTAAGAGAATGGAAAAAGATCTTCACCAACCCTCCATCTGACCGAGGACTAATGTCCAAAATATATAAAGAACTCAAGAAGTTAGACACCAATAAACCAAATAACCCAATTTATTAATGGGGTACAGAGCTAAGCAGAGAAATCTCAGCAGAGCAATCTCTAATAGCTGAGAGGCACTTACAGAAATCTCCAACATCCACAGCCATCAGGGAAATGCAAATCAAAATGACTCTTAGATTCTATTTTAAACCCGTCAGAAGGGCTAAGATCACGCGCTGGCGAGGATATGGAGCACGGAGAACACTCCTCCATTGCCGGTGGGAGTGCAAACTTGTCCAACCCTCTGGAAATCAGTCTGGTGGTTTCTCAGAAAATTGGGGCTAGTTCTACCTCAAGGCCGAGCTATACCACCCCTGGGCATATACTCAAAAGATTCTCCCAGACCCCCGCGCGCAAACGGCGGGCACACTGGACGCAGTGAGCGGCTGGAAGCAGGTGCGTGGCCAGAGTTATAGCTTAGCTTAGCTCTGCAGGAGATCTGGGCACAGAAAGCTCAGCGGCGGGTGCAGACTAGCAGCCGGGACCAGCTCTCCGAGCGGACTAGCAGCGAGGGCCCACCGGGCGGGCCGCCTCGGGCACAGCTCGGCACTCTAGCAGCTGGAGTCAGGGGCCTGGACTCAGAGCGAGCACAGTCCAGCACAGACAACGCAGCCAGAAGGGAGCAGCAGAGCCGGGTACGAGCAGCTCAGCCAAGGACACGCCGTGCTTTCAGCAGGGGCAGCCATCTTGCCCCAGACCCCCGCGCGCGCAAACGGCGGGCACACTGGACTCAGTGAGCGGCTGGAATCAGGTGCGTGGCCAGAGTTATAGCTTAGCTTAGCTCTGCAGGAGATCTGGGCACAGAAAGCTCAGCGGCGGGTGCAGACTAGCAGCCGGGACCAGCTCTCCGAGCGGACTAGCAGCGAGGGGCCACCGGGCGGGCCGCCTCGGGCACAGCTCGGCACTCTAGCAGCTGGAGTCAGGGACCTGGACTCAGAGCGAGCATAGTCCAGCACAGACAAGCTGCCAGAAGGGATCTGTCTCCTGGGGACAGGCGTGCTGTGCTTTCAGCAGGGCGCCATCTACAATAAGACCAACTAACGCCAGAGATAAAGAGATGGCAAAAGGCAAACGTAGGAACGTTATTAACAGAAATCAAGGCAACATGGCACCATCTGAACCCAATTCGCCAACCACAGCAAGTCCAGGATACCCCAGCACACCAGAAAAACAAGAGTTAGATATAAAAGCACAGGTCATGATGCTCCTAGAGGAACACAAAAAAGACATAAACAAATCTCTTAAAGAAATGCAGGGGAACATCAATAGAGTAGAAGCTCTTACAATCCAAACACAAAAAACACTTAAAGAACTCCAGGAGAATATGGGCCATCAGACAGAAACCAATAAAGAGGAAGTGAGAAAATCAGTTAAAGAAATGCAGGAGAACTTGAAACAACAGGCAGAAGTCATGAAAGAGGGAGCACAAAAATATATTAAAGAATTACATGAAAACACAAACAAACAAATGATGGAACTGAGCAAAACCATCCAAGATCTGAACACAGAGGTAGAAACAACTAAGAAATCACAAAAGGAGGCAAACTTGGAGATAGAAAACCTTGGGAAGAAAACAGGGGTCGTAGATGCAAACATAAACAACAGAATACAAGAGATAGAAATAAGAATCTCTGATGCTGAAGATAACATAGTAACCATTGACTCCACAGTCAAAGAAAATGCGAAATCCAAAAGGCTTGTAACCCAAAACATCCAGGAAATCCAGGACACAATGAGAAGACCAAACCTAAGGATTATAGGGATAGATGAGAGTGAAGATATACAACTTAAAGGGCCAGCAAATATCTTTAACAAAATTATGGAAGAAAACTTTCCTAACTTAAAGAGAGAGATGCCCATGAATGTACAAGAAGCCTACAGAACTCCAAACAGACTGGACCAGAACAGAAACACCTCCCGTCACATAATAATCAAAACCCCAAATGTACTAAACAAAGAAAGAATATTAAAGGCAGTAAGAGAAAAGGGCCAAGTAACATATAAAGGAAGACCTATCAGAATCACACCAGACTTCTCTCCAGAAACCATGAAAGCTAGAAGATCCTGGGCAGACATCATGCAGACCCTAAGAGAAAACAAATGTCAGCCAAGACTACTATACCCAGCAAAACTCTCAATCAACATAGATGGAGAAATCAAAATATTCCATGACAGGACCAAATTTACACAATATCTTTCCACTAACCCAGCTCTACAAAGGATAATAGGAGGAAAACTCCAACACAAGGAAGGAAATGGCACCCAAGAAAAGGCAAGACAGTAAACTTCTTCCATCAAACTCAAAGGAAGATAACTACTCAAAAACAAAAATAACATCAAAAATGTCAGGAAGTAATAATCTCTATTCCTTAATATCTCTTAACATCAATGGACTCAACTCCCCAATAAAAAGACATAGACTAACAGACTGGATACGGAAACAGGACCCTACATTTTGCTGCTTACAGGAAACACACCTCAGAGTCAAAGACAAACACTACCTTAGAGTAAAAGGATGGAAGACAATTTTGCAAGCAAATGGTCACAGGAAGCAAGCTGGAGTAGCCATTTTAATATCAGATAAAATTGACTTTCAACCCAAAGTCATCAAAAGAGACACAGAAGGTCACTTCCTGCTAGTCAAAGGAAGAATCCACCAAGAGGAACTCACAATTCTAAACATCTACGCTCCAAATGTAAGGGCACCCTCATTTATAAGAGAAACCTTACTAAAGCTCAAAGCACACATTGCACCTAACACAATGATTGTGGGGGACCTCAATACTCCACTATCTACAGTGGACCGACCAGGAAAACAGAAACTAAACAGAGACACGGAGAAACTCATCGAAACTTTGGAGCAATTGGATTTAACAGATATATATAGAACATTTCACCCTAAAGCAAAAGACTATACCTTCTTCTCAGCCCCTCATGGTACCTTCTCCAAAATCGACCATATAATTGGACACAAGACAGATCTCAACAAATATAAAAAGATCGAACTAATCCCATGCCTCTTATCAGATCACCATGGAGTAAGAGTGTTCTTCAATAGCAACAAAAACAACAGAAAATCCCCATACGCTTGGAGGCTGAACAATATTCTACTCAATGATACCTTAGTCCAGGAAGAAATAAAGAAAGAAATCAAAGAATTCTTAGAACTTAATGAAAATGAAGGCACAACATACCCAAATCTATGGGACACAATGAAAGCAGTGCTTAGAGGAAAACTCATAGCCCTGAGTGTCTCCAAAAAGAAACAGGAGAGAGCATATACCAGCAACTTAATGGCGCACTTGAAAGCTCTGGAACAAAAAGAAGCAATTTCACCCAGGAGGAGTAGAAGACAGGAAATCATCAAACTCAGGGCTGAAATCAATCAAGTTGAAACAAAAAGAACCATACAAAGAATCAACAAAACCAGGAGCTGGTTCTTTGAGAAGATCAACAAGATAGATAAACCCCTAGCCAGACTTACTAAAGGGCACAGAGACAGTATTCAAATTAACAAAATTAGAAATGAAAAGGGAGATATAACAACAGAAACTGATGAAATTAAAAAAATCATCAGATCCTACTACAAAAACCTATACTCAACACAACTGGAGAATCTGGAGGAAATGGACAATTTCCTCGACAGTTACCAAATACCAAAATTAAACCAGGATCAAATAGATCGTCTAAACAGACCCATAACCCCCAAAGAAATAGAAGGGGTCATAGACAGTCTTCCAACCAAAAAGAGCACAGGACCAGACGGTTTTAGTGCAGAATTCTATCAGACCTTCAAAGAAGTCCTGATACCGATACTCTTCAAATTATTCCACAAAATAGAAACGGAAGGAACACTACCCAACTCATTCTATGAAGCCACAATTACCCTGATACCAAAACCACACAAAGATCCAACTAAGAAAGAGAACTACAGGCCAATTTCTCTTATGAATATCGATGCAAAAATACTAAACAAAATACTTGCCAACCGAATCCAAGAACACATCAAAACAATCATTCACCATGATCAAGTTGGCTTCATCCCAGGGATGCAGGGATGGTTCAATATACGGAAATCCATCAACGTAATCCACTACATAAACAAACTCAAAGAAAAAAACCACATGGTCATCTCATTGGATGCTGAAAAAGCATTTGACAAAATTCAGCATCCTTTCATGCTAAAGGTCCTAGAAAGAACAGGAATTCAAGGCCCATATCTAAACATAGTAAAAGCAATATACAGCAGACCAGTAGCCAACATCAAGGTAAACGGAGAAAAACTCGAAGCAATCCCTCTAAAATCAGGGACTAGACAAGGCTGTCCCCTCTCACCATATCTCTTCAATATAGTACTTGAGGTACTAGCTAGAGCAATTCGACAACAGAGGGAAGTCAAAGGGATACAAATCGGAAAGGAAGAAGTCAAACTATCACTATTTGCAGATGATATGATAGTTTACTTAAGTGACCCAAAAACCTCCACCAGAGAACTCCTGCAACTGATAAACAACTTCAGCAAAGTGGCTGGCTATAAAATCAACTCAAGTAAATCAGTAGCCTTCCTATACGCGAAGGATAAGCAGGCCGAGAAAGAAATTAGGGAAATGACACCCTTCACAATAGCCACAAATGATATAAAGTATCTTGGAGTGACGCTAACCAAACATGTGAAAGATTTATACGACAAAAACTTCAGGTCTCTGAAGAGGGAAATTGAAGAAGACATCAGAAAATGGGAAAATCTTCCATGCTCGTGGGTTGGCAGGACTAATATAGTCAAAATGGCAATCTTGCCCAAAGCAATATACAGATTCAATGCAATTCCCATCAAAATCCCAACTCAGTTCTTCATAGAGCTAGAAAGAGCAATTCTCAAATTCATCTGGAATAACAAAAAACCCAGGATAGCTAAAACTATCATCAACAGCAAAAGAACTTCTGGGGGAATCAATATCCCGGACCTCAAGCAATATTACAGAGCAGTGGTATTAAAAACTGCATGGTATTGGTTCAGTGACAGGGAAGCGGATCAATGGAATAGGATCGAAGACCCAGAATTGAACCCACACATCTATGGCCAATTGATCTTCGACAAAGGAGCTGAAAACATCCAGTGGAAAAAAGATAGCCTTTTCAACAGATGGTGCTGGTTCAACTGGAGGTCAACATGCAGAAGAATGAGAATTGATCCACTCTTATCTCCTTGCACTAAGCTCAACTCCAAGTGGATCAAAGACCTCCACATAAAACCAGACACACTAAAACTAATAGAAAAGAAACTGGGGAAGACCCTTGAGGACATTGGCTCAGGGGAAAAATTCCTGAACAGAACACCAATTGCTTATGCTCTAAGAGCAAGAATAGACAAATGGGACCTCATAAAACTACAAAGTTTCTGTAAGGCAAAAGACACTGTCAAAAGGATAAATCGGCAACCAACAAATTGGGAAAAAATCTTCACCAACCCCACATCTGACAGAGGGCTAATCTCCAATGTATACAAAGAACTCAAGAGGTTAGACCCCAGAAAACCAAATAACCCTATCCAAAAATGGGGTACAGAGCTAAACAGAGTCTTCTCACCTGAAGAAATTCGGATGGCTGAGAAACACCTTAAAAAATGTTCAACATCACTAGTCATTAGGGAAATGCAAATTAAAACAACCCTGAGATTTCACCTCACACCAGTCAGAATGGCTAAGATTAAAAACTCAGAAGACATCAGGTGTTGGCGAGGATGTGGAGAAAGAGGAACACTCCTCCACTGCTGGTGGGAATGCAAGTTGGTACAACCACTCTGGAAATCAGTATGGCGATTCCTCAGAAAACTGGGCGTGATACTTCCAGAGGACCCAGCCATACCACTCCTGGGAATATACCCAGAAGATTCCCCAGCATGCAATAAAGATACATGCTCCACTATGTTCATAGCAGCCTTATTTATAATAGCCAGAAGCTGGAAAGAACCCAGATGTCCCTCAACAGAGGAATGGATACAAAAAATGTGGTATATATACACAATGGAGTACTATACAGCCATTAGAAACAATGAATTCATGAAATTCTTAGAGAAATGGATGGAGCTGGAGAATGTCATACTAAGTGAGGTGACCCAGTCTCAAAAGAATACCCATGGTATACAGTCACTGATAAGTGGATATTAGCCTAGAAGCTTGGAACACCAAAGACACAAATCACATATCAAGTGATGTCTCACAAGAAGAAAGGAGTGGACACTGGTGCTAGAATGGACCAAAACATCATTGTGGGAGAGTACAAGAACAGTAAAGTGGGAGGGGTGGATGCGGGAGCAGGGGGAGGGAAAAGGACATGTGGGGCCTTTGGGGGTGGGGAACCAGAAAAAGGGAAATGAATTGTAAATATAGAATATATACAATAAAAAAAATCAAAAAAAAAAAAAAAAGATTCTCCGCCACCACACCAGGACACTTGCTCATCTGTGTTCATACAAGCTTTATTCATAACAGCCAGAAACTGGAAAAAAACCCTGATGTCTACCAACTGAACAAGGGATAAAGACAGTATGGTAGGCCTACATTTCTTTTCTAGGCCAAGAACAGATGTGACAGGGCTGAGGAAGCCTCTCCGAGGCAGGGCAATAGGCCAGTGGCTGGAACTCTACCTCCTCAGTTCAGACTGAAGCCATCTCCCGCCTCCTGAAAGCTTTCCTGATCCTCTTGATGAACTAGCAGGAAGTAGACTCAGATTCTAGGGACAGTTTCCCAGCTAGGTAAGATAGCACACACATGCAATCCCAGTACGAAAGAGGCTTAGACAGGAGGATGGTCTTGGGTTTGAAGCCAGCCAGGAATATAGAGCAAAAGCCGGACTCAAACAACATCCACGACAAAACCCCATAAGACGGAGAGTGGTGGCACACACCTACAATACCAGCCTTTGGGAGGGAGAGGCTAGATGAGGCCAGCCTTTACTTTATTGTAAAACAGAAACAAAAATAAAAACAAAAACAGGGAGAAAAAAATTATTTTCCTCAGCTCTCCCCGCTGCAGAAACTCTTGAGTGTTGGCCTATGAAGTTCTTTCTTTAAAATGAAAATCTGTGCCGCAGTGCAGACAGGCTCCATTCACTCTCTGTAGGGCCCTGCTCCAGCTATGTTTCACAGGCAGCAGCGGCGGCAGGAATCTCCTCCGATTAATCATTCACACCTCTCCGTCCCCTCCAAGTCAATCAGCCCTGCAGGAGATAAACTGATGGCCAGCAAAGCTCAGGATCACAAGGGCAAAACGCTGGGCAGAGAGGCTGAACGCAACCCTTCCACGCAGAGCAGAGACTCTGTGCCTTAAGAGACGTCTACCGCTTAAGGTTGTGCCAGGTGGTAACTGAACTGTATGCGAACGTTCACAGCGACCGCTGAGTGGCCCGTGCGGTGCCGCCGCTGTCCATCTGAACACTTGCTGCGTCTTCGGAAGCAGCTCGACAGGCTGGGGGGTTGTCTCAGCTCTTTTGCTCAGTTTCATCAGACCTGACTCTAAACTCCACACTTTTAGCAGTTTGTATGTGCAAGAAAATGCCAAGGAGATGGTCCCAGTGTCCCTCACTGTTGTCTTGGAGCATCCGGGTTTTTTGGTTTTGGTTTTTGTTTTTCTTGAGACAGGGTTTCTCTGTGTAGCCCTGGCTGTCCTGGAACTCACTTTGTAGACCAGGCTGGCCTCGAACTCAGAAATCTGCCTGCCTCTGCCTCCCAAGTGCTGGGATTAAAGGCGTGCACCACCACCGCCACCACAGGCGGAGCTTCCGGTGTTGACAAAGCTTTAGAGGGACGGATTGAAAGCAGAGAGCCCCCTCCGCAGTTGCCACTGGTAAAATCTCACAGTTCTGCACATGGATGTGTTTCCTTCCGATGAGAAGTCTATGTTTGAGAAAATTAAAACCATTCAGGTGTTACAAGTCAGCTACTTTGGGTCTCTTGGTTCTGTGTAGGGAGACATCATGGGTAGAGAAACCAGGAGAAGCCTCTTCGTGGCTGGAAACCCAGATTGTTTAGTGCTTGGGACAAGACTAGTGGGTCCAGAAGCCCAGGGTCAAGCCTTGGGAGCTGGGGGGTCTCATGACTCCATGTTTCGGATGTGTGCTAGTTCACTGGGCTGCCTCATGGGCCAGAAGAGAGGAGATTTTGAGGCAGATGCACCCAACACAGCAGTCCTCAGAAGGACTATTTGCCATGAAGCTGGACAGAGTTCCTCAGGCAAAAGAGAAGCGATTCTTGTGCTAAGCGCAGGCCTTTTTGTTGGTTTATCAAGTACTTCCCTTCTAGTCAGGCGGGGATGGATAGGGGGAAGTGATTATAAGGTCATCTAGAGTTCCCTTAGCCTTGGGATGCAAAGATAAAAGCAAAACAAAGCAATCCAAACAAACAAACAAAAATAAGCAAAAAAGTAAAGCAAGCTGTGTGGAGGCAGTGATGATATTTAGTAGGAGATTTTCTTCAGCAGTGACCAGCCGTGATTATTGCGGCGCTTCCTCAAGATGTCTGTGGAGGGTTCGGAACACTCAGTCCAGGTAGGAGGGCAGTTTTGCTGGCAGCTCGGCAGTCCGTCCTTCACTCTATAGATGGAGCGCCAGAGGATCAAATAACTCCCAACCAAATGAGTTAGAGCGCTCGGGCTTCTATCTTAGCTTGTTTAAAGCAAAGGGAAAGCACTAAGACAAGTGCAGGGAAAGCCAGGCACGGCGCACTCTGTAGGCATCTCTCGCCTCTGAGGAGTTTTGTTATTTGTTTTTGAGATAGTCTTTCTAACATAGCCCAGGCTAGTCCTCAGCTGCCGATTCTTGCCTCAGCTCTAGAGCACTGGCTTAGAGAATATTTAAATCTATATCTATATATCTTCTGCTTAAAAAATAGCCATTAACCATGCAAACTTCCAAAGGAGCGAAGAAACCAATAGACCTATCTATCTATGATGCGTATGAACCACCACAATGACCAGCACAGTATGAAAACCCCACGCCAGGCAGTGGTGGCCCAAGCCTTTAATCCCAGCGCTTGGGAGGCAGAGGCAGGCAGATTTCTGAGTTCGAGGCCGGCCCGGTTTACAGAGTGAGTTCCAGGTCAGCCAGGGCTACACAGAGAAACCCTGTCTCGAAAAAAGTAAAACCAAACCAAAACAAAAAAAAAAAAGAAGTGCTCAGAACGTTGAGTGCTGGACACAAATAAACGCCGGAAAAGTTTCATGACTCGCATCTCTCTAATTTAATGATTGCATTTTCAAGTACTTTTCCCCGACGACTGAGGTTCCAACGGAAGCATTTCCAGATGACCCGAGGGTTTCTAGTTTGTGGGGCTTTATGGGGTGAGCTGAGCGGGAGTTTGGGCGGATTCGGAGCCCAATGCCGGAATGCTGCCATCTAGTGTTAGTTTTCCCAAATCGCACACGCCCAGCAAGGACCGATTTAATAATACCATTTTGGGTTTGGAGACCAGATTTAAGATTTAAGGACATAGAAGTGAGATGGGAACTTGAGCTTACAGCATTGCACAGACCGCACCCCCCCCCCCATCCTTTGTGTGCTGCGGCTCAGAGGTAGAGTGCGTCCTCGGCATGCACGAGGCCCAGGAATCAACGCTCGGTTCCTATCCTTCCTCCCGCAATAAAAAAATTAATCCGAGGACTGGGGATTTTGTTCAGTGGTAGACCACTCATCCCAGCCCTGGACACCCCAGCCCCCAAATAAAATAGGTTTTTAGACTGCAGTTCAGTCTGCAATTTTGAGATACTTCCCTTTGATTTCTTTAAAATGTCCCATTTCGCCGTCACCTACTGCATGGCGGATACTAGGCATTATTTCTTCCGAGTGCTAGTGTTATCAGTGAACAAGTCATGGTGAGCACCGGGTGGGCGTTGGTCATTTTCTATGCAGAGTGTTTGATCCTCACACTAATCATTCACAGCAGAGAGAGTGTTGGCACGGGAGCTGTGGGATTGGGGTCTTAGTGGTCAGCTTCCAACCTCCTGTTGTTAGAAGGTGCTTTCCATAAGTTACTTTGAGTTCAGGGAAGGGAGAACCGTATCCGGTCTGCAGGGTGGTGGTGTGCAGATTGTAACGCATTAGTGATGAACTCCATGTCACTGATAATGCCTTGGTGTCACTTAAACGAAGAAAAACACTTCCCCTTGGACTGGTTTACACAGGAGTGCAGATTTGCATTTTCTAGTTCATGCTCCCCGCCCTCCATCTTCTGTCCATCTCTTGCATGAGTCTGAATCTGGGCCTGCCAGAAGGCTGTCTTGTGACTGTGTGTGTGTGTGTGTGATGTCTGTTGTATGAGCTGTGTGTATCTGTCTATCGTTTTGTGTGTGTGTGTGTGTGTGTGTGTGTGTGTGTGTGTGTGATATCTGTCTTTAACAAAGGGCTTTGCTCTGTATTGAACAGCAGAGAGAGCATCACATGAGGGAAGGAATGTGGTACTTTGCAGAAATCTTTAACAGAGTTTTACAGAGATTAAGTCTCTGGCTCCAACTGTCCCAACTGACCCAGATAACAAACATCCTTGTTTATCCACCAGCGCCCTTCGAGGGATGGTAGAGTTTTAGGAAGCCTGCTTCCAACTGATATCTTTGCTGCTTTCAGCGAGTTGATACACATGCATTGTTCTGGGTCAGGAGCATGCCAGAGTACATGACTTAAGATAGCAACTCCGCCTTAACTCGGGTTGTAAAAACTGATTATGTGGGAAACTCAAGGTGAGTAAGGTGGTGGATGCATTGTTCTCTTAAAGGCAGGTTAAACAGTCAGGCTGAGTACACAGGAGGTTAGCACTCTTAAGCGACTTCAAGGTAAATGCATAACTTTGGCTGTGGGGTCCAGCAAAAGTTCTGGTCTCTTTGCATGTAAGAGCTAGTTTCAGAATATTGCACTGGCAGTGATGGCCTGAAGCCTTTCTTCAACCTGGAGTTTTCTAGAACTATTCAGGTTCTAGAAAGCCAAACGCTGGACTACGTGAGACTCAGCAGCCGTCGGGCAGCTGGGAAGCAAGGGGGCCTGAGTCTCCTCCACGACGCTCCTTTTCGCCCGCCTTCCCCAGCCACCTACACTCACAGTCCCTCTCTGTCACTTTGCTTGATCACCCAGACTCATCCCCACCTGGGCTGCTCAGCTTTCTGTCAGTTTGACACAAGTTAGAGTGGTCTGGGAAGAGAGAACCTTGACTAAGATGGGTCTGTGGGCAAGTGTGGGGGGCACTTTCTTAATTAATGACTGACCTGGGAGGGCTCAGCCCACTGTGGGCAGTCCACCCTCGGCAGGTGGCCCTGGATTGTACAAGAAAGCATTCTTAGCAAGACGTGGGGAGAAAGCCATTCGCCATGTTCTCCCATGACCCCTGTTTCAGGTTCTGCCTTCAGGTTCACACCTCTAGTCCCTGTACACTTCCCGATGATGAACTGAAACCTTTAAGCCAAACTAGCCCTTTCCTTCCTAGGCTGCTTGTGGTTGGAGAGTTTATCCCAGTCATAGAAAGCAAACTAAGACTGTGTGACTTCCCTGACAGTCCCTATTCGCAGTGTGGGGCTAGAGCGTTTGCCCTCACCATTCCTGAAATCCTCTCCCGGCAGAGCAGAGCAGCGCCATGACTTTTGGACACTCCAGTCAGAGAGCACACAACTCGGATGTTTCTACCTCTTTGTAGCAAACCCTCAGCAGCTGTGGCGGGGGTGGGGTGGGGGTGTGGGGGAGGGCAAGTAGGGAACTCAATAACAGCCGGGACCAGTAGACGTGTAAGACGCAAGTCTGACCGCTGACTTGAAGTGAGGCTGGGAAGGCACTGGGGCCTGGACACAGCATCTGCGCTACAGAAATTCTGGGAAATTTGGCTGAAGCACCTGTTCGTGAGAGGCACAGAAGGCTCTGAGGGGCACAGAAGGCTCCATTTTGAAGCTCCAGGCACATAGGAAAGAAAAGCCTTACCCGACTGGAGTTCAGTTCCAAATGAGACACAGATAGACACCATCAGACAGGCAGCACTGCTGAGCTGCTTCCCTGGACAAAGATTACTACGTGGACACAGAGCCCTGGCTTACGTGGGACGAGCTGAGGCTATACAATTCATAACAAGCCTCAAAGGCGGACACATTTAGGTATCCGGTGGCTGTGAACACTAGGGGGCGCTGTAGCGCGAGCCTGGCTCATATCCCAAAGGCATATAAGGTGCAGTGATGAGAGAGTCAAGAACCAGACACACTCATCAGTGGCCCAGATGCTACCTGCCTCTCCATCGCTAACCGGATGTTGGTGTCACCTCCTTTCGACTTCAGCGATCCTGCTCACTGTAAGCTAAGGAGGACTTGTCTTCTCTGCTACTTCCTCCGTGAGGAGGGGTAGTCACTGTCCACACTTACAAGTGGCTAGAATTGTAAGTGGGCTGTGCACCTGCCCCAAGACACCTCAAGCATGAAGGAAGGAAAAGGCCAAGGACAACTTGGCCCGAGTGTGGTGTCTTAGCTAGGGTTTCCGTTGCTGTGGACAGACCCCATGACCAAGGCAACTCTTCTAAGGACGACATTGAGCTGGGGCTGGCTTACAGGCTCAGTCCGTTATCATCAAGGCGGGAGCATGGTACGATCCAAGTAGACATGGTACAGGAGGAGCTGAGAGTTACACATCTTGATCCAAAGGCAGACAGGAGAGGACCTGCACATGGGCAGCTAGGAGGAGGGTCTCAAAACCCACCCCCTTAGTGACACACTTCCTCCCACAAGGCCACACTTCCTGGTAATGCCACTCCCTGGGTCAAGCATATTCAAACTACTTGTGGTACTTGAAGAACTTGTGGTTCTTCTAAGTTCAGCATCATAGGAGGGAGGTGAGGGGGGCACAGACTGCTGCGAGTACCCAGCCTTTCCCTAACTCAGCCACAGGGGCCCCAGGCTTCAGGCCATTGGTTGGTTGTATCTGCATCGGACTCTTTCAGCTGCTTGTTGGGTCTCTCAGAGGACAGCCGTGCTAGGCTCCTGTCTGTGAGCACAACACAGCATCAGTAATAGTGTCAGGCCTTGGGGCCTCCCCTTGAGATGGGCTGGTCACTGGACCTCCTTTCCCTCAGTCTCTTCTCCATTTTTTGTCCCTGCAGTTCTTTCAGACAGGAGCAATTTTGGGTCAGAGTTTTTGACTTTGGGATGGCAACCCCATCCCTCCACTTGATGCCCTGTCTTTCTCCTGAAGGTGGATTCTCTAAGTTCCCTCTTCCCACTGTTTGAGTCCAGGTTTCTCTGTGTAGCCCTGGCGGTTCTAGAGAAGAACAGACTGGCTTTCAACTCAGAGGTCTGCATGCTTCTGCCTCCCAAGTAAGTGCTGGGATAACAAAACATGTGTCACCAATGCCCAACTATTGCTTTTTTTTAAAAAAATAGGTCTCACTGCCGGGCGTGGTGGCGCACGCCTGTAGTCCCAGCACTTGGGAGGCAGAGGCAGGCGGATTTCTGAGTTCGAGGCCAGCGTGGTCTACAGAGTGAGTTCCAGGACAGCCAGGACTACACAGAGAAACCCTGTCTCAAAAAAAAAAAAAAATAGGTCTCATAGGAAAAATATTCATTTTCAGTTTCATGGCAGAACGACAGAAAAGGGATAATTTATTTAGTTTTTGAGAAATTCAGTTTGCATTTGTGTGACAGAAGAGTAAGATTAGTTGGGACAGAAATACATTATTACAAGAATTATAATGATGTTATCACATGGATTCATTGTTGTAATAACTTATCAGGAATACACTTTGGGCTTATGGTTTAATTTATATTATAACTTTGAATAACTTGAAGGTCATACATTTTATTCAAGTTATATAATTATTCTCTCTCATGTCAGAGAACAATTATTTATTGCTAAATGCCTTTTTTTCTTTTTCTTTTTTGGTTTTTTGAGACAAGGTTTCTCTGTGTATCTGTGTATTTCTGGCTGTCCTGGAACTCACTCTGTAGACCAGGCTGGCCTCAAACTCAGAAATCTACCTGCCTCTGCCTCCCAAGTGCTGGGATTAAAGGCGTGTACAACCACCGCCCAGCATTTATTGCTAAATGGTAATAAAGATCCAGGAAATACACTTAACTCCTTAAGCCAGAGTGGAACAGGAGCCTGAGAATGTTTAGTTTTTGCATCAGGATGAGACATTTTTCCCAACTTGCTGTTTTCTTGTGAAACCATTGATAAACAGAAATTTCCAATACACTGCTGATCTCCATTCAACCTATTTATCTAGTGCAGAGGGGAACCTCTAACTGAAGGCTGCGCACTGAACCTGCTACTTACACTTTCTTCAAGCGAAGGTAGAAAAAGATTAAAAGGAAGGACTGCCCCATCATATTAAACTTTACTGTGACCTTCTAGAAGCATTTTATACAGCGATGTCTTTAGAACTTTTATTTCATGAAACAATCCGACGACCACCCTTGCTGGTTGCTGGACAGGGCTCCTTTACAATTTGAATAAAATATCTTTCCAAGCAAGGCGAGAGGTGACTGTCAGAAGAGGCCATGCTGCACCATGAAGTCCAAAGTAGGTCTCTGACTCTGGAAGGCATGATGAAGTGATTTCTCAGGCTTTCCTTTCCAATGGCTTGTTGCTGAGCTATCTCTACAGCCCTTTTTGTTTCTGAATTAGCACAGAGCGTCATTTCCTACTGACACTGGTCCATCTTTCCCTTGTCCCTTGTCCTTAGCCCCCACCTGCACCCTCCTACCCTGTAGTCTCCCCTCCCCCTCCTTCCCTGTAGTCTCCCCTCCCCCTCCTTCCCTGTAGTCTCCCCTCCCCCTCCTTCCCTGTAGTCTCCCCTCTCCCTTCTTTCCTGTAGTCTCCCCTCCCCCTTCTTCCCTGTAGTCTCCCCTCCCCCTCCTTCCCTGTAGTCTCCTCTCTGCTTTCATGTCACATGTATTCTATTAACCGAGTTTTCATCCCTACCCACTTCCTCAAAGTCTAATTTCCCCTCTCTCCGTGTCCTTTTGAGTTTCACGCTCTATACCCCCCCACATATATGCACACGTATAAAAATTAAAATCTAAGACCTGTATTTGGGAGAGAACATGTGTCATTTATCTTTCTGAGTCTGGGCTACCTTATTCAGTTTAATAATTTCCAGATTCATTCATTTTCTTGCGAATTTCATAATTTTAACTTTATGTTTGGCTGGATAAAATCCATTGTATTTTAAGATGAGATGGAATCTCAGGGTAATTTTAACTTGCATTTGACAAATGGCTGAGGCCATTGAATACTTAGAAAATTACTTACTGGCCAGTTGTGTTTCTCCTTTTGAGAACCATCTATTCTGTTCAGTTGCCCATTTATTGAATAGCAGCTTTGCTTTTCCAGGGTTTATGGCTCAAAAAAAAAAATCTTTATCTAGATATTAACTCCTTGTCTGACTACTAACTAGAATTCTTTCCCCTCCCTGCCTTCTGTCTCTCTTAGGTCTTCTCACTATGTAGCCCTGGCTAGCCAGGAACTCCCTACATAGACCAGGCTAGCCTTGAACTAACAGAGATCTGCCTGCCTCTGCTTCCTGAGTGCTGGGATTAAAGGTGCGCACCACCACGCCAGTCTCAGAGGCCGTCTTCACTTGCTCTGTGAAAACCTTTTAATGCACTCTCCAGTGTCGACTCGGGGTTATTTCCTGGGCCATTGGAATCCTTTTCAGAAAGGTCTTAAGACAAACAAACGAAATAACTATTCCTACCTCTTAAGGTGTTTTTATTTTAACAGTCTCTGTGTTCTAGGCTGTTCTTGAGAGTTGCTGTTTTTATTTTGTGTGTGAATGTTCTGCCTGCATGTTACATCCGTGTACCACGTGCTTGCAGGATCTGTGGAGGGCAGAAGAAGGCAACAGACCCCATGGCACTGGAGTGACAGGCAGTTGCTGGCAGCCACGTGGGTGCTGGAAACAGAACCCGGGTCCCATGGAAGAGCGACAGTGCTCGTAAGCTCGGAGTCATCTCTCCAGCGCTGGTGGTTTTGTTTTGTTTTGTTTGTTTGTTTTGTGTTTTTGTCTGTTTGTTTGTTTTCAGTTTTTGAGATAGGGTCTCATTTTATAGAAACGAAGACCCCAGACCCCTCCTCTTTGCAGAGGTGTTGTGAAGATTAAAGAAGAAAAAAGAAAAAAAAGAAAAACCCCAAACCCCGGAGGTTTAGCACTGGGATGGGTAAAAAGAAGGTTGCACAGGAGGGCTCTCCACTTGGGAAGACCCTTCTGCTCTCACTGTGATGGTTTGCATATGCTCGTCCCAGGGAGTGGCCATATTAGAAGCTGTGGCCTTGTTGGAGTAGGTGTGTCACTATGGGTGTGGGCTTTAAGGCCTCATCCTGGCTGCCTGGAGGTCAGTCTTCTGCTAGCAGCCTTCCGGATGAAGATGTAGAATTCTCAGCTCCTGCACCGTGCCTGTCTACATGCTGCCATGTTCCCACCTTGGTGATAATGGACTGAACATCTGAACCTATAAACCAGACCCAACTAAATGTTGTCCTTATAAGAGTTGCCTTGGTCATGGTATCTGTTCACAGCAGTAAAACCCTAACTGAGACACTTACTTTCCAGCTAATCCTCACAAGGCCTGTTCCTCTAGTTCACACCTACACCCCAGTTCACACCTACACCACAGTTCACACCTGTATCCCCAGTTCACACCTGTACCCCCAGTTCACACTGGCACTCCAGCTCATGCCTGCATGCTTAGTTCATGCTTGCACCCAGCTCACACCTATATCCCAGATCACAACTGCACCCCTAGTTCACACTAGCACCCCCCAGTTCACACCAGAATCCCCAGTTCACACCAATGACAGGAGTGTCACAGTGATGTCAATCCCCAACAGATTACATTACTGAATTGAAGGGAGCCAGGCATTTGGGGTATGTGGTCACATCCTCACAGCAGCCGTTAGTGCTCTCCCCATCCTATTCTGAGTTCCAAGAGATACTGTCCTTTTAAGAGGGTCTCTGCTCTCCCTACTGAGTGGTTTCTCCTGGGTACAGAGGAAGGTGTAACACT
The DNA here is from genome assembly GCA_964023405.1 of Apodemus agrarius. Lineage (NCBI taxonomy): Eukaryota > Metazoa > Chordata > Mammalia > Rodentia > Muridae > Apodemus > Apodemus agrarius. The sequence continues at coordinate 168,838,920 of OZ030005.1, forward strand.
CCAGTTTTCCTCTGCAATGTACCCAAACACACAGCCATGTTCTCCCCTTGACCATGGCTGTGCTTCTGTTGACAGCAGTGGCAGAAGACTGCCGCTCAGTTTGGAGTTACCCTTGGGCCACCTCATTCTCAGGTACTCCAGGTACCGGACGCTGAAGACCTCAGTTTGCGGTAGTGAGCTCTGCATGTCTGTAGTTGACAGGCAGCTTTTGGTATTGACTGCTGTCCCCATCGCTCTGCTTGGCTAGGCTACAGCAGTGAATCAGTGACCACTCTGCTAATCTAGGTCTGCTGTGATTCACTCTGGTTGCTGCTATCAAAACTCTATCAGGACTAGGTGGCGGTGGTACACTCTTTTAATTCAAGCACTTGGGAGGCAGAGGCAGATAGATCTCTGAGTTCGAGAAACAAACAAACAAACAAACAAACAAACAAAAATTAGGTTCCTGGCAGGAAGGTTTTTTTTTTTTAATTTTTTTCCAGTTATTCTTTTTTTTTTTTTGGTTTTTAGAGACAGGGTTTCTCTGTGTAGCCCTGGCTGTCCTGGAACTCACTCTGTAGTCCAGGCTGGACTTGAACTCAGAAATCCGCCTGTCTCTGACTCCCAAGCGCTGGGATTATAGGTGTGCGCCACCATGCCCAGTGTTATTCTTTTTTTAAATTGATTATTTTATTTATTTACATTTCAAATGATATTCCCCTTCCCAGTTTCCCCTCTACAAACTTCCAACCCCTCCTCCCTCCCCCTGCCTCTATGAGGGTGCTCCCCCACCTGCCAACCCACTCCTGCCTCAGCAGCCTAACATTCCTCTATCCTTGTCATCAGACCTCCACAGGACCAAGGGGCTCCCCTCCCAGTGATGCCAGATAAGGCAATCCTCTGCTACATATCCTGCTAGAGCCATGGGTACCCCCTATGTACTCTTTGGTTGGTGGTTTAGTTCCTGGGAGTTTTCTTCTTCTTTTTAAAAAATGTTTTATTTATTTTATGTATATGAGTACACTGTTGCTGTCTTCAGACACCCCAGAAGAAGAAGGCATCAGATTCCATTAGTGATGGTTGTGACCCACCATGTGGTTGCTGGGAATTGAACTCAGGTCCTCAGGTCCTCTGGAAGAGCAGTCAGTGCTCTTAACCACTGAGCCATCTCTCCAGCCCCACCTGGGAGTTTTCTTGATGGAGTTTTGTTGGTGGGTTTGTTTGAGGTTTGGGGGTTGTTGGTTTATTTGCATTCTTTTGCTTTTTTGTTTTGTTTTTTGAGGATTGGGTTTTCTAAGACAGGGTGGTTTTGTGTAGCCTTTGCTGCCCTAGAGCTCACGCTGTAGACCAGGCTGGCCATGAACTCAGAAATCAGCCTGCCTCTGCCCCCCAAGTGCTGGGATTAAAGGTGTGGGCCACCACCGCCCGGCATGGAACCTACATTTTTAAGAGTTCTCGCCATCTCTAGTGCTTAGAAAAATGTTTTTTTGAGCCCAAACTGCGTGTGAACAATATGAGCGATGCTAAGCCCTCACGGCCTCGCGGGAGTCTGGGATTTTGATACAGGCGATGCGGAAGGTGTGTGCCCTGCTGAGGTGCTTGATCTTCCTTGTCATCGTGACTGCATTTCAAGACACATGCTAGGGATGTCTTTGAAGGAGTTTCCGGAGAGGTTCAGTTGAAGGATGACCTTTACTGAGTGGAGGTAGCAGAGCCCCACTGGCTGGAGCTCCACAGTGGACAAAACGGGTAAAGAAAGAAGGCATAGGAAGGCACCAGCACTCATTTCTTCCTGCTTCCGGATCCCGGATACAGTGTGAACGGCTGTCTCCTTCCGCGCCCTCCCATTGTGGTGGATGCTATCTCCTTCTTCTTCTTCTTCTTCTTCTTCTTCTTCTTCTTCTTCTTCTTCTTCTTCTTCTTCTTCTTCTTCTTCTTCTTCTTCTTCTCCTTCTCCTCCTCCTCCTCCTCCTCCTCCTCCTCCTCCTCCTCCTCCTCCTCCTCCTTCTCTTCTTCTTCCTCCTCTTCATTCTCCTCCTCCTTCTTCTTTCTTCCTCCTCCTTCAATTTATTTATTTAATGTATATAGATACACTACAGTAGCTGTCTTCAGACACACCACAAGAGGGCATTGGATCCCATTACAGATGGTTGTGAGCCACCATGTGGTTGATGGGAACTGAACTCAGGACCTTTGGAAGAGCAGTCAGTGCTTTTAACCACCGAGACACCCCTTCAGCCTGAGTTTATCTCTTCTTGAGCTGCAAGCCAAAATCAACACTTCTTCCTTAAGTTGGTTTTTAACAAGATTTTGTCACAACACCTCTGTATGCCAGTATATCAATACACCCTGTGGACATCTAGACAAATGACTTTAACTAGGGTACAGTTTTTGCTTTTGCATGTTTCTCAGTCTCTTTGTTGGAGAAGTGGAGTGAGCCTTTCTAACTGTACAGGGAAGGACTTTTAAAAGTGTGTTCCTAGTTTCTTTTGGACTTTACTCTGTGTACTGTTTCCCATAGCTCATTTTGTTTTCTTTCCTTTTTACAAATTATGGCCACAAATGTTATTCGTATTGAATCATGTAAGTGTTTCTGTGACTCCCAGAACATAGGGACAAAGGTGATATACTGTTCATTATTTCAGGATGTTGCAAGGATTAAATGATAAATTGCTCCTAAATTAAGCAGCAAAGAAAGACAATAATAAATACTTTTTTTGTTGTTGTTGTTGTTTTGGATTTGTTTTTTTCGAGACAAGGTTTCTCTGTATAGCCCTGGCTGTCCTGGAACTCACTCTGTAGGCCAGGCTGGCCTCGAACTCAGAAATCCGCCTGCCTCTGCCTCCCAGAGTGCTGGAATTACAGGCGTTTGCCACCACCTCCTGGCTAATAAATACTTTTGATGCAGTTTGACCTATTGCAGTTCTCAGTATGGCCAGCAGATGGCAGGGCTGACCTATAGTATCCTGTAGCGTATCCTAACCAAATTTGTTTCTCCCATTACTTTGTAGGGCAGGTGCACATATCCCTTACTGTGCCTCCCAGAGTCAATACAGAGCTGCTCGTGAGGACAAAAATGCTTCCTCTCTACTGTTCTATGGGTTCTTAAACAGAGGAATCAGCACGGAACATGTGTCTTCTACCTTCCATCCCAGGGAGCAGGGGGAATAATCAGCCCTCTTAAGACATCTGTAGTTGCTGAAGCTCTCCTTAAGCCATTTTACAGGCAAACAATGGAAACTAATGTAAAATCTCTTTTCTGTATCATAATTTCTCAGGTTATAATAGATTCGGCTAATGACCCTGGATGAGAATGAAGCTATGACTCCTTCTTCTTCTTCTTCTTCTTCTTCTTCTTCTTCTTCTTCTTCTTCTTCTTTTTCTTCTTCTTTTGGTTTTTCCCCTTCTTTTTTTTTTGTTTTTTGTTTTTCGAGACAGGGTTTCTCTGTATAGCCCTGGCTGTCCTGGAACTCACTCTGTAGACCAGGCTGGCCTTGAACTCAGAAATCCGCCTGCCTCTGCCTCCCAAGTGCTAGGATTAAAGGCGTGAACCACCACTGCCCCGCTACTTTTTCTTGTAAATGTTTTCCTCACAAGCACTAGGAGATGAGTTAAGATGCTCAGATCTCACCCCCCATTGCCACTCAGAAGATGACCAGTATGGAAGCGTGAGCCTGTGATCCAGGCGATGCCTAGATGGGAGAAGGACATGCAGATGCCTGCAAACTCCTCCTGGGCCATCTCGCCTGGCCTTTATGGTGCCATGTCCAGATCAGTGAGAGATCCTGACTCCAGTCAAAGAAGGAAAACCCCTGAGGACCGACCGAATTATCTTCTGACCTTCACAGGTGCACACATCGTCACATACATGCACATATAGTACATAAGCGAATACTCCCAGCTAGAAAAGTAGAGCCATGATCCTTGCTGTCCCAAAGGCCAATGAACAGAGAGAGCAACCACGTCTTTACATCGCTGTTTATTCAGAGAGCCTGGGATCTGAGATGTGAGCAGGCTGACACCCTGAAGACTGCTTTGCATCTCATGGCTAGCCAGGAGAAGTGCCCATAGGTCCTCATCCCGGGTCATCCCAGTCTGTCAAGTCAGCAATTAACACTGACCACTGTCGTTTTGCTAAGGGTCGTGTCATCGGATCGTCCTAGAAGTACTAACTTATCCCATTGATCAGTCCTGCTGTCTGTCTTTCTCTGCCAGAAAAACTTCTTGTCGCACGGACAGCGGTTAGTGCAGAGACTGCTAATAGGCCCGGATGCTGAGAACAAGAGGCTGTTGAGTGCTGGACCTTAGCAGTGGGGGAGTGGGTGGGGTGGGGGTGGGGTGGCAAAGGCAGTCGGCCACTCTAGAATTTCTTGTCTTGCTGGTCGTCAGCCACATTTCTGAGATTTCTCATGTCCAGGCGTCTCTTATCATCATCTCTTGAATGGCTCAGAAACCTCCTCAAACGACAAGTGGAGTTAGCTTCTGCAGTTATCAACCTTATGCCTCTGCAGAGGACTCTGGGCTGCGGGCCAGTCGGTGGCCTTGAGTGGTTAAACTGATAATAATATGTATGTTGCAGGGTGTCTTTTTAATAGTATGGAGTACAAATGTGTCTTTGTTTTTTTGTTTTTGTTTTCGAGACAGGGTTTCTCTGTGTAGCCCTGGCTGTCCTGGAACTCACTCTGTAGACCAGGCTGGCCTCGAACTCAGAAATCCATCTGCCTCTGCCTCCCAAGTGTTGGGATTACAGGCATGAGCCACCAAGCCCAGTTCAAATGTGTCTTTATATTACAGAATAGTGAAGTGCCCCTGTTTATCACTCCTGTTCCCTGTCAGAAGCATGAGTGAAGAAAGCCAGCTAGTCACAGACATTCACAGCTTTCTGTTCCTGAGTGTGGATGTGGTGGAACCAGTGACTTCAGCTTCCTGCCTCCTTGGATTCCCTGCCATGATTGACTGTGCGCATGCACTGTGCGTGCAGGTAGCCCTTCTCTCCCTCAAGCTGCTTCAAAGCATATGTATTTGATCCACTCTGTATATGTGCGTGGGACTATGTAGCCAACCATGCATGTGTGGAGGTCAGAGGGTAACCTCCTGAAGGTGGTTTTCTCCTGCTGCCATGTGGGCCACAGGGGTTATACACTCATAGTCAGGCGTGGTGGCAGGTTTCTTTATGCACTGAGCTATCTCACTGTCCCCTAGGTGACTTCTGTCAGGGTATTTTATTACAGTGCAGGAAAAGACACTAAGAAACCTCCCCATCCTCCAGTTCTTCCTCTTCTGTGATGCTTCCTGAGACTTCGAGAGGGTGGTAGAAATATCCTGTTTGGGATTTGGCCTTAGGGATTCTCAGCATTTTGAGTTATGAGTTTTCATCATTAATAACTACACACCTAAGAAAAAGCTCTAGCAAGGAAGATAGACTGAGTAATACTCTGCAGATACTAACCTAAGTATTTAGAAGGCAGTTCGGTAATATGTACACACTTAGCAAAACAACAGTTGTAAAGTGTATGATCTTCTCAGTCACGGACTTTGGATAGGTTTATAGCACCAGGCCTGAATTCATTCCTGTGGGAAGGCCTTCAATCCAACGGGAAAGCGGCTGGTTGGTGACCCCTTTTCCAGGCACACTGTCATTGCATGACTGGGCAGGCTTTGCCTGACAGGCTAGTGTTACATCATCCAGGGCTCATATCTGGGTAAGAACCTGCTGACTTTCCTCCGTTAGAATTCTGACCCATTGGACAAGCACTACAGAAGCTAGCTGGTGAGAGGAAACTTCCAGGTTGGTTTCAGCTTGATTTTTTTTTCAAGACAGGGTTTCTCTGTGTAGCCCTGGCTGTCCTGGAACTCACTCTGTAGACCAGGCTGGCCTCAAACTCAAAATCCGCCTACCTCTGCCTCCCAAGTGCTAGGATTAAAGTCGTGCGCTACCACCGCCCGGCTCAGCTTGATTTTTCTATGTCTTGCAACCAAACTGTATGGTGTCTTCAGAAATGTAGCCTTTTCTAGTTCTGGTGGGAAACGAAGAGCCATTACAATCATGTGTTTGGGGCTTTCTTGTTCAATAATCATGGGAGGTACCAACAGTTTCTGGGAGGAACATTACCACTAGTCTCTCTCTCTCTGTCTCTCTCTCTCTCTATATATATATATTTGAATATATTATAATTATATTATGTAATAGAATATATTATATATCATCATATAATGTTACATATATATCATATATTATGATCATATAGTATAATATTGTATATAATATAATTATATATCATACAAATATATATTTGAGTATAAATATTCATATATGCAATATATTCATATATAAGTATATTTATATGCATAGTTGTTGACTTTTGTCAGCCTATATAGCTCTGTAAGACCTGGGATCTGAGGAACTTGAAGAACGGGGTAGACTACTGTCTAACGCTGCACACTACTTTACTGCAGTTTCAGTCTACTTTTATACACTCATGTAACACAGAAAGCAACGCTCAGTAAAACATGATCAGAAAACATATAAGTAAATGTCAGGAAGCACATACTAAATATTAACAGAGCAGCCCTTTCCCGGAACTTTCTCAGGACTGACCACTTTAATCACGATTGCCTGGCATGTACTGTAGACTGAATCTGGGACAGCATGAAAGCCAGGCAGAAGGCCATATCCATCCAGGCACACTGAGGACAGCTCTCAGCACATGCTTTCCCCAGACTGGGTTCTATAGCTGCTGTACGTCCAACAGGAATTAACATATCTTAAAAACTGAGTGTAAATGTTTGTCACAGGAGTCATGAAATCATGTCCCAGAACAATCCCGGGAACAAAAGGCACCCGAGGAGAAAGGCCTCTGTCTTTTGTCCTGGAGTTTGTCTCTCAGTTCCCCAAGGCATTGTTCACCAGGAGTCATCTTGACTGTGCTCTGACACAAGTAGTAGATTTCCATGTGACTTTTTCATACACACTTAGTGTTGGTTAGCCGTTCCCATACTCCTCCTCCTCCGTCTTCCTCTATGCATCTTAAACCTTTCTGTCTCCCGAGTTCCCCCATGACATATGTTCTACTGATGTCTAGATATGACATATGTTCTACTCAAGGCTTATTTTTCCTCCCCTCTTTCATGGTCCCTTTCTAGCTTCCTCTCTTCCAGACACTCCAAATTAAATATACAATTGTAAATATGTTAGAATTGCCATGAGAAAGAACACGCAATACTGGTCCTTCTGGGCTTGGGCTTTAGTATAAAAGCTTCCAAGTCTCCCAAGTTGTCTGCAAAACTCATTTTTTCTTTACAGCCAGGTAAGATTCCATTGCATATGCATGTCCCATGCTCATTAATCATTCATCACTTGACGGACAATAGCTAGGATTCAATAGACTGAATCCTAGCTATTATGAAGAGAGCAGCAATGAACTTGTATGTGCAAATATTCTCATAGTAGGCATTTGCTCGGACACAGTAGGTGTTCCTTGTGGTATTTGCTCAGGCATGGTGTAGCTGAGCTATATGGTGATTCTATTTTTAGCTTTCCAAGAAAACTGGACATTGATGTGCAAAGTGATTGCATGGGTTTGTATTCCTACCATCGTTGACAGTGTGAACACAACTCTTATTAGCAATTGTCATCATTTGTTTCCTTTGTTGTTCCTGCCCCACTGTTCCAGCATTCCCCTACACTGGGGCATCATAGCTCCACAGGACCAAGGGCCTCTCCTCCCATTGCTGTCAGACAAGGCCATCCCCCTGGGAGCACTGGGTGGTTCAGCCAGCTGATCTTATTCTTCCTGTGGGGTTGCAATCTCCTTCCACTCCTCCATGCTTCTGCCAGCTCCCCCACCAGGGTCTCTGAGCTCAGTCTGATGGTTTTCTCTTTAATTCTTGCTCCTGCCCTGATGACTGACTTAGCTGGCTCTGTCAAAAGGATGCAGAAAATGTGGTGCACAATGGAGCCCTACTCAGCTATTAAAACAATGACTTCATGAAATTTTGCAGGCAAGTAGGTGGAAGTAGAAAATATCATCCTGAGTGAGGTAACCCAGACACAATAGAATGTAAATTAATCCTCTATCAGATATGTCAATGATGAAGATTTTCTCCCACTCTATAGGCTGCCTCTTTACTTGGTACTTTTGATTGCTATACTGAAGCATTTTCTTTTTTTCTTTTTTCTTTTCTCGAGACAGGGTTTCTCTGTGTAGCCCTGGCTGTCCTGGAACTCACTCTGTAGACCAGGCTGGCCTCCAACTCAGAAATCCGCCTGCCTCTTCCTCCCAAGTGCTGGTATTACAGGCATGCGCCACCACACCCGGCTTATACAGAAGCATTTTATTTGATAAGGTTCTAGTTATTGATTGCAGGTCTTATTTCCTGGGGGAACTGGAGTCCTGTTCTGAAAGTCTTCACTTTGTCACACGTTAACATGCACTTTCTATGTTTTTCTCTGGGAGTTACAGTTTCATATCTTGTGCTGCGGTCTTTTATTTTGTTTTGTTGTTGTTTTAATTTTATTTATTTATTATTTATGAGTACACTATAGCTGTCTTCAGACACACTGGAAGGGAGCATCAGATCCCATTATGGATAGTTGTGAGCCACCATGTGGTTGCTGGGTGTACTGGCTAGTTGTGTGTGTCGACTTGACACAGGCTGGAGTTATCACAGAGAAAGGAGCTTCAGATGGGGAAGTGCCTCCATGAGATCCAGCTGTGGGGCATTTTCTCAATTAGTGATCAAGTGGGGGAGGGCCCCTTGTGGGTGGTACCATCTCTGGGCTGGTATTCTTGGGTTCTATAAGAGAACAGGCTGAGCAAGCCAGGGGAAGCAAGCCAGTAAGGAACATCCCTCCATGGCCTCTGCACCAGCTCCGGCTTCCTGACCTGCTTGAGTTCCAGTCCTGACTTCCTCTGGTAATGAACAGCTGTGTGGAAGTGTAAGCTCAATAAACCCTTTCCTCCCCAACTTGCTTCTTGGTCATGATGTTTGTGCAGGGATAGAAACCCTGACTAAGACACTGGGATTTGAACTCAGGACCTCAGGAAGAGCAGTCAGTGCTCTTAACTGCTGAGCCATCCCTCCAGCCCGGTGGTCTTTTATTTTATTTTGTTTTGTTTTATTTTATTTTTGTCTGGAGTTGATGCGCTTGGGTAAGGCAAATGATAAGGATTAAGTCTCATTTTTTTCTATGTGTGGAAAATATGCCCGCAGCCCCTTATGTGAAGAAGTTGTTTTTATTTTCTTTCTTCAGTGTGAACTTTTAGAACCTTGTCAAAAATCATGTGACTATAGTGTGGGTTCACTATTCTGTATACTGCTGATTTATGTGTTTGCTTTTGGACAATACCATGCTGTTTTGATCACTACAGCTCTGTTTTGTTTTTTGTTTGTTTGTTTTTGTTGTTGTTGTTTTTTGTTTTTCGAGACAGGGTTTCTCTGTGTAGCTCTGGCTGTTCTGGAACTCACTCTGTAGACCAGGCTGGCCTCGAACTCAGAAATCTGCCTGCCTCTGCCTCCCAAGTGCTGGGATTACAGGCGTGTGCCACCAACGCCTGGCTTACAGCTCTGTAATGTAGCTTGAAATCTCATGTAGTGATACTTCTAGCAGCATTGTTTTTGTTGAAGATTGCTTTGGCTGTCTGGGGTCTTCTGTGCTGCCATGTGAATCTTAGGATTTCAACTGCACTGTTTTTGCTGTAAACATTTTAGAGAACATTTTATTTTTTTGAGATTGTAATATAATTACATAGTTACAAAATATAATTACATAACACAACACACATATACCACACATAATGGAATAAAATTACATAATTACATTATATAATGTAAAACAATTACATAATTCCCTCCTTCATTTTCTCCCTGTGAACCTTCTCTGTGACTGCTTTTAATCACTGGAACATCACTCCAGTCCCTGCACATGTTCAATAGTGTCTGGGTCATAGAAATTTTGTCATATTTTGTAGTTACTTTGAACACAATTTCATAATTCTCTATATTAAACTTAAGCAGTTTAGATCATCAGCTTCGGAATGGTATCAGAGTGCTGAAACTTTTCATAGGCGTGAAACTGCATTTTACGTGTACATCCACAGGGGGGCGCAATATATGAAACGGCGTAGACTTACCCAAGTGTTAGGCGTGTGTGTGCATATAAGTGAAAGCTCTCACACAGACTCTGGTCTACCGAAGGAGAACGTTTGCTAAGTCTCCAGTGCAAGGTTAATGATTCAGTTAGTCCAATAACGCTATGGTAAATGCTGTGCTTCTGGTCCTGGGAAGATGGGGGTGAGGGGTAGACCGTCAAAACAATGCTGAATGATATGGGAAGATGCTTTAGGTGCCTGTGAATTTCCCCATCCAATGGGGTCGTCCTTGTCTCCGTGGAGCTAAAGCTTGACTGTTAAATGTAGATGGGTGCAGTAATAAAAAGAGAAGGAAGTCTTTAAATTCTCATAACGAAGGAGATTTGATCTAATTAGCTAATTAGCGACAGCTTAAGAACTCAGTGGGACATGGGACTTTTCCGAGTGTGGAAAGTTCGGTCAGTACGCCTGTATGGCATCTACCTGGCATTCCCGTGCCAGGCACAGTGCACTCACCACTCTGCTTTTCCATTCCTGCTTGCCTGTGACTGTATAAGGCACTTAATACAACTTGTACAGTTCAGTTTGTGTGTGTGTGTGTGTGTGTGTGTGTGTGTGCCAGAAAGTCTTATCATTTTTCTTTTTCCTCTTGTCTTTCTTTCATATGTATGTATGTATGTATGTATGTATGTATGCATGCATATATGTATGTATGTATGTATTTGAGATGGTCTCTTTCCATAGCCCAGACTATCCTGGAACTCACTATGTAGACCAGACTGGCCTTGAACTCACAGAGATCTGCCTGTCTTCCCATCCCGAGTTCCAGGATCAAGGGCGTGTAGCACATCCCCTCTGTTGTCATTTTTATTAATATTCATCTCCCAAATTTCACGTATCCAAGTGTCTAAGCCTGGAGCGTCTTTCGCTCTGCCCTAAGCCCTGTTTTCCTAATACATTTCTCAGCTAAATACATCCTGGTCATGCTTAGGATTTCAATTATCTTATTGTTCATTTTAATATTCCCTTCCATTGCTTTTGTGTCATCTCCTGTCTATTTTGGCTGTCCAGAATCATCACTTATTTCTTGGTCAATGTTAATTATGCTCCTAGTTAGTCCTTTCTAAGGGTCTTGTTTCATTTATTTTGAGTTTCTGGTCCTTTCCTTTCTGCTGTGCTGAATGCATCTCGTCAGCCAGCCTCTCACATCAGTGACCTTTGTGTTTCAAAGGTGTCACCCTCTGCCAGATGACCTCTGTCTGTCTTGCTCTGTAACTTTCTGGATGAGGCAGGATGAGGAATGCCCCTGGCTCTGGAGACAGATAAATGAGTTGGATGTGTGTTGCTACTTGCCAGAAAACTCTCGATATTTTTGAGAGAAGCAGATGCCCTTGCCAAGAGAAGATGTCACTGTGGCACTTTGAGAGTGGAGAGAAAGGGATGGGACAAGGGGAATGGGTGTCTGAGAGGGCTCAGAGGTCCCCATATGATCTCTTGTTGTGGCAATGGGGCAGGCCTTTGCTGTCCTACCTTCAAAACTTCCCTGTACTACAATCGCCCTGTGTTCAGATCTATGTTACAGGTAGGCATGTGCCCTCTTGTGGGCACATGTGATCACTCCCTGTTCACAGGTATAAAGACCCATGGCATAGCTCATAAGGTATGGCTGTGTTGTCTTTGCTGAAGGGGTTTGTAACATCTTTAACTTCACTGTATTCTCCTAAGATGGAAACTTAGAAGAATGCAAGACAGAGAGTATGTGACGATAAAGTGGGTCTAAAGTATACCACTGACAAGAAGAGCACCTCTCGCTGCTGTCTCTCAAAGCCAAACCACAAGTATTTCCTACTGAACAGCAATGCAAATCAAAATCATTCTTCCATGAGCCACAACATCATTCTGAAATCACCTTTACCCAAGCCAAAAAAGGGCATTGTGTGCATCGCGTAAAGGGAACCGAGACCCTGTCCTGCTAGGCATGAACATCTGCCACTGTTTTATAAAGTACAGAAACATCCTTTCCACTTTGCTTTTGTCCTAGATAAAATTGAGATCCTCTACCATAGAGTGCCCAGCTTCTTACCAGTGCCTCTACAGAACAGGCTCTCTTCTTAAACTTACCGCTAAAAAGCACCTAGAACAAAGCCAAATCCCACAAAAATCTTTTGATAATCTGTATCTGAGAAGCTCCAATGTAAATCACTATGCACAATATCTTTGCTCTATCAAGCAGGGGGAAAAGAAGAAACAATATCCCAAATTAAATAGTTTATTGAACTTTGAGTAGATGTGTGTTCTTTTTTTTTTTAAGATTTATTTATTTATTTATTTATTTATTTATTTATTTATTTATTTATTTATTATATGTAAGTACACTGTAGCCATCTTCAGACACTCCAGAAGCAGGCATCAGATCTTGTTACGGATGGTTGTGAGCCACCATGTGGTTGCTGGGATTTGAACTCAGGACCGTCGGAAGAACAGTCAGTGCTCTTAACCACTGAGCCATCTCGCCAGCCCTAGATGTGTGTTCTTAATGGTCTCTGCTTAGAGGACAGGAACCTGTAGAAAGAGAACGAAGCTCAAAATCTTATTTTTTTAGATGTAAAAATGGAAGTTCAGCCACAGTATGTGGTCTGTCTAAACTTTCAGGCATGAGTCAACACTAAGTCTTCTGATCCTAGGTCCCAGGCAGGACCTTTCAGGTTGTCTCTCTGGGTCTATTGCTTTTAAGATGAGAACACCTTAAAACTGTTCAGTCATCCTGGAGAAGGTGAAGACCCCATCTTCATAGGCTGTCCTGTAAGGGACCCAACAAGTGTACATGTCACATCATAGCCAAAGTGGTGTCCTTTCTCATAGAAGAGGGGAGGAAGTATATAAGGCAGGAGAACTTGGCCATAGTAACACAACCAGAAAGTGTCAGAGCTGGGAGTCACACCATAGCAAAGAGATTATGAGCAAGCAGTTTTCATGTAGGGTAGAGAGGCCATTGTCTTTGTAGCCTGTTGGGGGTGAGGTGAACTTCTGGTGGGGCCACCAGAGTGAAAGCAGTCTCAGAAAGGTCCTAGGATCCAAAGCAAACACACAACTTGTCTGTGCCTAAGCAGCTGGTAGTATATGCACACAAGGAACACTTATGGCAGGAAAGTCCTATGAAAGACTGGAGGAAAAGCTGTTCATGCAAATAGCACTTAGCTCTGTAGTTAACTGGCAGATTGACAGCCTATTCAGACAGCCGCAGCTTCACAGACTATTCCAGGAATGATAGGGTCAGGGTCTGAAGAGCAGTTTCCTGACCTTGGGACTTAGTGCACACAGAAACAACAACAAAAAAAAGACACCAGAGTCAAAGATAGCACCACCGGTGTGTGACCTGGTATCTACTATTGATCTTACCTCTGTCACTGCACCAGCGTCGGGGGAGGCTCTGGCTACTAAGAATAATGAAGAAACCTAAGAATACTGAAGTCATAAGACAAGGTGCTCCTGCCTTTTCTACACCCTGAAGCACTAGAGATTTGCTCTAAACATGAGGTTGTTTACCACCCTGAATAATTTTCTAAGGATAGGAATGTGTCAACAGGAAGTAAGGAAGTCCCTTCCTAAACACAAGTCTGATGGGAAGGGACCTGTGATGCTATTTCAGCCATACTTCTGGTGTTTGAGGACCTCTACCATACCACCTTCAGTTTCCTTGAATTCTCCAAGCTAACATGGCTTTTCCACAGTAGCTGCTGTGTTTAGATTTAGGATATATCTAAAGGTTCTTGTAGCAAAGACTTACTATCCAGCCTGTGGCACTATTGGCATATGGTAAAAATATTAAGAGATGGAGCCTGGTAAGAAGTTTTAGGGATCTGTTTAGGAGGAACAGTCCTAGGTAGGTTGTGGGAAGCTGGTCTTCCTCTTTTTCTTCCTGATTGTCAGATAAGCTGTCTTCTGTTTTAAGTCTCCGCGTGAGACATAGCCTCATCACAGGCATAGAAGCAAGAGGGACAACTGCTCCTTCCTCTTTATAAGTCACTTATCTCTGGTATTCTCTTAGAGCAGGGAAAAGCAGAGTGACAGAGGAAAACAGTTACACTATAGTTTAGGGGCAGGTGAGATGGCTCAGTGGGTAGAGGTATTTGTGACCAAATCTGATTACACGCATTTGATTCCCAGAGCCTATATGGGAGAAGAAAAGACTCCTACAAACTGTCTAGTGTCCTCTGGTTTCTATACGTAAACCATGGCATGAATATGTAAACACACACACACACACACACACACACACACACACACACACACACACGCATGCACACAAGTATACACAAATAAATAAATGAGAAAAACAGAAATGTATTTCAGAACATACTGAATTGAACTTCATAAATGTATTGTGCTGTGTCTACTATATCGTCCCAATCAGCCAAGGAAACATGACCACTTATTCAGTTCCTTGTCTTCTTCCCTATCTTCTCTTCATTGTCTTGGTTTCCTAACTCCATTGAATGGCCTTAGTCAGAAACTTGTATATAGATTTCTCATCTTTTGTCATTTCACACTGAGCCAGTTCCCAAGCTCAACCATTTATACTTCCTAGATGTTTCTCAAATTGGTCCACTTTCTTGAGTCAACTGGCCACTCTCACCTGCCACTTAGACGACTGTGAATTTTTTGTCTCTGCTGTAGTGTCCAGTTCGTTTCTTCGTGGTCTTGCTCCTTACCACAGTCAGAGCAAATCTTACAAATTAAAAAAAAATACGGACATCTTTCTTTTGTGGGCAGGGTGTGTGTGTGTGTGTGTGTGTGTGTGTGTGTGTGTGTGTGTTTCTTTGAAGACCTTGGAGAACATCTGAAGTCTTCATTCCACCCAGTTTATAAGCTCTGCTGTGCCTGGAGGATGTTTTGTCCCTTGTTGGGTGAGTCTCCCATTTTGAGTCCATGGTGACTTCATAGTGTTGAGACTTTTTCTTCCTTTCAATCCATGTCCCCGGAGATTCACACTTTGAAATGTGAAGAAAACGGAATTTAAAGGGATCATGGATAGTCTTTGAAACTCACACATCTTTTTTATAGTCCTTTTTGAAATCCCCTTCTTTTGAAATCATCTTAATCTCACACAAGTTGAGAAACTATTATAGAAAATTCCCATTGTTCCTTCATCTATCATTTACCCAAGGTTCTAATATACAACATGTAGGACAAATATCAAGATGACAAAATGGATTGGGACAAAAAATAAGATATGGATTTTGAGGGGGCATAATTATTTATGTGCCTCTTGTTCTTGATATTTAGTACTATGAAACTTAAAAAAAAATCATAGTTTTATATAGCAACCACAGCCAAGATAGAATTTTTTTCTTACCAATAAAATGTTCTGATCACACTCTCAGCCAGCCATTGAACTGAGCACAGGGTCCCCAGTGGAGGAGCTAGAGAAAGGACCAAAGGAGCTGAAGGGGTTTGAAGCACCATAGGAAGAACAACAATATGAGTCACCCAGTACTCCCAGCACTCCCAGGGACAAAACCATCAACCAAAGAGTACACATGGAGTTGCTCATGGCTCCAGACACCTAGGCAGCAGAGGATGGCCTTGTTAGACACCAAAGGGAGCAAAGGCCCTTGGTCCTGGAAAGGCTTGATGCCACAGTATAGAGGAATACCAGGACAGGGAAGCAGGAGAGGGTTGATTGGGGAACAGGAGGAGAGGAGGTGGCTTATGGGATTTTTTTTTGGGGGGGGAACAGGAAAGGGGACAACATTTGAAATGTAAATAAAGAATATATCTAATAAAAAATGTTCTGATCATACAGCTTTAAACTTATACCATCCAGAGATCTATGTCAACCAATAATTTGTTCTCCATGGATTTAATATAATCATTTCATAGAGTAATACAGTTTATAAATACTTGAAATTAAAGTTTAATTTAACATAGGACCCATGAGATTTGTCCTTCATTGTATAATAACAAGTAGTTTATTATTTTTCCTTAGAATTTTCCATTATATTACATACCAGCTTCTCATTCATGGATGTAGGGAGATTGGATTGTTTTTAGTATTTTGAGTCACAATACTGAAGCTTCCAACTACATGGCACACACACAAAATATCACTTTGCTTCAAAAATGGATGAAATCACGTGACAGATGGAACTGGAAGACAGTATTCCAAAAATATTGAACCAGACCTATATCATAATTATTGCATGATTCCAGCAATGTGTCCCACCTAAAATATTTAGCTTCTTAGAGAAAGAAGATAGAACGACCTCTATCAGTGATGTTAAGGAGGATGAACTACGTAGTTATTGTTTAATATGTAGAATTTTAGTTTGGGATGATGAAGTATTGTTGGAGATGGGTTCTGTCAGAAACATAAATGTTCTTACTGACTTACCCATTCAATAATGGTCAAAATGGCATGTTATATATATTTTACCACAATAAAATGGCTAAAAGACAATGCATTGTAATGATAAAAAAAATTGTTATCAGCACAAACAAACACAGTCTAAGGTAAGAGGACCCAGTAGAACTACTTTAGGTAAGATCTTGGTAAGTTTCTCAGAGGAAAGAATCTTTGAATAGAAGAAGAAGAGCCCGAGAGAAGAGTTCTAAAGAACTGGGATAGCCCAGGCTGAAGACAATAGTGTGGAGTCTAGAAGTGTTCTTATGTATTGACAGCAGCAGGATCTCTTAGAGTGTATGCATATGCATGTGTATATAGTGAGTGTGCACAGAGCATGTGTGTGCTTGTGTGTGTGTGTGTTTCTGTATGGTAAGCAAGAGAATTGACAATTGACATGACTAACTACTTACTAGGGCAACTTAGTCATGAGAATTAGCAAAATGGATGTCAGTTGAGGGGGAGATGGTACTGCATTAAGGTAGACAGCCATACCGCACTCACTGGAGGCCTCTGGGGAGTCCTCCTAAGGAGCGTAGAATTCAGTCCCAAAGAGAGTTGCTTATTAATCTGGGGTCGAAGGTCAGGTTCAGCTCCTCCCTCACTTTGAGGCATCTGTTGGAGTCCCTGGTTGAAGAGAAGCTTCCTTGCCCTCCAAATCCTTGCTGTGCCACAGCCCTGGAATATCATTTCTGGTGAGTGGATTTGGGTTCCTACATCCAAGGTCTGGGGTAAGAGGCATGCCAGGCAGAAATCATGTTGGCGGCAGCACTTTCTCTGCTTGCTTCGATACGTGTGAGTTTTCTCAATGATCTGTTTGCAAAGATGACTTTACAAAGACAGTGCCCTGGGACCTACGGCCCTTAGGGCTGGGCTGTTACGATTTCTTAGTAAGGAACAGCTGGAAGAAAATCTTGAAGGACAGATAAAATGTCAAGAGAAGGCTTCAAGGCAGGCTGTCTAATTGACAGCGGTTTTGGCATGGGGAAATCTGGGAAGTAGCGAGGAATCGACTAGAGAGAAATTGATAGAGAAATCGCTTTCCCCAGCAACCCTGTCTTGCTGCATGGATACAAACTATCGGGAAGTTCACTTAAGTTCATTCAGGGCTATGAGATTGGGGTCTGACCTGTGTCTTTTAATCACTAGCTTATTATTGGAAACTGGGGAAAGGATATCTAACTGATCTTGGAGAGAAGCCATCTTTTCCAGGGTGAAAACAGGACTTGGGCTGCCGATGACAGCACACACGTGAGACCCTTCAGCACTTAGTGTCTCCGTTCATTCTTAACCCCTAGGCCATCAGACACTGGTGAGTTGGCGGGGTGAAGCTGTTTTGCTTTCACTGCTTGCAGAGACACCAGAGACCTGGACACTAGTGACCTCCCTCAGAAGGGCCTCTCCTGCATGCATGCTGTTATGCCTATTCTTGTTAAAATACTAGCCACGCAGTGTCACAAGGAATGCTTAATTTTCAAAATAACTAATCTGGACATCACCTTGCTCGTGACTAATCCATACCTGTACAATGTCTGTCCCTACGTTCTAGGACAGGGGCAAGGTTGATACATACGTACTGAAAAGGATGAGGTAATCTTTCATGATTTTTCTTACACCGAGGTGAAGGCCATGCCCCCTTTCCCATCCTTTCTTCTGCTGTGTGTGGTAACGGCAGCTCACGCAGAGACCTTAACTGAAGGTGCTCAAAATACCTGCCCTGTGGTTGCCTGCAGTTCTCCAGGCCTGAATGGCTTCCCAGGCAAAGACGGACGTGATGGTGCCAAGGGAGAGAAGGGAGAACCAGGTAGGCATTAAACTGTTTTCCTTATGCTTAAAATATTTTGGTTTTAATTATGTGTATGTGTGTGCACATGTGCATGTATGCATGCATACGCTCATGTGCATTCAAGGGCAGCTTACCTTGGAGATCAGAGACATAGTATCTTCCTGGAGCTGAAGTTACAGGCAGTTGTGAGCCACCCATCACAGGTACTGGGAACTGAACTCCCGTTCTCTGCAGTAGCAGCACATGCTCTAAAGCTCCGAGCCGTCTCTCCAGATCCTTTCTCTGACTCTACGTTCTAGAGGACGTTGACTAGAGGTACAAGTGAGTCAAGTCTTATTAGGCGTATTGTAATTCAGCAGCAACTTGCTGTAACTCAGGAGGGATACAGGTCCAGTTCTCTGGCATTCGGGGCTGCCACGCAGACGTGGGTGGGATTGCCTTGCCTGTCCTCGTGTCTCTCTGTCTCACGGAGCACAGCGAACTTATCTCCTCACAGGGGATTAAACTTTAGAAAAAGAGCAAAGGCACAGCTATCGACCTATGTTGTGTTTGTCTTCCATCAGGTCAAGGGCTCAGAGGCTTGCAGGGCCCTCCTGGAAAAGTAGGACCTGCAGGATCCCCGGGGAATCCTGGGCCAGAAGGAGCAGTGGGACCGAAAGGAGACCGTGGAGACCCTGGTGTAGGTGAGGACGTCATTTCAGAACATCTGGGCTGACGACATTGGGGCTTAGAACACAGGATGCTGGTGGGATGTGCCGCTTCCTCAGTGCTGCAAGACAGACAGATGCCCAGCTTCCTGGCCAAGTTCCCTCAGCGCTGTCTGGTTACTTAGAGCCTAAGGGCGTTCTATCAATGACTAGGTATATATTTGCAGATCTTTCAGGAAATCCTATTTCCAGGCACCCTGTAAAGGGTGGGAGTCCAGATTCTGTTTTCTCTTAAACAGTCTCCTTCAGCTGGAGTTTCTGACCTCAAGGAGACAATGCTGTATGCCAATGTGGGCTTATTATGTCTGTTTAACCTATGATGACTGTTTTTAACAGTGAGAGGCAGGTAAATTCTATTTCACTTTTAGGAAACCAAAGCAAAACTCAGGAGTTTAAAATCACAACCCCTTATTTAAACATGGGTCAGCCACAGCAGTGTCATTTCAGCTGAGCTCCTTTATGCCTGTGGTTCACGCCGTGGGCTTGCTCACCTATCTGTGTTCTCTGTGGGAGGGGGTCAGCTGCCGTAAAGAGGGTGAGACATGAGGGTCTTATCCCATCATAGGCTATCCATGACTTGATAAGGTAGTAGTGATTACCCAATCCTTTTCTTTTTCTCTTCTTTTCTCTTCTCTTCTTTTTTCTTTCTCTTTCTCTTTCTCTTTCTCCTTCCTTCCTTCCTTCCTTCCTTCCTTCCTTCCTTCTCTCTCTCTCTCTCTCTCTCTCTCTCTCTCTCTCTCTCTCTCTCTCTCTCTCTTTTGTTTTTTTTTTTTTTTTTCAAGACAGGGTTTCTCTGTGTAGCCCTGGCTGTCCTGGAACTCACTCTGTAGACCAGGCTGGCCTCGAACTCAGAATTCCGCCTGCCTCTGCCTCCCAAGTGCTGGGATTACAGGCATGTGCCACCACCGCTCAGCCTCTCTCTCTCTCTTTAGGATAGAGTTTCTCTATGTAATTCTGACTGTCTTGGTGAGCACTCTGTAGACCAGGCTGTCCTCAAACTCAGAGAGATTCAATTGCCTCTGCCTCCCAAATGCTAGAATTAAAGGTGTGTGACACCACCACCCAGCAATTATTCAGTTCTTAACACAGAAGGTTCAAGGCTTGTGAAGCTTGAAACATATGCATAGCCACTTTTGGTGTGTTCACAAAAGGCACAGCTCGGTCCAGAATTGAGGGGTATGGGGAAAAAGACCACGTGTCGTTATGAGAAAAGCTGGTACCATATTTCAGCTACTTAGTTCACACCACATAGCACATGCTCCTCCCTCGTGAATAATGAGGATCTCAGAGAAAATGTTGATTGCTTTCATGGCAAATTTCAGTAAACCAAGACAGGCCAGGAATGAGGGTAATGGCTTGGTTAGCAGAGCCCTTGCCACAAAGCCTGGATACTTGGACTTGACCGTTCAGTAAATATGCATGTGAAAAAGATGGGTGCAGCAATGTTCACTATGATACTATCACTGTGGAGGTAGAGGTGCCTCACAAATGTACACACACACACACACACACACACACACACACATCAACCACCCACTACCTCCACAGACAAAACAACAAAAGAACAAAACAACAAAAAGACAAAACAACAAAAAGGGCAAAAACCATCAAAATCTCTACCATGGTCTTAGTCAATGTGGAGGTTTGAATAAGAAGGGCCCTCATGAATACTTGGCCTCACAGACCCAGGTGTGAGTGGCACTCTTAGGAGGTGTAGCCTTGTTGGAGGAAGCATGCTACCGTGCAGGCGGGCTTTGAAGTCTCATGCTCAGGCTAGGCCTAGTGGGGTAGTCTTCTCCTTGTGGCCTGAAGGTCAAGATGTAGAACTCAGCTTCTTCTCCAGCACCATGTCTGCCTGCATGCCACCACGCCTGCTACCATGACAGTAATGGACTAAACCTCTGAAACTGTAAGCCAGCCCCAACTAAATGCCTTTCTTTATGAGAGCTGCCATGTTCATGGTGCCTCTTCACAGCAATAGAAACGCTGAGACAAGTAATAATAACGTCTGAAGAGATTTGTTTTAGCCCTAATAAAGCAATTCGGGAAAACAGTCAAAACTCATTTACAGATTGCTGTCAAGGTATGTAGTTGAGTGAGCAGATGGATGCACTAGTGAACTATACATGTACATTAAATATCTTTGTATATGGGACCAGGACTTCATTTAATTAACTCATCAATTTATTTAATTTTGAGGCAGGGTCTCACTGTGAATCCCTGACTGGCTTGGAACTTGTTTATATAGACCATTCACCCTTGAACTCACAGAGATCCACCTGCCTGTGCCCAAAAGGCATTTGACATCAGTCTTGACTCTGACTAGATTTTTTTTTTTTTTTTTTTTTTTTTGGTTTTTCGAGACAGCGTTTCTCTGTGTGTAGTCCTGGCTATCCTGGAACTCTCTCTGTAGACCAGGCTGGCCTCGAACTCAGAAATTCACCTGCCTCTGCCTCCCAAGTGTTGGGATTGCAGGCATGCGCCACCATGCCCGGCTTTCTGATTAGAATTTTTAGGATAAAAGTTTAGGCTCTGATGGCTCCAAAAAGACAGGGTTGGGCACATATCACCACATGCCAATCAAACACATGAGTGCTTGAGAGAGGAACAAATGAAAGGATTATCGGTTTTCAATCTGTCTTCAAGCTTATATATAGAAACAAAGAGAACAAGGGACAGAGAGGGTTCACGATCAAGTTAGCTATGCTCTCCTTGATGATGGTCTCCGTCTGGTGCAGGGAGGCAGTCTGAAGAAGTCTTTCTTTACATAGTCACTTGAGGGAGCCAGTCCGATCCCTACTATGTGATCACTCCTGCTCCCACAGTATTGCTGCCTCATGGCTCACTGCCTCATCTTGGGAGGGAGGTAGTCTGTCCTGTGAGAATTTGCTCTTCCTGGAATCCGATGAGGACATCTTTGCACTGTCTTCCCTGAATAGGGTGATATAGGTTAGAAAGGCAGTGTGTGAGGTGCTAGACTACTAAGGGCCTATTTTAGATAAAGGAAAAGACTGATGTTTTGGCAGGTAAAAACAGATTTTTTTCTTTTAAGGTATTTTAATGTTAAAAACAAAAGGTGAACCTTTCTTCTTGTTCCTGCTCTTGTTCCTAATTCTTGTTCTCCTCCTCCTTCTCCTCCTCTTCCTCCTCCTCCTCCTCCTCCTCCTCCTCCTCCTCCTCCTCCTCCCTCCTCCTCCTCCTCCTCCTCCTCCTCCTCTTATCTGAAAAAGATACCACATTTCCTAAGTGCACAGTTTAGGTCTGTACACTCACACTGCCTTTCACTGTTTAACTTTCTAGAATGTGACACTAGCAAAATCGATTTAGAAATTGCGGACCTTCGATCAGAGCTGAGAGCCATGAGAAGGTGTAAGTATCCCCCCCCCCCTTATTCTTCTGGCAGCTTAAAGTCTGGGAATGGTGGGAGGGAGAACATTCACTGCACGAGTATGATTTCCCAGGACCTGAAAAACCTGCTCCCACTCCGATCCCATGAGATCCTCCCAACCATCATTTCGTAGGAACTGAGGCGATTCGAAATTCAATTATTTACTCAAATTTACAGAGCTCGGTGATAGGATAAATTTATAAGCTTCAGTGAGTCTGACTCCAGGACCCCAGTTCTGTAGGGCCAGAAATTGCTCACTAAAATTAGAACGTGGGCTACTTTGTAATCCTGGGATCTAGACCAGACGATGGAGCCAACCATGTTTCTTCTAGCTGTGGCTGGACAGACCCGGACATTTTTGTCTGATTGAGAGTTAACAGAATTCCAGACAACCTGTGCTCCACAGTGCAGATCTCAACGTACAAAGATGTGCCTGTTTATTCATATTAAGACTGCAAGACAAAAAAAAAAAAGCAAGATAACAGTTAAACTAGAACATGAGGTAAAAAGAAGTGTGTTTTGGTTTGTGTAAGCATTTCACAGCGGGTCTCAGGAATGAAGACACCCGTTAGGTGATACGCCACCAGAGAGAATGGAGAACACCAGGATCCCTTTGAAACTCCATACAATGAGTGTTCTAGAAGGCAAGCTGGTGTCACCCACCTTTTTATATTTCAGTGGTGCTCCTCTCTCAGGGCGAGAAAGTTGGCAAGAAGCGCTTTGTGAGAATTGCTGAACCGATGAGCCTTGACAGAGTGAAGGCTCTGTGCTCCGAACTCCAGGGCTCTGTGGCCATTCCCAGGAATGCTGAGGAAAACAGCGCCATCCAGAATGTGGCCAAAGATATTGCCTACTTGGGCATAACAGACAGGAGGGTTGAAAATGTTTTCGAGGATCTGACTGGAAACACCGTGCAGTACACTAACTGGAACAATGGGGAGCCCAACAACGTGGGCTCTGGAGAGGACTGTGTGGTGATCTTGACAAACGGCAAGTGGAATGACGTCCCTTGCTCTGACCATTTTCTGCCTGTCTGTCAATTCTCTGACTGAGGCTGCTTGTCCCTCAGCCCTCCTCGAAGCTTTAATGTACGCGAGAAGTCTACAGTTTCTTCTGAAAAAATAAAATATGCAAAAATATAAACAATTGAACACCGGTTACCCAATTAAACTGTAACACTTTCCAGGATAGCATTCTCGTGTGAAGGTGTAGAGATAAAGTGAGTTTATTTTTCATTTATGACTCTTGTGCTCTGAAGGGCCCTTTTTTCTCCTTCGGTAATGGTGTCACCTTGTCTAATTCCATAGTTTCTCAGCCCAGTCTCAGGTATTAAAAGGGTTTGCTTATAGCTTTATTTAAGAGATGTACTTCCTTACTAACGGGGCATTAAATTACGGAAGTCTCAAGTGAAAAGATTAATAAATTCATGCACACATATATGTATAATATCCTCCATTTATCTTATCATTCATCTATTTGTCTGTCTGTCTTTGTCTGTCTGTCTAATATCCATTTTGTAGATAGAGGCACAGAACACTTCTCTGACCCTAGAAACCACTTAATCACTTCTCCTGCTTATTGTTACCAAAGATAAAGTATGATTTGATCTGTATCATAATAAATTAATTTTATCTGTTTATAAACTTCATATAGATAGAATTGTATTGTGAGTACTGGTTTGTATCTTACATTGACTTCTTTCAGAATTAATCATGTGATAGTCATTTAAGTTGTTACAGACAGCAGTAGATTATTCCTCTCACTGCTACAAAGAGCTTTGTTATATTAAAACATTATACTTTCTCTTTTTCATTGGTAATGGACACAATTGAATGAGTTATAATTTTTGGTCATTAAGGGAAAAAGGTCTCTTGGGGGCTGGAAAGAGGGCTCCATTGTCATAAGAGCAGGTATTGTTCTTGCAGAAGACCCGAGATAAGTTCCCAGCACAGATATATCAGGGAGCTCACAAACTCCTGACGCCCAGCTACAGGGGGTCTCAAACTCCATGAACACTTGCACTCGTGTGTACAAACCCACAGGCATACACAAAGTTGAAAAGAATAAAAATCAATAGTAAAAAAGAAGCACTCATGAGTTTTCTTTTGGTAGATACGGGCACTGATTTGCTGGCTGGTTGGTGGTGGCGGGGAAAACAGGCACTTTGATCCGATGAAAAGGAGCCACACTCTGGTGACCTGCGTGTGTCAGGGGTAGACATTCTACATCTCTGGGAGGAGGCTGCATGCCGATTCTTTTGACTTTGGCCATTCTTGCAGGTATAAAGTGATATTGTCCTGTGTTTTTATTCTATTTCACCAGTGTGTTAAAATAATGGAAATATTCCAAATGGTAACTTGCTAATCTAAACATCTTTTGTGAGCTACTGGTTCAAAGGTTCAAAGCTTTTGTAGTTTGTTTATATCAACCCGTACTTTTCATATTGATCTGATTTTTCATTCAGAATACGAATCTCTTCTGCTTATGTGCATCATGGGCACCTTCTCAGGCTTTTACTTCTCCCATTATTGGTGTTCAGTGAATTTAAGAGCTCAAATATATATATATATGTGTGTGTGTGTGTGTGTGTGTGTGTGTGTGTGTGTGTGTGTGTCTGGGCATTTTGCCTTGTATGTCTGACATACACCACATGGCTGCCTAGTTATGAAGGAGGCCAGAACAGGTTAAAGGATCCGCTGGAACTGGACCACCAGATGGTTGTGAGCTGCCGTGTAGGCGCTGGGAGTTGGACTCCGGCCTCCTGGAAGAGCACTTGGTGCTCTTAACCATCTATCCATGGCCCTGGTACCAAGGACTTAGTGTTTTCCTTATGTTCTTTGAGATTATAATATAAATTACACAACCCCCGCTCCCTTTCTGCCCTTACAACCTCCTTACTTTACAAGCTCCTCCCATGCAACCCTCCTTACTTTAATTCTTTTCTTTTCTTTCTTTTTTTTTTTTTTTTTTTTTTTTTTTTTTTTTTTGGTTTTTTCGAGACAGGGTTTCTCTGTGTAGCCCTGGCTGTCCTGGAACTCACTCTGTAGATCAGGACAGCCTCGAACTCAGAAATCCTCCTGCCTCTGCCTTCCAAGTGCTAGAATTAAAGGCATGTGCCACCACTGCCCGGCCTTACTTTAATTCTTAAGATAGCCCCATTTTGCTGGTTGTGGTGGTGCACACCGGTAGGATTTGCTGAAGATAGCCCCATTTATTAATATTTTCCTTTAAGGTTAGTTCTTTGTGAAGGCTAAACTGTTGCCTCTCATGAAGATATTTTTCTATGTTTCTTTCTGAAGTTTCATTGTTTAACTTTCTGCCTATCCCTAATCCATATCCATGGTAAAGCACTGTTTATTGGAAAAAACAGTTTTCTATGTTGAAGTTAGGCGGTACTTTGCAGATTAGGTGAGCATGTGTGGACTAGCTTTTGAACTTTGTATGTTTGCTGTTGCTGTTTGTCGATGCTTGTGGCAAATAATAGCTCCTGGTCTTTCAGATTTTTTTTTTTAAAGTGACAAGAGATCAAAATAAGTGATAGAACTACCGTCAATTTCCATAAACATCTGATGTTTTCATTATTACAACATTAATCCTCTCAGTCAACTTAGATTTAACAATGTACTACTAAGTCTCAAATTAATAATTTAATCTCTTCATTTAACCAGGATTCTAATTTTTATTGCTATATTTTAGAATACTAATAAATATAAAAGCATATCATATAACAATCTAAAAGAATTTTTATCAGTATATTTTGTATATTTTAGCCTGGGGGGTAATAACATATTTCAGTTGTATTAGAAGTTTTAAAAAAATACATTATTAGTAATTATTATTTTTCTCTTATATATAATATGTGGTTAATTTTCTTTCTGCAGTTATATATTTCTAACTATAAAAGCTCACGGATGTTTCTGCAAACACATCCATGTAATCAGAATGCAGTTGCATTGCCTTAAGTGACTGTTGGCTTCTCTCTTGCTGAATAACACATAACCTGGCCCATCTTTCCCAGTGTTCCTAGTGGTATTGTTCCTATGATGCAAAAAGTGGACTCATAGCTCGTACAGGGGAATCATAGTTCATTCTGGACAACAGCAAGAAGGTTTTTGTAGCAGCATCACCTGGCACACACTAGCACACATCAAACATCCATGAAGACATACAAAGTAAACATGTATGTAGAATATCTATATCTATATCTATATCTATATCTATATCTATATCTATATCTATATCTATATCCTCACATATATCTTCATAGACCAATAAAGTTCCTGTCTTTGACCACTCTAATCTCTAGTTCTTTCTAAAGAAAAATAAAAAATAAAAAATGAATAAATAGGGCTGGTGAGATGGCTCAGTGGTTAAGAGCACCAACTGCTCTTCCAGAGGTCCTGAGTTCAAATCCCAGCAACCACATGGTGGCTCACAACCATCCGTAATGAGATCTGATGCCCTCTTCTGGTGTGTCTGAAGAGAGCAACAGTGTACTTACATGTAATAATAATAAATAAATCTTTTTAAAAAATGAATAAATAAAGAACAGGAATGAGCTGGGCATGGTGGCACATGCCTGTAGTCCCAGCACTTGGGAGGCAGAGGCAGGCAGATTTCGAGGCCAGCCTGGTCTACAGAGTGAGTTCCAGGACAGCCAGGACTACACAGAGAAACCCTGCCTCGAAATAACCAAAAAACAAAACAAAACAAAACAAAACAAAACAAAACAAAACAAAACAAAAAACAAAAAACCACCACCACCACCACTACAACAACAAAAACCAAACCAACAACAAACAACAACAAAAAACCAAACCAAAACCAAAACCAAAACCAAACAAACAAAAAACCAGGAATGCACAGGTTTCTAATTCCATCACTTGAGAGGAAGAATAAGCTAGATCTCTATGAGGTCAAGACCATCCCGGTCTACAGAGTGAGTTACAGGCCAGCCAGAGATACACAGTGAGACTCTGTCTCAAAAAACAAAGATAAAAACAAAACAAAACAAAACCCACTCCCCTCCCAAACACCCAAAACCAAACCAAAAAAATCAATCTCCACCACCACCAAAGCTTATAAAAAGAAGACAGAGGAGGAAGAGGAGGAGGAGGAGGAGGAGGAGGAGGAGGAGGAGAAGGAGGAGGAGGAGAGGGAAAAGTGGAGGGAGTGGGGGCATCAGGGAACCACTGAGCACTGAGCTCAAGTGTTGTCCTATAGTGAAGCAACACCTGACTACACGCCACAGGGCAATTCCTCTAGTATGACCTTTGGGGGTGTAGTAGTAGCATAAGGTAGTACTAGTCAAAGCTCTTCCTTCATCTTTGACAGACAACAGCTGTCCCCAGCTTTATAAGCAGTTCCCAGGACTTGTAAATGACTCCTGAGTCACAGAGTCATGCTTGGGAGGTCCAAACTGTGGCCCCCAAACTAGTATTTTTACTTCATTCTGTCCTCTGTGTCAGAGGTCTTTTTTTTTAACCATAGTCAAAACTTCCCAGTAACATAGCTGACATTGTACCTTTATCAGGATTCTAGGCAAAGGGAACCAGAAAGTGAATCCAAATTCAAATTCAGCAGTAGGATGAGGGAGGTTTGGAACCTTTGCCTATAGAGGATGACTTTTAAATTCAGTGTTCTCAATTGCTCCAGAAAAAAAAGAAGTTATGTCTTAGTCAGGGTTTCTATTCCTGCACAAACACGACTAAGAAGCACTTTGCTGTTCATCACCAAAGAAAGTCAGGACTGAGAGGAAGCAGAAGCTGATGAAGAGGCCATCGAAGGATGTTACTTGCTTCCCCTGGCTTGCTCAGCTTGCTTTCTTTTCTTTTCTACTTTTTAAAAATTTATTATTTTATTTTACTTATATATGAGAGTACATTGTCGCTGTCTTCAGACACACCAGAAGAGGGCGTCGGGTCCCATTACAGATGGTTGTGAGTCACCATGTGGTTGCTGGGAATTGAACTCAGGACCTCTGGAAGAGCCATCTCTCCAGCCCTCAGCTTGCTTCCTTACAGAACCCAGGACTACCAGCCCAGGGATGATACCACCTACCCTTGGTAACTATTTGAGAAAATTCCTAACAGCTGGATCTCATGGAGGCATTTCCTCAAGGGAAGTTCCTTTCTCTGTGATAACTCCAGCTTGTGTTAAGTTGACACACAAAACCAGCCAGTAAAATTGACCCCTTGTCTACTTGACACACAAACACATCACTACTAAGCCTTAACCCTTATTTTCTTATTCATCCCCAAGATCTAAATAACTTTAAAAGTCCTACAGTCTTTACATATTAAAATTTCAATTTCTTTATAATTCAAAGTCTTTTTTACAAAAATCTCTTAACTGTGGGCTCCACTAAAATACTTTCTTCCTTTCTTACTTTCTGAGAGCACCAAGAGGCTGTGTTCCAGAGATAGCCAAGGTTGTACCTTTTGCTGTGGCTGAACTTGGTAATGTGTAAGAGCCACCTAGGTGGTACTGGTATTGAAGGCATGAAGAGGTCATGAAGAGCAGCTGAGACTCAGCACTGTGATTGGCCATGAAAGAGGGAAAAATATCAGGGCACAGTCACAATCAAAAGCAAAAGCAAACTCTAACCATCCAATGTCTGGGATCCACTCACAATCTTCTGGGCTCCTCCAAGGACTTGGGTCACTTCTCCAGCTCTGGCATTTGTAGCACTTTGTAGGCTCCAGCTACCTGTACTCCACTCTTGATGTCTGTTCTTGGTGGTCATCTCATGGTACTGGCATCTCCAAAACACTGCTGTCTTCCACGGCAACTAGGCTTCACCAATAGCTTCTCATAGGCTCTCTTCATGGTGCCTAGCCTCAACGTTTTTGCATGATACCTTTGATCCTGGGCCATCAATTGCACCTGAGGCTGCACCTTTACCAATGGCCTTTCATGGCCTCTCACAGTGCTGAGTCTCAGTTGCTCTTCATGACCTCTTCATGCCTTCAATACCAGTACCACCTAGGTGACTCTTACACATTACCAAGTTCAGCCACAGCAAAAGGTACAACCTTGGCTATCTCTGGAACACAGCCTCTTGGTGCTCTCAGAAAACACTCCCCAGAAGATTTCACCTCAATGATGCTGGTCACTTCTTAATCACCACTAATTCCGTAGTTCCAGCTAACCAGCATCAGTAGTCTCAGTAACACAAAGGTTTTGATTTAGTAGTTCTGGTATCTTGTTAATAGCTTCAGCCCCAGCTAACCAAAACTACAGAATCTTCACAATCAAAACAGCAATGGCCCTGATAAGAGTCTTTAATCTTCCCTCTGAAATTTCACAAGCCAGGCCTCCATCATTTGCACTATTCTCAACCTTATCTTCCAAGCTCCTACAGAACATCCCACAGTGCTCTTAACACCCAATGGCTCTTCTAGTTTGAAGTTCCAAAGTCCTTCCACAGTGCTCCCCAAAACATGGTCATGTTGTCATGGGAATACCCCACTATGCTACTACCAATTTGTCTTAGTCAGGGTTTCTATTCCTGCACAAACATCATGACTAAGAAGCAATTTGGAGAGGAAAGGGTTTATTCAGCTTACACATTCACATTGCTGTTCATCACCAAAGGAAGTCAGGACTGGAACTCAAGCAGGGCAGGAAGCAGGAGCTGATGCAGAGGCCCTAGAGACATACTACTTACTGGCTTGCTACCCCTGGATTGCTCAGCCTGCTCTCTTATAGAACCCTGGACTACCAGTCCAGGGGTGGCACCATCCACAAGGGGCTCTCCCCCTTTATCACTAACTGAGAACATGCCTTACAGCTGGATCTCATGGAGGCATTTCCTCAAGGGAAACTCCTTTCTCTGTGATAACTCCAGCCTGTGCCAAGTTGACACACAAACCCAGCCAGTACAGGTTATAAACTTAAAGGAAATCAAATATATTATATATAAATCTATTTCTGAACCTTCCTCTAAAGTTGTGGTTCCATCTGTTTGTAAGGATGAGTACCAGTGGGAACTAAGTGGGCACTGCATATTCTTGTTTGGTAGTTAAATGAGCTTAGTTACTGCTTAGCAATGGACTGACTGGGAATGGAAGTCCTGGGCTGGATTTCTAATGCCAGATAGAGTGACCAACTTTGTTGCACAGAGAAACCTGTGCAGTAGCTTTCTTTCTCCTCTTAGTATTTAGCTCACTCCAGGCTGGAACCAGATTCCAGTAGCTTGTAGACTTCCTAGGCATGCATGCCTTGAGCCCTTCATCTTGTAACTGTCCCTCATGGTTCGTATAGCTTTACTTTTCTTCTACACACGGAAGTAGCACGATTGATCACAATCATTATTTTTCTACTGGCAGTTCTTTTTTGAAGTTCTATTCCTTTACAATGTCGAGTGGGAAGAGCCTCAGCCGTGTTTACATTCTACTCTTTATCTCCTTCTTGCTTGAGCTTGGACAACTGACTGACTATAGACAAACACATCACTTTGCTAACACTCCCTGTCATGCAGTGACTTTTAGTGCCAAAGAGTCCTAAGTGTGACCACCCATTAACCCTGACTCATTTCTTCTCTATCCACTCTAATGCTCCCAGAGGGGCCTGACACTCAGTCCACTTGTTAACGCTGTTCACCCTTCTTCCTTATCCTCCGCACTTTTGTGAGACAGGTCTTTTGGCATAGTCTTGGATGGCTTGGAATTTGTTATGTAGACCAAGTTGGCCTGGACCTCGTCACTTAATAAATACTCATTAACATTCACTTCTTTTCAATGCCTTGTGCCTGGTCCCCAACATCATTTCTGCTGCATTTAGGGAGGTTGTCTCTGAGGTCCTGAGGTAAAAGGCTTGGTCCCAAGCATGGCAGTGAGGACATACTTTGGATGTCGCCACTCTTATCAGAGGTCTAGACCAGCAGAATCATGGCTTGAATGTCTAGAAATATAATCTAAATAAACCTCTTTATTTCATATCCAGCCTCAGGCATGTTGTTGCAGTAACGTAGAGCTGAGTAATTTAATCTCCATTCACTACTTCTAAATTACCATTTCCTCTCCTGGGAAGCTGGAAATTCCCCCGTTCTTGAGTTAATTTTGCCACATAGTCAACACGAGACATTCTACACAGACATAAAGTCCACTATTGAAATCCTGAATTCTTTTTCCAGCTGCCTATAGTACTT
Source organism: Apodemus agrarius (assembly GCA_964023405.1). Classification (NCBI taxonomy): domain Eukaryota; kingdom Metazoa; phylum Chordata; class Mammalia; order Rodentia; family Muridae; genus Apodemus; species Apodemus agrarius. The sequence continues at coordinate 168,870,425 of OZ030005.1, forward strand.
TAAAAATATGTCTTACCTTCATTTATTTGCTTTGACATTACTATTTATTATCCCATGGTCTCTATTTTAAGACATTGGTTCTTTTTTTTCTGAACATTTGTGTGCTTTTTTTCCACTACAAAACAGAGGATGTTTTATAGATTTATTGACATATTTTATGTGTATGTGTACCTAAGTGTATGTAAGTGAACTATGTGTATACAGTTCCCATAGATACCAGAAAAGGATGCCAGATGCCCCTGGAACTGATTCAGGAGATTGTGAGCCTTCATGTGGGTGCTGGAACTGAACCTAGGTCCTTCAGAAGAGCAGCAAGTGCTCTTAACCACTGAGACATCTCTCCAGCCCATGAAGATGGTTTTAAACCACAGCTTGGGAGCTATCCAGGACACTGCCAGTTCTAGGTTTTCATTATTTCCATTATAAAAGGAAGTACATTGACATTGCATTTTGTTACATCTAGCTGCACTGCTATTGGCATGTAACTTGTCTTTCTGTATAGAAAGGTTTCCTTTGGCTGTTGTAAATATTTAACATAAAACCACCTTATCATATACTACTGCCTCCTGCTGTTATCCAGGATCAGTGTGACATCATCTGATACTTCGGCATACAATCTTCTGAGTCTCCTGGATCTCCACAGGGTACATCACATGATGAAAAGACTCTGGTCTGATATAGAGCCTTCCGCTAGTTACAGGGTCCAACAGCAAGCAGTGTCTATTACATATCCAGTTTCTCTGACACCAAGAACACAACTCCTACTGAAGAAACTGCTAACGATGGCTGTGCTCTTGATCTATGTGAACAAAGCTTGACCCATGAGGTATGTCTTGTCTTCAAAAACAGATCCTTTGTCAAAAATACCTAAGGCTTTCCTTTTGTACCCCACACAGGCATACTGTGCTGATAAGTGTAATGGGGATAAACACAAGGACATCAAGAAGACCTGCAGGGAACGAGTGTCTCAGGCATTGAGAATCATGCCAGTGTTGGTCTAGCTCCAGCCAGTGTTCTCCAGGTTATCCTCCCCCTAGGTGTGTGTCTCTGATGTCCAGATTCCAAAACTCAGGGCTCTCAATTACAGGCTCTGGGCAGTATCTGTACCCTCCATGACTGAGGAACTGAAAGTGGGAAGGAAACGGCTTTGAACCTGATGCTATGGTCTCACCTTAGTTCACAGCTCTGGCTTCTGCAGTCCTGGCTCTGGGTTTTGGTTTCACTTATGGGATCTGATCTTTGGCAGTGATCTTGGTTTTCTGAAGAAGAGGCAGTGTCAGGTTCTGCGAAGAGTATCTCTAGTTAAGGGTCCCAGGATTTGCTTGAGGTTTACCCTTTGGGCTCTGGGCTGCTGCTTGACACTTGACCTTTGTCCAAGGTTTTGAAGTGCTTTGTGTGAGGTATGTCTTAGTGATTTGCAGAGCTGTGGTGTGCAGAGTCCTTCTCTCCCTTATTAGTTCATTGTTCCTTTTCTGGCACTGGGTAGACATTTCAGGTTCTGGGGCTTGCATTGCTGCTAAGATTTGCAGCAGGGGGTGGGGGTGGGACACTGAGGGAAAATCCTTCTGCATTATAGCCCTGTCCTTTGGTATGAGAAAAGTATTAAACCTTAGGTTCTTGTTGCATTCTCTTGTTTGGATTTTGGGTCTGTTACTAGACCCAAGGCTTAATGTTCTCCCTAATTCTGAGGGGGAAATTTGCATCTGGTAGGAGGCAAGGATGCTGAGTGTGAGGCAATAATGATGATTGATGCACTCAGATGACAGCAGTCAACAGATCAATCGGCACCTACATGGTAGACCCCAGGTCTAGACCAGGGTCTGTGCCATCTGGAACTGTATCTCTTCCAGAGCTCCACTCTACTATGAAGTTGGTCTTTCTCACTTCTTGATAATACAGAATCTTAACAGCACCCATATAAGGACTTCCTGTTCATCTCAGAAACTGTGGCTGGCCCTCAGAATCTGCAGCCCTGTGGTAAAGATGGAAGACTGCACAAGCTCTGAGCTCTTTCTGTTGATCTGGACGAAGAGCCACTCTTTCTCTATCCAGCGGGATGTGTGGAGCCTTGCTCTGGGTTTGCTCAAGAGCAGAAGTGGGCTTTCCTAAATGTATTGCAGTGCCACTCAGTGCACTGCAGGCAGGCCTTAGGCCATGGTGGACAGCCCTACCCTCTGCCCAGAAGTACACAATTCTCTATCTTGCCAGCCTCAGTGATTAGGGCTCTTCTCAAGGGGAGGCACATTAAAAGATTAAGTCCCATATTCTTCCCAGATCATGCCAACTTCTAGTACTGAAATTACTAAAATGTCGAATGGTGGTCCTGTAAACTATCAGCCTCAATGATAAGTTTCTAACCACTGTTCTCAACTTCCTAAAGCTGCGACCCTTTAATACAGTTCCTCATGTTGTGGTGACCCTTCAACCATAAAATTATTTTATTGCTACTTCATAACTGTAGCATCGCTGTGAAAGGGTCGTTCAACTTCCAAAGGGGTCTTGACCCACAGGCTGAGAACTGCTAACTAAGGAGACAAACAGTGCCTGCTAAATGGTTGTCAAGGAGACAACTCATTTACTTTCAGAGCTGCTGTCAGATCTCCCAGACCCTTCAGCCCTGCTCAGTGCTGCCTCCTTCTGGCCACTCTTACCAGATATCCACTTAGCTTATCCACCCACCTAGATGCAGCCGATAGACCACCACAGCCTCTGGGAGTGCTCTGTGGATTGTTTCTACGTGCCCCGCCCCACCCCCATGGCACACTTTGCCTGATCTGCACTTTAAGCTGAGCTAGCTTGCTTCAGATGCATTCATGTTACTCCTCTGAGTTACAGCTTCTGTGACTTGTGCCTTTGAACAGGATGCTGGAGACTTAGAGTTTTTTTTTGTTTGTTTGTTTTGTTTTTTTGTTTTTTCCTTATGATCATGCCTTTGATAGTGATATGAAGTTGGTGGACAAAGCACATACTCTTACATAAACTAAGGTTTCTAATACCATGCTGGTGTGTCTCCCAGATATGCAGCATGGAAGATGAAGACAGCAGAAATGAGATTAATCAAAGACCTGTAAACAGAATCCTTATGTATGGGTGCAAAGTTCATTTTGGGAAAACCTTTTTGTAAGGGAGACCTACAGTATAGGACAGTTTGTGGAAAGGTGTATGTGTGGAGTTTAGGCTTATACACTCTAATTTTTGAGGACTCGAGACTGAGGTTTTAGTCTGAGTGGGGTTTCATTGGAAAAGTGGGTGTCTTAACCATTGTGAACAGGGGAGGATTTGGAAGAATTCAGAGCTCACAAAGAATTTAGAGTTCTAGAGGGGGGTGTTGACTAGGCTGTATTGTTCATCATGAGCCTTTCTGTCTGTGCTTAAACATGATTCCAGATGTGATTCCTAAGGAGTCTTCATTTTGTTTATGGAAATTGCTTTTCAGTACTGGTGATATAGCTCAGTAGTAGAAAGCTTACCAAGAATGGGGGAGGCCCTAAGTTTCGCTAGAATACTGATAATGGTAATAAAGGATTGTTCAATTTTTTTTACTTTATTTTGTATCATTTTTAATATGTCTTATTTCCCAAAGAATCCCACTTTGTATATTTATTGATACAGTTTATTCAGTATGTTTTGAGCTCCAATATTCAGCAGTGATAGTTCTTTTTAATTACTGACATTATTTTGTTCTGTCAGGCTCAAAGGGTCTAAATATGTATTTTGATAAATATGTATTGCCCTGTTGCCCAAGACTATAGGTGGAAAATTGGCTCAAACCCCAATAAAACAACAACCAAAGTCAAACCCACCCACCAACCAACCAACTCATATCCTCCAAAGAAAACTGTAACAAAAACTCAGATGCCTTATCACACAATTTTAAAAACAATGCTTATTGAATTCTTTCTTCAAATAAAAAAAATTGGTTTTCTCATTTTTGGAGCCCGTTTGGAATAAGGAACCTCGCAAACTATAAAGAATATAGAAGAGATGTAAGCACCTAGGACATTTATATATTCATTTTTAAATCTCCACAACATTGGCCGGCCGGCTCTGCTGTCATGTTTATTATTTGTTTTTATTTGAAATGTTATTATTTGAAATGACTCCTACTGGAAACAGTCAAGGAAGCACCTGGTTGGCTGTGCCCCATTTGTGGTGACAACTTTTATTAAGACAGCAGAGGGCGCTCTCTTCCTGGAGAATCACCCAAGTGGCCAGGAAATCTGTAGCAAGAAATGTATTTTAGTGAAATGTTTCAAAACGCTGCTTTTCAAGGGAAACAAGTTTTGACGATTAAGTAATTAGTGTGGTGTTCATGTTAATTCAGTTGTCATTGGAAACATGAAAGCTACAAATATTCCAAAATAATAAATTACTCATTTATACCCAGAGAAAATTGTTGAAAAAATTTGGGAGATGCTGAAAAATTGCAATTGCTGAAAATAAGTCCAGTAATATTTCAGGTCAGGTTTTATTATGGAAAAAATTTGACATAATGTAAAAAAAAACCACATCAAAACCAACCAAACAAAACCAAACAAAACCAAAAAAAAAAAAAAAACCCCAAATCCCTGATGAATTCACTCATTCCTACTGATACCCCATTACCTCTCTCTGCTGACCAAACTGAATGATTTTTAAACCCAGTTCACATCCTATTAACCCTACTCTAAATTATATATTTCAGAACAATAACTTCTTTCTATTCTCCTCTCTTTCTCCTTCTGCCCTTCTTTTCCTCCCCTTTTGGCCCTTTGAGACAATCTGCCATTCTCTAACTCAGGCTAGCCTGGAAATTACTATGTAGCCCAGGCTGGTCCTAAGCGTATGGTCCTCCTGCTTAAGCCTTCCGGATGCTGAGTTCCTGATGTGACCTGATGTGACCCGCCATATTGGACAGAACACTTTTCTTAAACATGACCGCCAAGGGGCTGGGAATGAACCTCACTTGGCACAGGGCTTGTCTAGTGAGCATGAAGCCCTCAGTTTGATCCCCAAACCACGTGAACTAGGCATGAAGTGGCACACTCCCGTAATTCTAGCACTTGGGAGGTGGAGGCAAGACCGCCAGATGTTCAAAGTCCTCCTTGGCTACATAGCAGGTCTGAGCCAGCCTGGGTTAGATTAGACCTTGTCTTAAAAGAAAAACAAACAAGCAAACAAAGGCAAAATAGTACCACCACCTTTAAAAAAATTAAAGTAATTCTGCCTGATCATCTAATACTGTTAGTATTTCTTCATGGTTTTACCTTTGTCATTTTCTTTGTTTTTCAATGTATCTAGGAAAAGTTACATTGTGTACATTGCACTTGATGCTTGTGTCTCTGGAGTTGCAGTTAATGTATAGGACCACTTCCTCTCTTGTCAATAAATAAGTTCTATTTTATTTCAATGTTCCCTGTAGTCAAAAGTGTGAGCCACAACAACTCCTAAAATCCTGTAACTACAGATTTCAAATCATATCTGATGTTATTAAAGCCCCAACTAACTACCTAAGGATTGAAGGAGCTGAAGGGGTCGGCAACCCCATAGGAAGACCAATAGGATCAACCAACCTGGACCTCAGGGAGCTCCCAGAGACTCAGTCACCAACCAAAGAGCATTCATGGGCTAGACCGCGGCCCCTGGCACACACGTAGCAGAGGACTGCCTTGTCTCAATGGGAGAGGTTGGGTCTAATCATATAGAGACTTGTTGTCCCAGGAAAGGGGGATGGGGGAGAGAGGGGAGGGTGAAGTGGCGGTGGGGATGTGAGGGGTTGGGAGTAGATGTTCTTGGGGAGCAGACAGAGGGGAGCGGGATGGGGTGAAGAATTCTTGGAGAGGGGGACCTGGAAGACTGGCAACATTTGAAATGTAAATAAATAAAACAATAATAAAAAAAAAAGCCCTGACTACCTTTTAACAGGGGCTGTAGGCACATTATAACATGCTAAAATTTTAAAGTTTGATGAGAAACATTATTTTTAGGAGTGCTTGCTTGCTTGCTTCCTTCCTTCATTCCTTGCTTCCTTCCTTTTTAAAAAGACATATACATATATGAGTGTTTGGCAGATACATGTAATTCACCATGTATGTACTTGCTGGCAGAGACCAGAAAGGAGTGTTGGATCCCCTAAAGCCGGAGTTACAGAGGGTTGTGAGCCACCATGTGGGTTCTGGGAACGGAACTCAATTCTCTACAAGAGCAGCAAGCGCTCTTAACTGCTGAATCAGCTCTTGTGGATTTTTCGGGGGAAGGGGGTAGTCTGGAGTTTGCAGATTCTAACTCTATGAATTCATTTGTCGTGTATCTCTTGTCCCTGCATTTCCTGCTAATGAATTATGACTAGAAGATAGATATAATTCAAGTATTATTTCCTGGCAGGGCTGCTTTGTAGGGGCTTCATTTATTTGGGATGGAAACTAGTTTTATCTCTTCTTATGATATCATCAATTCTTGAAAGCCATTACCTTTGTGCATTAATTTAAGAGATGACAGGGAATGACAACTCTAACATTTCTTCTTTTACTAACAGAGCTTGGAGAGGTTTTCTTATCTTTGTATTGCATTTGAGATAAAAACTCATATATAAGTTGAAAGCTAAATAAGTGTATGAGGTTTTAAGTTTTGAACACAACTCCTCTTGTGTCTTATAAAAAAGGAAAAACAAGGACATGTTTGGTACAGGCACAATATGGTGGTGGTGGAGGAGGGGAGGGCCCATGCTGAGGCCTCCCTTCTCCCTGAGGTACCAGCCTTATGATGGCCATAGTGTGGAATAGAGTTTATTTAGGGCATGGGGTGGGGGAGTTGAGGAAGGAGTAGAGACAGAGAAAGGCAGAGAGAGAGAGAGAGAGAGAGAGAGAGAGAGAGAGAGAGAGAGAGAGAGAGAGAGCGAGAGAGAGAGAGAGAGAGAGAGAGAGAGAGAGAGAGAGAGAGAGAGAGAGGAGGGGGCAGGCATCCCCTTTCACACTGAGTCAGCTGTTGCCAGGTAACTGTGGGGCAGAGCCTAGAAGGAATGCTAACGACTCCCTTCCACCTCTTTAAACTTCACATGAAGAGAGGCCAGATGACGGGCGTTTAAACAGTGTTTTAAACTAGAGAGAAATCAGAGCGTGGCGCCTGTTAGAGCAGTGTCTATGTGCCGACCTCGAACATACACTTTAGTACTATTCAATAATGTTTCCTTTAAAACTGGTGTCTAAGTTTACCTTCCTTGTTTACTTCAGGGAAAACTCCTTTTCCATTCTGAGTCTTCCAAGATCTTTCTTCATTTTCTCCTTCCCTGTACATGGATTGATTTTCAATCCCAGGTGTTTAAAATGGTTGCTGGAGGAATATTTTCAAACTATTTTACACATGTAATTTCAGCATTGACTTAATCCTTTGAAACAGAGAAAATATGTCTGCCTATGAAGTCTGAAGAAAGATAGGACAAACTCTAGAAGGAGTGAGAGAGGTGCTTGACCCATTCTGACCACCTGGAATCAGAATTTCAGTACTGTGGCATCATTGTCAATCTTAATTCAAGATGTGACTGGATTTAGTGATATCCAGAGTTACAACAACTTCTTATAGTTAGTTATAAGACTAGAAAGCGACAAAGCCAGCATTGAGCCTGAACCCCAGAGCCTGGATTCAGAAATAATTTCAAGCATTCTGATCTTGAATTCTTGGTTGCTACCCTACATGTCAGCATTGAACATATTAATGATATTTGTAATTAATATTGGTTTATTGATATGTGTTAAAATAAATGATAGCCAACAAAGTTAGCGGTTTACCATGTATGTTTTAGATATTTTCCATCATTTGAAAACTATGCAAAGTGAATTGTAGTGAAGACTTAAGATTGGAAAATTTAACTTTAGTCCTTGTTAGTCATATCGACTCAATGATGCTTGCCTATATTTTTGTGTTACAGGAATATCATCTTGTGGGGCTGAAGAGATGGCTCAGTGGTTAAGAGCTCTGGCTGCTTTTCCAAAGGACCTGAGTTCAATTCCCAGGACCCACATGGTGACTTGAGTCCCAGGGGCTCTGGCCTCCTCAGCCACTGCATGCACATGGTACACACACATATATTCAGGCAAAATATTCATACACATAAAATAATAAAACAAAAATTTAAAACTCATATTTGATAAATCTACATTAACATTTGATAAATTTATATTAACAATTTTCTGCTGACTTACTTAAGAGATTATTGTAGTATCTTTATTGTTATAGTAAAACAGATAACATCCTGGCAATGTAAATGACTACTATTATCAAAATAAACAATGTTTTTTTCATGTACTGTGACTGAAGAAAGAAACCAAATCAAAATGTTTGTCTTATCCAGGCAGGCATGGTGGCCCATTCCATTAATCTCAGCACTCAGGAGGCAGAGTCAAGATCTCTGTGAGTTCAAGGCCAGCCTGATCTACATAGTGAGCCAAGACTACATAATAAGACCCTGCCTCAAAATACAAAAACAAACAAAAATATAAATATATTCATCATCTCTTTTCAATTCAATGTACGGTAAGAGGTATTGATTTAAAGGAAAAGTTTTTTTTTTTTTCATTATTATATGGTATTGGCTGGCATGGAGCTCACCGTGTAGGGCCTCAAATGTCATGAGAGGAAGTATGATAAAAGGGTGTCACCAGTGCCAGTGTGTGAGTGGACCTGTTTACATACACTTAGTAAGCCTGAAGATCTTCATCTAAGAATTCAGACATAAATAGAGTAGCAATCTCTGCCAGTTTGGGTGGGGAGGGGGAGGTGCTGAGCCTTCCTCAGAGGATCAATAGGGACACATTGCAAGCCTGCCTTCCTCCTTCAACTACCTTGGAGCCTCAGGCTGTGTTTGTATCTGCCAGTCCGGATTCACAGACAGGAGCCTAGCATATCTGTCCCCTGAGAGGCTCCACCCAGCAGCTGATGGAAAGAGATGCAGAGACCCACAGCCAAACATTAGGCCAAGCTGGAGAAGTCTTGTGAATGAGTTGGGGGAAGGATGGAGGAACTTGGCGGGGACAGGGCCTCCACAAGGAAACCAGCGGAATCAACTAACCTGGAACCGTGGAGTCTCCCAGAGACTGAGCCACCAACCCAAGAGCACACAAGGCCTGGACCTGGGCCCCCTACACAAATGTCACAGATGTGCAGCTTGGTCTTCATGTGGGTCCCCCAACGACTGGAGTCTGGGCTTTCTGGTAACTCTGTTGCCTGCCTCGTGGATCCTGTTCCCCTAAGTGGACTAGCTTGTCTGGCCTCAGTGGGAGAGGATGTGCCTAGGTCTGCAGTGACTGGAGGTGCCAGGGTGGGTTGGTATCCAGGGGGGACCTCTCCCTTCTCAGAGGTAAAGGAGGAGGGGTGGTGGGGGAGGGGCCAGTAAGGAGGGACTGGGAGGAGAGGAGAGCTGCAATTGGGCTGTAAAGTGAATAAATAAATAAATAAATAAATAATTATTTTAAGGAATAATATGATTCACAACAAATGTCCAGTAGAATTATTTATTGTTGTCAATACTTCAATGTAATAGAAGCTTCACGGGTCCGAGGATAATCAGAGGCAGGATACACTGCTGTCCTAAATGTTTACATATTATGTTATCAGGAGGCAACGAAGCCTAAAGAAAACAGTAAATTCAGTGAAAAACAGTGTTATTCTCCAGCAAAGCAAAGGAAGAGTTCAAATCTCAGTTGTATCTTTGACTGTCCTTGCTGATTTTCTGACGTTCTCTGTAAAGGTTTCTTCTCGTATAAACCGAGGTAGTCGTAACTGCTTCATACAAAGCCTGACATATGAGGATTTTTCCACGCAAGGTAATAAATGAGATTATTTGATTATAAGTGTAAAGGGCCTCAAAATTCCAATCACAATGTTTTTTGTCTTTCACCTCCAGATGTATGAAACCTTGAATCACAGTGAAGACTCCATAGCTCATGTGCTTTCAATTTCTACTTTTGCTTAACATCAGTAGTGTTGAGGAGTCTTACTGTAAGCCTTTAAGGAAAGAGATAGTACAAAATCCCCAAGTCTTAGCTATTATTTCAATAAGCCACTCCTTAAAAATCAAAACCAAACAACCCCCCCCCAAATCAAACCCTTAGTTTTTATATTTCCAGTTTAAAGTTGGAGGTCATTAATCATTATCTGTGTTCTTGTTCAAGTATGAAGATTGTCCTACTGCCATGGTTCTGGGAGGGAGAGCCTTGGGTTATTATGAAGCTGAAAGGTTATGGTGTTTAGTTTAAGCTAATGAAGGGAGCCTTCCAGTCAGGATGTGGAGTCACTCCCTGTGGCGAGGCTGTTAAAGGGCCAGGAATGAGACAAGTCTATAATTAGAGAAGCATTAGGTGTTAGTGATCCTGGCGATCAGGAGCCTGTGCCCAGTGGACTAGTCAGGCTGGCTATTTCCTCTGTCAGTCAAAGTCAGGAGCAATGTAATGAGGGGGAGGACTAGTAAATTCCACGGAGCTGAAACTATCTATTAAAGCATAACTAAAGTTTCTGAGGAATAGCTCTGGAAACGACACAGTCTAAGAGCAAAACACAAAAACAATACAGCGAAGCAATAGCCTGAAAGGTAGGTGGGACAGGGCAGAAAAAAAAAAAAAAAGAATTCTCAGAACCGTGAGTAGCATAGGAGGAGAGTATGGGTTTTTTTTCCCCTTAACGTTTCTTTTTCTGGGAAATAGGAGAGTCGAGAAAGTGCTTTTCCAGAAAGTATGTTTGTTTAAAGCATAGAAAGTTGTCAAATAACTCCATGTTCTTCTGAAAATGTAGGCCCTGGGAAAGATGGAGGAATGCTAATTATTTCTCTTCTTCCTCTTCTTTCTCCTTCCCTTACTCCTCCTTCTCCATCTTCTTGTTCTTCTTCCATAGAGGAGAGCACCAAAGTAGAGGATTTCAAGGATAATTAATATCATTACCATATTATCATATAATTAATATCAATACATTATTATGTACATTAAAATATTTCTATTTTGTCTTATTTGGCACTCACTCCTTAATGAAGTAATGACTTACTGTATTTTCACTCGAGTACCTGATTAAGTATCAGAAAGGAATGTCTGCCCTTGAATCAGTTGTCTCCAGGCGCTGTACTTCTAATAAATACATATGACATGTATTTCTAAGATCTCATTTATACTGTATTAATGCAGACAGTTTCCATGGAATTGTAGCAGACACTTAGAAGCTGCCTTTACAACATTATTTAAGGGGCTAGAGAGATGGTTCAGTAATTAAGAGCATCTGCTGACTTTTCAGAGTGTGCTTGGACACACAAACACACATAAAATAACTTGAGTACTCACTGGGGCCTGTAAAGAATTTAAAGCAGATTGAACGCCTGGCACTTCTGTCTTAATTTTTTTTTTTAACCTGTATCTTGGCTGAAAGCATAGAGATAAATTAATTTTCTTCGCTTTTCTCCTCAGTCACATTGAATCTCAGAACAAACACCTTCAGGACAGACTATCCTCTCAGATGAGGACACTTATTTCTGAAGACAAGGTTGTCCCCCAACAATGAACTTAATGATTATTTAACAGTTCCAGGACCGACAGATCTGAGACAACGATGATGAGTCTGTGATAGGCAGGACCACACTTCTGCTAGGATGGCCTCTATACCTCTTGTCTTCTATTTGAAATTAATCCTCATGACAGCATCTTGAAGATGGACTTGGGTGACTAGACTGTTTTGTTTGTTCTTCCTCCCAGTGTGGTCATATTCAATGGCTCCCTTTCTGCTTTTCTGCTTTTCTCTGTGTCTTATTTCTTTAATTGGCATATATCAGGGACCTGCACTTGAGTCTAGATTATTGGGGGTACCAGAGCCCATACTTTAACCTTCAAAACTCTGCTTCTTTTAGTCAGCTAGGCACCATTCTTGTAGACTTTATTTGTTTTTTTTGTTTTTGTTTTTGTGTTTTGTTTTTTGTTTTTTAGAGACAGGGCTTCTCTGTGTAGCCCTGGCTGTCCTGGAACTCACTCTGTAGACCAGGCTGGCCTCAAACTCAGAAATCTGCCTGCCTCTGCCTCCCAGAGTGCTGGGATTATAGGCGTGCACCACCACCGCCTGGGTCTTGTAGATTTTAAATACACTTATAAGCATTTGTTTGCTTGTATTTGTGGGAATTATATTGAGTTCATTTAGAATAAAGGTATCAGGGACAGTGGAGGAACAGCTGGAGGCACTCTCCCTCCTTGTACCTACAGTAGCTTGAGGGCTTTGTTCTGAGATCTCTATGTAGATAACCTATCTTGAAAATGCTCATTGTGCTAGAATTCTCGACTCCGCGGTTCAGAGAGCTCACATAGACTGCCAGGTAAGGGATTCTTTTCTTTGCATGTTCCTTAATGTGTTTCTGTCTTGCTGTTTTGGGCCATGTCTAGTGGCTTCTATAGCAGTGCAGCTACTTACCCATCTTAACTGCTTCATACTTAAGTCCCTTTGTCTAGGACAATTGGGTAGTAAGTGTTTATCAAAGGAATTGATCAGAATAGAAACATGGAACATTAAGGAGATGTGGGAGAGAGTGAAGACCCTTGATTTGGAGAGCGACTGTCAAAGAGAACTAATCCAGCTGGATGCGTAGTAGAGGATGGCCTTATCCAGCATCAATGGGGGGTGGGGGTGGGGGCTTTGGTCCTGTGGAGGCTTGATGGCCCAGCATAGGGGAATGCCAGGGCAGGAAGGTGAGAGTGGGTGGATAAGCAGTCTTATAGATGCAGGGAGGAAGGGGATGATGGGATGGAGGGATTTGTGGAGTGGAAACCTAGAAGGGGGCCAATATTTGATGTAACTGCCCACAGTTACATAGCAGTTACATAGCAGTAACATAGAACAGGTTACCAGGTTACCTGGAAGGAAAGCTGGGACTAGAACAGAGTTGCAAGAGAAACATGAAGCCAAGACAAATTTCCTGATCAAGGCTCAAAGTTTAATGGGGGTCTCCAAATATATATTCCCCCAAAGGCTGGAGACTCTCGCAGAACACAGAACCGGTTTGCTTGCAGGTGAGTAGTGTCAGGTGACTAGTGCGGGTCAGGAAACTGCAGATCCTTGGAGAACAATGGGCTTCACCTTGGTCTGAGAGCTCCACCCTAGGTGAAGGGGTAGTGGCTAGCACAGGAATTCCCGCTCAAAGGCTGGGAGAGGCACTTCACCTTGGTCAATGTCAAGTTCCTGCCAGGTGGCATGGCACCCCAATACGGCTCTCTACAATTTGAAATGTAAATAAATAAAATAACCAATAAAAAAGAGTGGTTGAGTCACTTGCCAGCCGAGATGTGAATATTTCAGCACAACTAACATATGCCATGAAGTTTGCTTATGTAAAGGCAATGCTCATTTTATCTAGAGATACTTCACATCAAGTATTGAAATAGCAATGAACCATGCAAGGCCTAAACATATACAACCCCCAAGCACGGCCTTTCTCAGTTTCCCAGCCATGAATTTACAGCTTTCCAGGAAAACCACCAGAAGCCCCTTTTACTGTAAAGGCATGCGTTAACTGGCTTGTGTAGCTTTGATGACCTCTAGTTTAACTGTATCAGGTATTATCCTACCCACAGCGCCCAGGAATGACTCTACAATCTCATACAACGAAAGAGGGAAAATGTTCCTAGGTAACCAACCCTTGAACTGTAATAATTGGAGAGCCACAAAAACTGTTGTATATACTAAGACACTTAAGAGTGACTCTCCCTTACAAAGCCCACATCCACACTTGAGTGTGTCTCATCTTGTCCCTGAGAACCCTGCTATTACCCATAATGATTAAATCCATGATCAAATTTATTTCTCTTAAAATTTTCATATATTTTGGTCATATTCTTTCCCTTCCCCCAAATCATCTATCTCAGACCTTGCTCTCCATCCATTCAATTTCATTCTCTCTTTCTCTCTCTCTCTCTCTCTCTCTCTCTCTCTCTCTCTCTTTCTCTCAGCAAAAAACAAACTCAACCAACCAATCAAATAAACAACAACAACAACAATAAAAACCCCTCAAACCAAACCAAACTGAACCAGAAACTGAAGGCACACCAGAAGACACCCTGAGATGCCTCAGCTACCTTGTGATGGTGGGCAGGCTGGCTCCACTCTGATGAACTAGTGGTGGAAGTTGAGTGGTGGAGAGGTGGTAGAGAAAGAGAGGCAGAAAGCTCTGAGTACTATGAAGAGAGAAGGCACTAGACTCAAGGATTCGGTCTGATGGGAGTAGTCGGCACTGACCTCTGAGACCATGATCCTGGCCTGTGCTGTTGCCGAGGGCCATGTCTGGGTTTGTGGCTCTGAAACAGTAGGGGTCTGTGTTGATGTCCAGGGCCCATGTTACCACAAAAGGCCATGTGGACATCTCTGGTCTGGGCTGCTGCTGAAAGGATGAGAATTACAGGCTAAGAATCCCCCGTACCTAACTCTTAAATGACCCCAAAATGCAGAAGTTTAGCCCGCTCTTTTTTTTTGTTGTTGTTGGTTTTTTTTTTTTTTTTTTTTTTTTTTTTTCCGAGACAGGGTTTTTCTGTGTAGCTCTGGCTGTCCTGGAACTCACACACTCACTTTGTAGACTAGGCTGGCCTTGAACTCAGAAATCCGCCTGCCTCTGCCTCCTGAGTGCTGGGATTACAGGTGTGCGCCACCACTGCCCGGCTTAGCCCGCTCTTTGTTAGCCCAGAAATGCACAAGTCACACTAACCTCCAGGGTCCAGCTGCGAGGTGCAGGCTGGGAAGGTCCCTGGCGTCTTTTCCCGTCTCGCCTCCGGAGAGCAGCTGTAGCAAGGACGAGCGTAGCTGGGCTGGCAGGATCATCCTGCAGGCTGCGGGGCTCGTGCCTGGCCGGCGCTCAGGTCCCCAAGCACCTACTACTAATTGGGGGGCTGTTGAATACATAATCCTGGCCCCATAACAGGAAATGCATAACAGGAAATACGTATGTAACCCTGTGCGTGACCCTGGACCCGTAATAGGAAACGTGTACGTGGCGCCCCGTAAGCGGAAATGACCTAACTAGTTTCTATCTGGCTTCTATAGGAAACTGATTGGTTCTCAGAGAGTGCGGGCTTGGATAATTTAAACTGGTTGACTTAGGAGCTATGGAGTGGTTTGTGTTAGGCGGGTTCTGTTGTAAGCCTATAGAAGGTGTCCTGATTCTGCACTCATGGCTCACAGTCTTTTACCCTGCGTGGTAAGGCTGTGATCCTCAAAGGCTCTGGAATAAAAATCTTCTTGCTGTTGCATCAAGAACGTTTCTTGTGAGTGATCTGGGGCATCGCCTTCCGAGGCGTGGGGCCCTGGGGTGCCCCAGTTTTTCCTTCGGGTCTTACACTGCCTGGGGCCATGTTGATGTCCTAGGGCTGCTCAGAGCTGCCTGGGCAGTGTGGGAGAGCTGGCTCAGGTACCCTGGGTGCAGGAGAACAAATGGGCTGACTAGCTCAGTTTCTACCCAAGTCCAGATTCAGGACCTTGAGTTGGCCCACCCCAACATCTACCCCATCTATGAACTGCTGGAGCTGGTGAAGGGGCTGGTCCTACAGATCCAAAGCTGCAGGATCTCTATGACTCAAGGCAACAACTGGATATCTGAGAGAGGTTCTGATGAAGATCCAGTATTGATAGAGTATGATAGAGTAGCAGAAGTCAGAGGCCTTAAACCAGACCGATGACTCATTGCACTGAACATTTGCAAGTAACTGTTTGGGTAACAACAGCATACACCGTGTAACACCCCAAAGCTTCCACAGTGAGATGTTTATTTTTTGTTTTTTTTTTTATTTGTTTTTATTTTCTTTTAAAATAAAAGAGGTTGTAAGGGCAGAGTAGATATGAAGGGATGTGGAGATGAGTGGGACTGGGATACATGATGTGAAACTCACAAAGAATCAATAATTATTTTGAAAAGAAAGCACACACACACACACACACACACACACCAGTAGAGATGATGAAAGACAAAAGCAAAAACAAGGAGTCTGTTTTGTGTTGACCAGTCACTCTTGAGAACGCAGACTGCCCTTAGAAGTTCTTGATATACCCAGTGACAGACACTCCAGTGAAGAAACTGCTTTTTGGCTCCAAGTGGACCTCTGTTCCCACTTCTCCTTCTCCATGTCTCTGTCTGTCTCTGCCTCTGTCTCTGTCTCTGTCTCTGTCTCTGTCTCTCTCTCTCTCTCACACACACACACACACACACACACACACACACACACGACCTAGGTTTCTGATTCTTCTGACTCTTCATCAGACAAATTATAGTATAGATTTATGTGCCAGGTATGGTGGCACACACCTTTAATCCCAGCATTTGGGAGACAGAGGCAGGCAGATCTCTGTGAGTTTGAGGCCAGCCTGGTCTACAAAGCAAGTCCAGGATAATCCTACACAGAAAAACCCTGTAATGAAAAACCAAAACAACAACAACAACAACACTCAAAAACAAAACAAGCAAAAACAAAATCCAAAATGCATCTCCCCCAAACCAAACAAAAAACCCCCAAAACAACAACATAGTAATTGCTATCACCCCTGAGGGAATGTATTTGCTTGTTTGTCTGGAAATTGAACCAGACATTACGAGAAGGTTACAAATACGAATTCATTTTGAAATAAGAATAAACACATGGACAGTTGTGTGTTTCCTCAACATAAGCACTTTAGTAAGGGGCATGAAAAGAGCAACTCGACAACCTTACAAAATGTATAAAAGGCAAAATCCTTGTGGTTAAAAATGCCCTCAGTCATAGTATTTATATCGCCCCAGAGTCCCAAGGTTACAGATTGCTGCTGTTTTTAGATATCCTCAATTTCAATACTACCAATTTTATCAGGTGATCTGGTTTACTTGTAGGTGGGAACATTATGTTCAAATTGTTTTACTCGGAAAACAACAGTGAGTTTGTCTAAAGTTCACCTCCATAGATGCATGTTAGAGAAAGGGTAGATGTGGAGTTGCAGATCAATATATGTTAGGATTATAGGACCAAGGGAAATATCACTTATGCATTTGACAATCCAAACTGAAAGGAGATGTGCTTTCTCCATCACATCAAGAAATTCCCTAGTAAATCAGATGAATTGGAAAGTTTTCTATCCAGGCAACCGGCCTCGATACTCAGGCAACTGGGACAGCCAGGCAACCGTGACAGCCTGAGTTGGTTTGTTGAAGGCCGAATCCTCTGTAGAGTGTGAGAATTGGGACCTTCAAAACAATCCATCATCTGAGACACAACAGTCAAGTCACCAGCCACTAATCTGCAATGTCTTAATTTTCAGGAACTTGACTATGTTTGAAATCTTTATATTTGTGTGGGTTTCTGCCTAAGAATGTTAGCCAAAACTATGACTTTGGGTAGAAATGTTATAGTTGAAAACTTGGTAGATGTTTAATAAAAAAGATGTGTAAGGTTTGTTTGATTTGTTTTCCTTTTTCAAGACGAGGTTTCTCTGTGTAGTCCCGGCTATCCTTAAACTTGCTCTATAGATCAGGCTAACCTCAAAATCAGAGATCTGTTTACCTTCTTATCCCAAATGCTGAGATTAAAGGTTTGTGCCGCAATACCTGGCTATTTTTCTTTTTCCTTCCTTTTCCTTCCTTTTTTTCCTTCCCTTTTTCCTTCCTTCCTTCCTTCCTTCCTTCCTTCCTTCCTTCCTTCCTTCCTTCCTTCCTTCCAGCCTTCCTTCCTTCTTTCTTTTTATCTTGTTTTTTATCTTGTTTTTTTTGTTTTGTTTTGTTTTGTTTTATTTGAGACTTTTTTTTAAACTCTATGTAGCTCTGGCTGTTCTGCACTTGCTCTGTTGCTCAGGCTGGCCTGGAACTCACAGACATGCTCCTGCCTCTGCTTCTGGTGTAGCAGTGCTAAAGGCATGTGCCACCATGCCTGACATGATTTTACTTTTTTGTTTATTTGTTTTTTTTTTGTTTTTTTTTGAGACAGGGTTTCTCTGTGTAGCTCCAGCTGTCCTGGAACTCACTCTGTAGACCAGGCTGGCCTCGAACTCAGAAATCTGCCTGCCTCTGCCTCCCAAGTGCTGGGATTAAAGGTGTGCGCCACCACCGCATGGCGATTTTACTTTTTTTAATGGCAGAAAAATATTCTGTTGTGGGTTCATAGCACATTTTCTTTAGTTATCTGAGTTGAATATATAGACTGGTCTCATTTCCTAGATATTCTGAACAGTCCAACAAATAAATATGAATTTTCTAATATCAAGATTCAACTTTTTTATTGTTTGAGAATTGTATACCTTTATACAATGTGGTTTTCTTTTATTTTTCCTTAAGATTTATTTATTGTTATATGTAAGTATACTGTAGCTGTCTTCAGACACACCAGAAGAGGGCATCAGATTTCATTACAGATGGTTGCGAGCCACCATGTGGTTGCTGGAATTTGAACTCAGAACCTTCAGAAGAGCAGTCAGTGCTCTTAACCACTGAGCCATCTCAATGTGGTTTTCTAATTTAAATTTTATTTTTGGAGGAATTTTATACATGCACACTGTATTTATATCTATTTCCACCCCTGCCTCTCATCCTTCCAATTCCACCTACGTCCCCCTGACTCTCAAATTGGTGGTCTCTTCTTTTAAGATTATTATTGCCTTATACAACACACACACACACACACACACACACACACACACACACACACAGAGTCCATTTAATATTGCTCGAATGCACATGTGTTAAGAGTTGACCAATTGAACACCTATCAGGGGCCTCATCTCTGGAGAAAACTGCTTCTCCTTCTCTCAGAAGCTCTCCATCTAGAGGTGGGACCATGCAAGATTTTCCTATCCCTATTGGTAGGTTGACTACTGGTGTCATTATTCAGATCTTGTTTGGGCTACAATTTTGCTGGGATTTTGTGGGTGCAGCTTCCCTGTCATGTCTAGAAGCCACTAACTAGAAGCAGTTATCCTTGTCCTCTGGTTCTTCAAATCTTCTCTCCCCTTCTTCTGTGCTCTTCCCTGAGCCTTATGTGTAGGAGCTGCATTGTAGGTATACAAGCTGGTCTTGGCATCCCACGGTGACTTTTCTTCTGCATTTTGACCACTTGTGGATCTGGAATAGTTTATACCTGTTGCAAAAACAAGTGTCTCTGATGAGGGGAAAGAGCTAACTTGACTCACCTGGCCGGGTTGGTGCAAAGGCTTTACACATAATATGTTTTGATCGAGTCTACCTCATTCCATCTGCATCAACTGTTCCTTCCTGGCTCCTCCCAGCCCCCACAGCATGGCCACCATATAGTATTCCTTCCCAACTTTGTAGGGTTGTTTTCTTCCCCTGACCCACTAGATCCTCTCAGTGCTGCCAGTGTGTGATGGGTTTGTGGGCATCTACTAGGCATGTGTAGCCACTCAGTAGTCATATCATTGAAAAAAAAAGGACTCTTCTCCCATCAATTGCAAATGGCTCCTCAGCTTCTTACATCCACTTTGGGGGGGGTTGTTTGGCTTGATCTTGAGCAGGTCTTGTGCATGCTTGGAGTTTATATGTTCAGCTGCCCTGTTGTGTCCCCAAACACTGTTTTATTGCTGTAATCTATGCCTCTGGTCTTAAAACCTTTCTGCCCCCTCTTCCTCAATGATAGTTGAGCCTTGAGAGGAGAGAGTAGGAGAGATGTTTCATTAAAGGATGAGTACTTTCCAGTCTCTCTCTTCTTTTGGTTTTCCAGAGATGGGGTTTCTCTGTGTATCCCTGACTATCCTGGAATTCCCTCTGTAGACCAGGCTAGCCTCAAACTCACAGAGATCCACTTGCTTCTGCCTCCTGAGTGCTGCGATTAAAGGTGTACACCACTGCTGCCTAGCTTTAGTCTCTTATTTTTTTGAATTTTGACTCACTGTGGGTTACTATGCTTATCACCACCTATTGTAAAAAGAAGCATTTTTTAATGAGGGTTGCAAGCTGTACTAGTCTGTGAGTACAATGATAAGCTGTTAGGAGTCAGTTTAATACTATGTCCATTTAGTAGATTATTCTCTAGTATCTATGATCTATATAGTTACCCAGCATTAGTCCTAGCTTCTGGAGTGGGCCCTAAATCTGATCAGAAAGTGCTTAGTTACTTCCATGACTTTCTTGCCACCATTGAACCAGTAGTATTTGTGGTCTGCAAGGCAAATCATTATTATAGATTTCAGGATTCACAGCTGGGTAATATTGGTGAATACCTTTCTTCTCTGGAAGACATCAATACTGCCATCCAGAACTATGAAAGATAGCCAATAAGGAATAAAGTTTATAGGTTAATACTAGTTTCATTTGTCTGTGTTCCGAGACTCAAGTATGTGGTGCCTTTAGTATTAGAGTATTGCTGTTAAGTTCTGGACAGTAACAAAGAATAATGGCAATAGTCTGCATGGGTGGTGGTGGATGAGTTTCCAATGACCAATAACTCTAAAGGAAAGGTAACATACTAGTGTCTTAGGCAATGTCCCTGCTTATAGGGTAACTCCACTTATATTCTTTATATTATATGTATATTTTAAGAAGTTTCTACAGTAGTAGGCTTCCAGATAAGTTTCTCAAGGGTCTCTATATTCTTCCTCTTCTGATGTTTCAACATGCATAAATCAATAAATATAATCTATCCTATAAATGTGCTGAAGGACAGAGATCACATGACCATCTCATTAGATATAGAGGTCTTTAATGTTATCTCTCCTTATACTTCATCTTCTGATGTTTCAACACACATAAATCAATAAATATAATCCATTGCATAAATATACTCAAGGATAGAAACTGCATGATCATCTCATATAGAAAAGGTCATCGACAAATATAACACTATTTCATAATAAAAATCCAGGAGAACCTAGGGATATGGAATACATATCTTGATTCAATAAAGGCAATACACAGCAAGTCAGCAGCCAAAGTCACGGTAAATGGCGCAAAAACTCAAAAAATTTCCACTGTAATTGAGAACAAGACAAGTACAGACACTTGCTCCATTCCTGTCCTCTCTAGAGCTGCAGAGGATGGCTTTTCCCAAGGACGACCTTCCACTAATAGAGGAGGACTGGTTTTCAGTCAAGGGATATGAGTAGCTGCATTCCTCTGCTAGAACCTCCAAACAAGCTCTTGAAAGCTGATACCATGTGGAGGTTCACTGTAGACATCATGTGGAGGTTCACTGTAGACATCATCACATGGAGGGTCACTGTAGACATCATGTGGAGGGTCACTGTAGACACCATGTGGAGGTTCACTGTAGACACCACGTGGAGGTTCACTGTAGACACCATGTGGAGGGTCACTGTAGACACCATATGGAGACCCTTCAAAAGCTAGAAATAGGTATACCACACCCCCAGCTGTACAATTCCTGGGCATCTACCCAGAGGGCTCTATATAGTATTGCAGAGATACTTGCTTATCTTTGCCTATTGCTCTTCTGCTCACGGTAGGAAATAACATCAACCTGGATGCTCTGATATCCACGAATCAGCCTGATACATGAATGACGAGCATGTGGTACAGTTGTACAATATAATATTATTTGACTGTTTAAGAAAAAAATAAAATTATGTAATCTGCAAGTAAATAAATGGAGCTGAAAATAATCAGTTTTTAAAGAGATACTATAGACCCAGGAAGACACATGTCACATACTGTGTTACATGCGGATGCCAACGTGGAGTCTTTGGATGCCTGTGTATAAAAGGAGTTGGAGGGGGTTTCAAGGGAGGAGAGATGGCGTACAATGGAATGAAGGGAGGGATTGCCTTTTTGAAGGCTCATATTTTTAAACTGCATGTGAATGTCACATATTTTCAAATATTTTAACCAGGGTTTAGTTTTGGCATACTTTCCACTAAATAATAGAGTAAAATCGACTCTCAGGGAAGACATGCCAGTATGTATTTCTTAAATATATGCATATGTCCCAGTTGTAAAGCAACTTTTTTTTTTTGTTTTTTGTTTGTTTTTTTTTTTTTTTTCGAGACAGGATTTCTCTGTATAGCCCTGGCTGTCCTGGAACTCACTCTGTAGACCAGGCTGGCCTTGAACGCAGAAATCTGCCTGCCTCTGCCTCACAAGTGCCGGGATTACAGGCGTGTGCCACCACCGCCCGGCTGTAAAGCAGCTTTTTAATAAAGAGACCGACATCAGGGTAAATCTTGATCAGAATATATTGAATGAAAAATATTTTCAATAAAGAGGGAATAACATTAGATCTATGCCATGTTTTCATTCTATAAAATGTGCAATACATTTTATAAAATTGAGACAATATTCTCAGTAATTACTGAAGAGAAACAAAAGAAGTTCAAGTTGATGTTAAGGTAACCCCAAACTAGACACTGGAAGACTGTAAGTTGTAACCAAACCCACACTTGTTTCATGGCTTTGACCAAACCAGGCAGTCTGTGGTCATGATTATGTATACAAACCGCCCACATCAGGTGTCATCTGAAGGTCAATGTGTTTATGGTAGCTGTTTTTGTTATACATGTAGAATGCCATGCAGCTGTTCTGGGTATGGTGGTCAGAGTGGATGCCAGCACAGACAGCTGTAATGAGCAAACTACCAGAAAAAGGCAGATTGGACAGGCAAAATGGGTAGATGATACGGTTTTGAAGGTGAATGGGACATCTTGGTTACAAAGATCTCAAATGCTTGGATTAACTCTATGACTGATGATAAAACAATGATGTGATCCCTTTCTGACATGGATGACTTTATAGACAGGGCATGTGTGCCTCTCTATATTAAGATCCTGGATGGTGGTGAAAGTTAGGTGATATTAGAACATCATATGGACAAATTCTAAGTTCTTAGTAAGTAAATATGCATGTGCCATGTAGATTTTACAAAAGCTTGGCGACTGCTAGACTTCCTTCCCAGAGGGGACCAGCTGTGTGACTCAGCAAGTAGAGGTGCTTAATGTGAAGCTGAACCTGAGTCCAATCCCAGAAGCCACTTGGGGAGCAGAGAGAACCAGCTACTGCAACTTGTCCTCTGTTTTGCACACACGTGCCATGACATGGACCCCTTCTCCACAGATATGTATACAAACGTAATAAAAAATACTTTAAAGGAATAAGAGGACAAATATGACAGAATAGCATGGTATAATTTTATATAAGATCTGAAGTGTTAAGGAGAAGCTCTTAAACTTAGGAAATTTATTAGTAAATGATGTACCAGAGACCTATGCCTTACTATAGCTACGTTTGGCTTAAAAACATGATACAAGCCAACACCTTCCGTAGACGTAACCTGTAGTAGTTGCCACCGATATTATAATTATATTCAGTACCAATTATGGCACATGGTTGTCAGCAGTTAAATTAATACTTATTTATTTTGGCATGCTGCTTTGAATCAAAATGATAGGTGGGTGTTCTATCAGTAAACTACCGTCGTCCCTAAAACCCCAGTATTAGCTGTTCCTTAATTTTTAACTCTGTATGTTCACCATGGTTTTGTGCTAATTTGTGTCAACTATATTTAAGATTTAAGTGTGATGGTTTGGTGCCATGAACAAAGTGAAGCAATAACTACAGGAAGGGAATTTGAAATGTCCTTCCAAATAATTTGGATTTTTATCCTGTAGATGATGAAGACTATTTGATAAGGGCTATGCTGCAGTCAATGTGAGATGGTGATTCAGCACCATCAGCCTGTGACGTCCTATAAAGTATACTAAATAGAGAAAGGGCAGACGAAGTTCTGTAATGATCCAAGTGTGAGCAAGATGAAGTCTTATCCTGATACCAGCTCAAATGGACATGGAGACTCAGCCGAGAGGAGGCTAAAGGAAAACCCACTTTCAGAGTCGGCCTTGCTTTCAGACCATTCTGTGGGTATTTTCTCTGATTCTAAAGTCTCAGTTGAATGGCAGTGTTACAGAAAAGTTGGTAATACAACGACTCGGTGAAAGCTCTCAGAAAATAAGATGTATTCTGGTTCTCAGTGTTTACAGTTTTATACGGAAGGGTTGCAGAAAGGGGCAGCTTTCCAAATGAGTAAACTGATTAGATCTTAGTGAGGCACAATGTGAAACACATTGCTCACAGTGACGGCACTGTTTCTATTTAAGCAGAAGTTGACTCCAGGGCATAGGAAACTTTTGCTCTGACTTCACATACAAAATGTTTATAAATTAAAACTGTAAATATTTAATACTATCTAAAAAACTTGATAGGATGAAATGGAACATCCATTTGTTTTTAGTGGATTTGACTAAGTAGAATAAGTTGCTACACAAAAATTCTGTTTTTCTCGTATGTATGTATGTATGTATGTATGTATATAAGTATATATGTATGTATGTGTGTGTATATATATATATATATATATATATAATATGTATAGAATGGTATAGAATTCTACCTATTATCTTGTTCTTTCTGATCATGAAGATTGTCTCTTTAGTATCAGCACAGTAGCTAACCAGTTAGATTTTTGGCAAGTGAGTAATACATGGATCAATTGATAAATGAAATAAAATCAAAATTTGTTACATCTTACTTCTCTCATTTTCTTTCCAGTGTGTGTGTGTACATGTGTGTGTATGTGTGTGTGTGTGTGTGTGTGTGTGTGTGTGTGTACAGGAGTGTGGGTTTACAGACGTGTGGATCCATGTGGTCTGGAAGAGGACATCAAACCTTGGATCCCTTGAAGATGGCCTTCAGTTATTTGCTCCTTTTCAAATGATCAGCTTGTTATGCGCATCCTGGGCCCCCAGCTTCTGATCTCACCTCAGTGCCTCAAACACTCTTATTTTTCAATTTTAAAAGTTTACTCGTTTGCATCCCTACTGCAGTTTCCCCTTCCTCCTCTCTTCTCAGTTCCTCTCCTGACCTTCTTTCTCCCTACCCTTCCCACCCACTCTTCCTCCATTTCTCTTCAGAAAAAGGCAGGCCTCCCATAAACATCAACCAGCCATGTCAAACCAAGTTGCAGAAAGACTAAGTATCTCCGCTTCAGTTAATACTGGACAAGAAAACCCAGTAGGAGGAAAGGGTCCTTAGAGCAAGAAACAGCGCCCGAGACAGCCCCTGCTCCCACTGTTAGGAGTCCTATAAGAAGACTGAGCTTCACAACTGCAACAACTATTGAGTTATGTCTCCAGTTAGCTTCTCCCTTTCAAAGTTATCCTTAAAAATAATCGTGTGGGCTGGGCGGTGGTGGTTCATGTCTTTAATCCCAGTACTTGGGAGGCAGAGACAGGAGGATTTCTGAGTTTGAGGCCAGCCTGGTCTACAGAGTGAGTTCCAGGACAGCCAGAGCTATACAGAGAAACCCTGTCTCGAACCAAAAAAAAAAAAAAAAAAAAAAAAAAAAATCGTGTGGGCCTGCGAGGGATGTGTAGATGTGTATGGGAGACCTGCTGTGTTATACATGGAGGTTAGAGGAAAACTTTGGAGATGAGTTCTCTCCTTCCATCAGATGGGCTCTGGAAATTGATCTCAGGCCTCCAAGCTTTGCACTGCAAGGGTCTTTTCCTGCTGAGCCATCTTTCTGGTCCCTGGTTATGTAAGACCCAAAAGAAAAATGGCGATACCCCCAGGACCCCACACCTCGGAAGGCATCATCCCAGATCACTCGCGAGAAACATTCTTGATGCAACAGCAAGAGGATTTTTATTCCCGAGCCTCTGGGGATCACAGCCATATACCACCCAGGGTAGCAGACTGTGAACCAGGAGTGCAGAATCAGGACAGCTTTTATAGGCTTACAACAGAACCTGCCTAACACAAACCAATCATCCCTTAGCATCGAGAGCCCACGCAGTGCAAGCCAATGGATTTGTACCACTCCATAGCTTCTAAGCCAATCAGTTTAAATTATCCAAGCCCGCGCTCTGAGAACCAACCAGTTTTCTATAAAAGACAGAAACTAGTTCCACTTACGTGGCTGCCACGTACACATTTCCTATTACAGGGGCCAGGGTCACACACATGCACAGGGTCACATACGTATTTCCTGTTACACATTTCCTGTTATGGGGCCAGGATTACATATTCAAAGACCCCCCCAACTAGTAGTAGCTGCTTGGGGACCTGAATGCCCGCCAGGCACAAGCCCCACAGGCAGTGATCCTGCCAGCCCAGCTGTGCTCGCCCGCCCCAGGTGCTCTGCAGAGGGGAGACGGGGAAAGGACGCCAGGGACCTTCCCAGGACTGCAGTTCGCAGCTGGACCCTGCAGGTGGTGTGACCTGTGCACTCCTCGGCTAACAAAGAGCGAGCTAAACTTCTGCTTTTTTGGGGTCATTTAAGACTCAGGCATGGGGGATTCTTAGCCTGTAATTCTCATCCTTTCAGTTACATCTTTCTTTCTTTTATTAAAATATTATTTCACTTTCCTATTTCCCTTTTCCCTTCTTCCTCCCCTCTTCCACCAGGTCCCTCCCTCCCTCTGCCTCCCATGATTATTTCCTTACCCCTTCTGAGTAGAATTAAACATCCTCACTTGGGCGTTTCTGCTTGTTATACTTTTTACCTAGTTTCTGTCCCAGGAAGTCTGTACATTGTGGGTAATATCCACCAAGCAGTGAGTACATACTATGTATGTCCATTTGGGTCAGGATATTTTCTAGTTCCATCCATTTGCCTGCAAATTCATGATGTCCTCATTTTTAATACCTGAACAGTATTCCATTGTGCAAGTGTACCACATTTTCTGTCTCCATTCTTTGGTTGAGGGACATCTGGGTTGGTATGAGCTTCTGGTTATTACAAATAAGTCTTCTATGAACATAGAGGAATACATGTCCTTGTGGTATGGTGGGGGCATCTTTTGGGTATATGTCTAAGAGTGGTATAGATGGGTCATTTTTCTTGTTTTTTTGTTTTTGTTTTTGTTTCTGTTTTTTTCCCCCGAGACAGGGTTTCTCTGTATAGCCCTGGCTGTCCTGGAACTCACTCTGTAGACCAGGCTGGCCTCAAACTCGGAAATCTGCCTGCTTCTGCCTCCCAAGTACTGGGATCAAAGGTGTGTGCCATCACTGCCTGGCCCGGGTCATTTTTCTTAAAGGCTTGTTCATTCCACAAGTGGGTCACTCATTTTTAGTTGATCTTTAACTTCACTGACTCATTTCTACTACATTTAATAAATTGGATGTCTACGTTTGTTAAGGATATCCCTGGAGCTGTTTGTATTTTGATGCTAATTATGATTTTCTGGGCGGGGCTGCGGGCAAGGAATGAGTCAGTACTCAGATGACTTCCTCTGAACCTTCTCCCCACCTTAATTTGTAAAAGAAAGGCTAGAGCCAGGGATTGGGCAGAAAGGGAAGGTGGAGCTGAAAACTGGAGAGAGAAGGAGGAGGGGGAGAAGAGAGGAAGAGGAGGGGGAAGGAAATCGGAGCAGAAGCATGTGACCTGGAGAAACCGGAAGTCATAAGGGTCTCATAGATAAGGAACATGATAGTGTAGCAGTACATCTGCCCACTTTAGGCGTGCAGCTCGTATTCACATTAATTGAGTTGTGTTTTCTTTCCCCTGGCTTATTTGGGTTGGAGATTTACTGCAACAAACATTAGGCAAAACAAAACCGTGTTTTCTTTGTTTAATCTCATAATGTTTCTGACAAACTGTTTAGTTGTATGACTAATTTTTAGTAGAGTTGAATTCATCTTAGAATATTTGTATATCTGTACACAATTTTTACAACAAATTCTATTGTGAAGACATTTTTATTAGTTTATTAGTAACAGAATAAATGATTTTTAACGTGCTCTCTTGGTTTGCATGAGATGTTCTCTTGGGTATTTGAACATGTGCTCCCCAACTAGGGAAGCTGTAGAGAGAAGCTTAGGAGTGGTGGCCTTTTTGCAGAAAGTAAGTCACTACCAGCAGGCTTTCGGGTTTCAAAGTCTCCTGCCATTTTCCAGTGCTCTCTCTGTTTCCTATTCATGCTTCCAGAAATGAGCTTTCCGCCTGTATTATCTAGAGTAAAAAAACGTATGGGTAGTCTCTATATAGTTAGGGAATTTGATGACTTACAGTCTGTAGTCCAACTCCCCAACAATGGTAAGCAGCAGCTATGGATGGAAGTCCAAGGATCTAGCAGTTGCTCAGTCCCACTAGGCAAGCAGGCAAAGAAGAGTGAGTCAGTCTTCCTTCTTCCAAAGTCCTTAAGTAGGTCTCCAGCACAGGGTGTGGCCCAGATTAAAGGTGTGTGCCACCACGCCTTTAATCCCAGATGACCTTGAACCAGAGATCTTTGGAAGAGCAGTTGGTGCTCTTAACCACTGAGCCATCTCTCCAGCCCTCCATATTAGAATCATAGGTGAGCCTTCCAATTCTAGATTGCAGTTCATTCCAGATATAGCCAAGTCGACATCCAGGAATAGCCATCACACTGCAGCTCCTGTCACCATGCCTAGTGCTTGCTGGCATGCTTCCCTGTCATGGTGATGGACTCATCCTCCTGGAACCATAAGTTCCAAATAAACCCATCCTTCTCTAAGTTGCCTTAGCCGTGGTGCTTTATCACAGCCAAGATCAAGTAACCAATGTATATGCAAATATCTTCCTTTCTTAGATGCTTAGAAAGCTCACCCAGACATATTTTACTTGGCCCTTCTTATCACATGCAATACCTACTGGCTCTTTTTCATAGATTTCAGTGAGGCTTCTGGGTTCTTGTCCACACAGCTTTTGTATTTGATGCTGTGTTCTCAGTTTTATCCTCTTGCCTCTCATCTTCTCTGAACAGCCACTTGCTACATTATCTCCATTTCTTCATTTATCAGCCCTGCTGTGCAATTTGGAAACAGTTGCATAATTGTCAAAACTTTATTCTGTATCTTTTTAAAGGAGAATTTAATAAAATTGCCAATATTATGCAATTATGGGAGACACATGGTATTATATGTCAAATATTTAAATTTGAGTACCTGAACATCAAACAGATTTAAGAAATAATAATGACAGTGACTTTCCCATAAAGTTTTTCCCTAAGAAAATAATTTAAAAATCTGATAGAAATTATATATATATATATTTGGTTTTTCGAGACAGGGTTTCTCTGTATAGCCCTGGCTGTCCTAGAACTCACTCTGTAGACCAGGCTGGCCTTGAACTCAGAAATCCACCTGCTTCTGCCTCCCAAATGCTGGGATTACAGGTATGTGCCACCACACCTGGCTGAAATGATATGTTTTTATTATTAGTCTTTACATTAGGATTACATTTTCCCCTATTTGCTTACATCCTCTAGACTGGCATTGTGGTACATCCCTTTAATCTCAGCACTATAGAGAAAGAGACAGGAGGATCTCTGTGAGTTTGAGGCTGGCTAGGTCTACATATTAAGTTCTGGGACAGCCCAGACTATATGCCCAGACTCATTGGGATGCAAGCAAAATAACACACACACGCACGCACGCACGCACGCACGCACGCACGCACGCATGCATATGCATGTGCACACACACATATACACATGCACATACTCATTATATCTTCTACAGTTAGTTCTTCCCAGGAATCTTCTTACACTGAGTTGTTCCTGGGGCTATATACTTTTTTATTATGGAAATTTCTAGGTTGTTTATAATTGCAGTACTGCATAAATAGCATATGTCTATCATATAAACAATTAAATGCAAAGCTAAAGTTCCTTATAAAGATGTTTATCTACCAGGAAAAACATTATACCTTATAAAGATGTTTATCTACTCGCTTAACTGAAGAAGTAGTATTTTCAATTGGTGTAATTTAGGAACACATTGAGAATGTTCTAAAAGTATAGTCATGTTGATTGGTGCTCCAATAATTTTAGCTCTTACTTTTGCTTCCTGATTTAATCTTGGTTTCATATACTAGAATGCTTTTTGGCAGAATATATTCTCCACGAGCGCTAGCACTGTGGAAAATAACTATGTACTTTGAAGATAATAGGTAGAATGGCCAATAGAGTCTGGAAAACACAAGGGTAAGGCAAGCAAAATTCTCTTTGTACATGTAGAAACTGGAGACCCAGAGAACAACTCACCGTGACCCCCTACCACTAGACCTAGAAATTGGATTCTGATTCTTAAATAATTACATCATGGAATTTTGCTACAAATGATGAATGAAAATGAAAGAAAACCTGAAGGGGATGGTAAGAAGCTCAATGGCTGAGAACACAGGGACCTTTCACAAGGAGTGTGTGCCTTGTCCCTCTATTCACCTCTATATTCCTTTATCGGTTAGTAGGGACACATTTTAAATATTTATTAACTTTTATTTTATGTGTATGAGTGTTTTTACCTGCATGCTTGTGTGTATACCATGTGTGTGCAGTGGTTCCAGAGGTCGGAAGAGAGTGTCAGATCCTAGGGAGCAGGAGCTATGTATAGATTGTTGCGAGCCGCTACGTGGGCTCTGGGAATCAAACTGGCGCTATCTGCAAATGTCCTTAACCACTGAGCCACTTTTCCAGTCCAATAGAGAAAATTTGAGCCCGTTGAGTTTTTGATACTTTTTGATGATTTGAATAATTCATTTTGAAAATCACTTAACATTTCTACTCATTGTTCACTGAGTCCTCAAAAATACATAAACTGATGGCTCCTTTAAATCCATTGAAGACTCTTGTATAGGACATGAGTCCAGTTCACAGCACTCTCATGGTGGCTTGCAAGTGACCTTAACTTTAGGTCCAGGGGATCTGACACCATCTTTTGACCTCCACAGACATCAAGCACACATGTGGTGGCCATATGCATGCTCAGGCCACACCCACATACACATAAAATAATATAAACATCCCTAGAAAACAAACTAAGTGTATCTTGAAAACAAATTAAAAGCATTGAAGAAACTAGTCACTGACAAGGTATTGACTATGAGTCATTACTGATTTGGAAAATATTTGGTGAAGTTTCTAAACTTAGGTAATTATCTGTATCTACATTCAATAAATGGATAGGCATGCTATGGTTAATTACTAACAAGTATGAACAAAACTGAAAACATGTCTTCAAAATATAACATAGCTCTATAAAATCAGTTAATAACAGAACTTATTAACAAACAATAGACTGTAAGGACACAGGACCCTTGAAAGCAAAGCTATTAGAATAGAGATGAAGAGACTATTATAGAACAAGAGGGCATTTAATCTTTCTTTTTTTATTTATTAGATATATTCTTTATTTATATTTCAAATGATTTCCCCTTTCCTGGTTTCTCCATCCCTGAAAGTCCCATAAGTCCTCTCCCCCCCCCTGTTCCCTAATCAACCCCCTCTTGCTTCCCTGTCCTGGTAATCCCCTACACAGCTGCATCAAGTCTTTCCAGGACCAGGGGCCTCTCCCTCCTTCTTCTTGGGCATCATTTGGTATGTGAATTGTGTCCTGGGTATTCCGAGTTTCTGGGCTAATATCCACTTATCATACCATGTTTGTTCATTTGTGATTGGGTTACCTCACTTAGGATGATATTTTCCAGTTCCACCCATTTGCCTAAGAATTTCATGAATTCACTGTTTTTAATAGTTTAGTAGTATTCCATTGCGTAAATGTACCACATTTTCTGTATCCATTCCTCTGTTGAAGGACATCTGGGTTCCATCATCTTCATTCCTGCAACTGAGCGGGCTGTTAGAGCCAGGAATGCAGAAAACACCCGAGCGTAGGATCTCTTGGGACTCGGTCCGCCAGAGCCCCACCTGCACCCAGGAGCTGGGCAGCCCCACAGCACTCTGTGCCAGGGGAAAGTCGGTCACCCAGGGGTGCTGAGATAGGCTTGCAGGCACACAGGAGGGACAAGCACCAGCCAGTGACAGCAGACCCAACTAACACCAGAGATAACCAGATGGATATATATATATATTCTGCATTTCTTCCTACAAGGGCCTCCATTTAAAAATGTTTGAGTCGGGCGTGGTGGCACATGCCTGTAATCCCAGCACTTGGGAGGCAGAGGTAGGTGGATTTCTGAGTTCGAGGCCAGCCTGGTCTACAGAGTGAGTTCCAGGACAGCTAGGGCTACACAGAGAAACCCTGTCTCAGAAAACAAACAAACAAACAAAAAAACAAACAAACAAAAAGTTTGATATTCTTATGAAGCATTCGCTACAATGGAAAAGTACAAATAATTTTGGGATCAAGCAAAAGTGAAATTCTTGTGTTTATTAGATGGGGGAATTCTCATGAACAAAGAATATAACAAATACAGTCATTTATATGTACATGGGACATGTCCTAAGAGCCCTCATTAGATGCTTGAAGTTGCAGCTAAATCAGAAGTAGCAGCCTATATATGAGGAAAGTGTAAAAGAACCCGGGAATTCAGGGTCCTAAAGAGGACAGCCATCACTTACATAGTGTATACCGTGCACAAAGCATTTCAAGAACATTATCCTGGCCATATAACTGTCTAGAAAGAAGTTTCTACTGTCTTATTTTAGGTATAAGGAAACTAAAATCTCCAGGAGTTGAGTAATAGGCCCAAGTTCCCAAGTGATAATTTGCATTGCCGTTTCCGATTCGATTCTGCCTAACCACAAACTGCATGCTCCTAGCCATTAGGCCTTTGTCAACAGCTGTCTGCTGTGACAGAAGCACCAGGGAAGGCAGGCATGTAAATCTAACTGACGCTGCTTCAGAAAGTGGGACCTCTGGAGATCCTGTGGTGTATGCGTGCAGACTTTGTATGCTTGGGAAGTCATAAGAGCGATGAAAGTAAAAATCAAAATATGAGTGTTTAGGAAGCCCTTATATGCTCGCTAAACTGGAGTGGCACGGAGACAGCTGTGGTTCTTGGAGCATACAGCCGAAGGAAGCGCTCACCCGCCAGGCACCTGGTCCTGACCCTGAGCACTGTGAATCAGAGGCTAAGAATGCAACAGTTCTTAATGATGAGAGCGATGTAATAAACAACAAGTATCCTCACATCCGGGAGAAGGTGCTATGGGGGCCAAGCAAGAGACAGTGAAAGGTGTTCTGAATCCAGAAACAACTGTCCCCTTCCTACCCTACTGAATTCATAAGCATTCAGTAGGGCCAAAGGGGCTATGGGAGAATTGTTTGGCAGCCTGGGCACCTGCTCCTACAAAGCTCTGCCCCTGGAGGAAAGAGCGTAAACCATTTGAGAAGGTTGTAAGACTACCATAATATGGGCTGTATATGCTAGATTGGCTGGATTTAAACGAAAAGAAACCTGGAACTTCAGAGTGAGGAAGCTACATGTCCAGGGATGGTGGTACGATAAGTAGATATATATATATATTTTAAAAGCCTACAGCCTTTAGCTCCCAGAGTCTAAATTGCCAACCAAAGAGTACACATGGATAGACCCATGGCTCCAGCTGCATATTGTAGCAGAGGATGGCCTTGCTGGGAATCAATGAGAGGAGAGGCCCTAGGTCCTATGAAAGCTTGATGCCCCAATGTAGAGGAAATGTCAGGGTGGGGAGGCAGGAGAGGGTGGGTGGGTGGGTGGGTGGGGGAGCACCCTCATAGAAGCAGGGGGAGGAGGGAGTGGATAGGGAGTTTCCAGAGGGAAAACTGGGAAGGGGGATATATTTGAAACATAAATAAATAAAATATCCAAGAAGAAGAAAGAAAGAAAGAGAACCTGGCACCAGTGCAAAGGACGACTGGACATGGACCTCATGTTATGTGCTGACATGTTTGCTGTCTTGAAAGTGTGATTGTGATGAAGGCCAAGCATCTACAAAGTTCCATGTTTATTTGTACATTCTTGTCATAGAGAGATGTCAGTTGTTTCTGTGTGTCATCCCAAAGTCACAGTGTTTTACATTTCCTCATTGAATTAGGTTTATAGCTAATAGTTAAGGAAACTAGATGTTTGCTTTTAACACTTCTTTGGTACTTGTGTATGCTTTACCAAATACTCTTTGAATTGGCGTTAACATGCCACTTATTTTTATTAAAGGTTTATTTATTTATTTATTTATTTATTTATTTATTTATTATATGTGAATACACTGTAGCTGTCTTCAGACACTCCAGAAGAGAAAGAGTCAGATCTCATTACAGATGGTTGTGAGCCACCATGTGGTTGCTGGGATTTGAACTCAGGACTTTCGGAAGAGCAGTCAGTGCTCTTAACTGCTGAGTCATCTCTGTAGCCCCCACTTATTCTTTTTTAATGTATTGGATATATAATATATGTAGTATTTATATGTACACACACACATATCTATCATAAATTTGAGGTGCCTGCCTCTGTGCTTCTTTACCTGTCACTCCTTTCT
This sequence comes from Apodemus agrarius, assembly GCA_964023405.1. Taxonomy (NCBI): domain Eukaryota; kingdom Metazoa; phylum Chordata; class Mammalia; order Rodentia; family Muridae; genus Apodemus; species Apodemus agrarius. The sequence continues at coordinate 168,904,598 of OZ030005.1, forward strand.
CCTTGAGGTAAAATTCAAGTGTTGCAAAACATGACTATCCACAGTGAAATCTCTTACTCTGTGTGTAAATCCAGCCATTATAGAAAAAAAAATGAAATCGGACCACACCTAAAAAGTCAGTGAGAAGAATAAATGTCCATCCATGTCCTATGGAGATTAATTAATAGGTAAGATTTTCTTATGGCTGAAGTGAACCAGAGGAACTGTACAACTTATCTCTGTTTAATCGATGTATAAAAGAAACAGATAAAATCACCCTATAAAGACATTTAGAGAACAGTGGAATTTTCCCAAATACAGTTGCTTTATGAGTGAATTCTTTTGTTTCTTTCATTTACACACATGTGCACATGCACACACACACACACTCATATACACTTACATTCACATACACACTCACAAAACTTTCTCTCTTTCTCTTTCAGACACACACACACACATGCATACAGACTGGTTGTATTTTTATAGACAGCTAATTTTCACATAAACTATATGGGGTGGACAGTGACCATTGTCTGGCTTTGGGTGGTAAGGCTCTGTAACTGACAACATAATTCTGGCCACAAGAAAGGCTATAATTTAGACATAATGTTAACTTGAGGATGGGCAGATGGCCCAACCTAGGTCAAAATGTACATCCATTTCTGTTTTTTCCTTGCTGTTGGTAAATAGAACCCAAGTTTCTGTTGAAGTTGACGAGGCTCTCATAGTCACAAATGTTAATGTTAGGCTCCTTTTCTCATAGAAAAAGACCAATTGAAGAAAAAGGAATAAAATCAATGCACAAAAAGACATAAAAAATGTTTCAGAGGAAGATCTTCCCTCCCATCCTTTTCTGATTCTAGCTTTTCTAGCCTTAAATTCATCATTCTTGAAATTTTCTGAGCAAGACATTTCGAACTAGATTTCTTTCAATTATATTAATATTTTCCTAGTAAAATTACATCTCTCTCTCTCTCTCTCTCTCTCTCTCTCTCTCTCTCTCTCTCTCTCTCACACACACACACACACACACACACACACACACACACTTCACTAATCTTAACAGATCTCTTCATATTGTGATACAGCTCAAGAAAACTATCGAGGGCTCATGCCCGGGAGAGACATTTAAACGGAAAGAATGCTTTAAGGAAGTAATTGACATTTTCTTTTTTTTAAAAAACATCCTTTCCCTTCTACTTCCTGTCCCTTCCTTCCCTCTTCTCTCTTTCACGTCCCTCCCCCTTCCTTTCAGAACAAATTCATCCTAACACTTATGTCAGATGTAGATGCAGGAGATCTGAGAGTCCTCTCAAAGCCTCTGGGACTCGGTCGCTCATGGACACTTCTTGCATGCAGATAAGGGCTGACAGGGTGACCAGGCACGGTGGAAGGCTGGAACAGACTCCACGTTCTCTGCCTTTGATGTTTTGCTCTGCTCTTCGGTCTCCCTCTCTCTAAGTTGGTGCCACCCCAACCTTGAAAACTTGAGGGGTTTCCAAACAGCTCCAGGTGAAACTATTGTGACAGTCGTCAGGAGGAACCTGATCCTGTAATGTCAAGTGAGAGTCGTGAAACAACTCTCTACCATTTCACCTAGAGCTTTACAGCAATTAAAGCTGAAAGTGATTCTCCAGTACACGCACAATTCTGTCTTCATCTCATCGAACCCCTGTCCTTTTATCCAGGGGACTTGCTCCATCTTTAAGTCCCTTCTGATATGCAACCACTGAATAAATCCTTGAGTGTCAGCTTGATGCAAACCACCTTTTTTCTTCGACCCCATGAGCCAAGGATCACTATGATCCAGTCTGAAATGTCAAAGTCAGACAAGGGGCGTAACTTGGTGCTGGAGTCTGAGTAAGGGCTGGATAAGGAAAGTGTTTGGACAGAAGTTATTTACAAATCTGATTTGTGGTTTAGAAGCCCTGGAAGTTGCAACGGTAGTTTCTTGTGTCCCCTACTATCAGTACAGTATCAGGTCCATAGTGGCTACAGACATGATTAAGTATTGTGAGAGAAAGTTAGGAACATGACTTATTCATTCTAAATGTATTCATTCTAAAATTGCTGATATTATCTGAACTTCACAAGGGAAATATTTCTCCTTTATAACAAGATGAGATTCTTGGTGTTTTGCCTGATGAATGGACTCTAATCTCAGGGATATCAAACCTACTCTGAAGAAATTCTCTTAGCAGTACTCTTACTCTTAGCAGTAAGTACTCTTTTTTTAAATTTTTTTTTCAAGACAGGGATTCTCTGTGTAGTTCTGGCTGTCCTGGAACTCACTCTGTAGACCAGGCTGGCCTCGAACTCAGAAATCTGCCTGCCTCTGCTTCCCAAGTGCTGGGATTAAGGGCGTGTGCCACCACCGCCCGGCTAGCAGTAAGTACTCTTACTTTTAGCAGTAAGACACAAGCCTATGTAAAATTAACACCCAGAGGCCTATAGAGGGTAAATGGTAACTTGGAAATAATTATGCTATGGTTAAAGAATAAATAGCATCTGGAAAATGTAAAGAGCAGGGAGGGGGGAAACTTCCTTCTTTGCATCAATTAAGTTTTTTAAATTGACAAAACAGCATTGAAATACCCTGTAAGTTAAAGCAGCCATCTAGTAAGTCTTTTCTGTTTAATATCATTTAATTAATATTATTTTGTGATTCACTTTTATCATTTAAAATAGTTCACTAGAACAGTAAATGATAGTAATTAATATTAATCTTCAATGTCTACAATTTAAAATTGTTCATATTGTAAGTTCAAGACAAGTTAAATATATAAGATAGAAATTAACATATATTTATGAAGGTGATAGATTATATACATAGATGTGTATGTGCACATAAGCATATATCTATGACTATGCATATATAATGTCACACATATACATAATGCTCAATCAAGGGAAATATTGGCTTTATTTTATAGGCTTGTTTTCTTCCCTTTCGCCCTTCCTCTTTCTTTCTGCCTCTGTCTGTCTGTCTTTTTTATTATTTTCCAAGCTTTCTAAAGAGGGCGTCTAGACTACCACCATCCCTCCCTTAGTCTTCCTCCCACCTCAGTCTGGTTTTTGTCTCTTCCACCTCACTGAATGCTTTCACCCTGAGCCTTGGTCATTAATTCAGAGAGAGAACTTTCGGTTCTTAACTTACTTGACAGCCAGGGGCATCTCACGCACTCTCCTCCTCCTTGAGCTCTCTTTACTCTGAACATACTCCTAATGTAGACTCTACACTTTGCACGTTTCTGCCTAATCATTTGGCCCTATCTTAGGCCCCGTTCCCTTTTCTTCTTCTTCCATTTTCATAATTGTTAAAAAGATCTTGCTGTCCTGTGGCTTGAATGGAGACAGTCATTATCTTTGACCCCTCCACTCTCTGTCCTCTTACCCAACCATCTAAATATATCTTCTCTCTGTCCTCACATCCCTTCCCACTGCTGCTATCTTAGTAAACACTTTCATTATCTTTCACCAAGTGATTACACGAGAGAGTATCCTAATTAGTCTCTCTTTTCCCGCCAGATTCCTGGCCCGCCATCCATCATAACTGCCACCACTGTGATAGTATTACAACCCATTCAATCTTCCCACTATCCACAAGATACAGCCTAAGCTCTTTGGAATAGATGATATTCTTCTCCTTCTCCTTCTCCTTCTCCTTCTCCTTCTCCTTCTCCTTCTCCTTCTCCTTCTCCTTCTCCTTCTCCTTCTCCTTCTCTTTCTCCTTCTCCTCCTCCTCCTCTTCCTCCTCCTCCTCTTCTCTTCTTTCTTTCTTTCTTTCTTTCTTTCTTTCTTTCTTTCTTTTCTTCTCTTCTTTCCTTCTCTTCTTCTTTCCTTCTTTTTTCTTCTTTTCTTCTTTCTTTCCTTCTTTTTCTTCTTTTTCTTCTTCCTTCTTTTTCTTCTTTTTCTTCTTCTTTCTTTCCTTCTTCTCTTCTCCTCCTCCTCCTTTTCTCCGCCTCTCCTTTTTCTCCTCCTTTTCTCCTCCTCCTTCTCCTCCTCCTTCTCCTTTTCTCCTCCTCCTTCTTTTTCTTCTTCTCCTTTTCTCCTCCTCCTCCTCCTTCTTCTCCTCCTCTTCCTCCTCTTTCTCCTCCTCCTTCTTTTTAAAAAAGACATCACCTTCTTCTTTGGTCTTACACATAATACATAGGTATCAGACTCCATCTTATGTCTCACTGTTCTCCTGGTCTTCCATGCCTATACAATTGTACAGATCAGCTCCTTTGCTGCCTAGACAAGGTGACTCCTTTACTCTGGAAACTGAAAGCCCCTATTTGTACTTTATTAACTTGGTTTTCTAAACATCTCTTAGGTTACTCTAGAGGCAGCATTGTCCATTCATCTTTTAATTAAGCATAGTGAATGCATTGCCTGTCTAAACTTCACTCATTACATTTCTCTACAGATTTACCCCCATATCCATTGCTAAATTGAATTGTCTTCTGTAAAAATCTGCACTTCCATTTATTTTACCTTCTTTCTTAGTATCTAATTTTTGTTTACTACTGTAACTTATACTTGTAGCAGAAAACTTTAATTCACTCACAGGTGTCCATTTTGCAACATTACAACTTTACTTTTTTGGTTTTTGGTTTTTCAAGATTGGATTTCTCTGTATAGCACTGGTTATTCTGGAACTTGCTCTGTAGACCAGGCTGGCCTCAGAATCACAGAGATCTGCCTGCCTCTGCCTCCCGAGTGCTGGGATTAAAGGTATACACCACCACCGCCCAGCCCCAGGTGTGCTAGTTTGGCTACTTCAGTATCCACACTTCCTTATTTTACCTCTTTTTATAACTTATCCCAAATCATCTATATCTTGCAGACAGATTTGCACTTCTAACCTTAAATGGAACACATTATATCCTTCATAAACTCTTCCAATGGCTTTTCATAGTCAAGAAATAGCCTTATCCCAGGCAAGAGCCAGTCCCCACGAGTTGTCTATCCAATACCAAGTGGTCAGCCCTGAAATCACATACATACAGGTAATATTATATGATCTGAGCAGGTTGCATTTATTTAACTAGGCATATATGTCAAATATAACAATAAATATATATATAAATAGAACATTATATATTATATATATTTATATACATATATACTATATAACAATAATTAAGGAAAAAGAGGCCATATATTTGGAAGATAGTAAAGATTGATTTGAGTGGTTACAGAGAGGCAAAACAAGGGACAAGAGTGTAATTGTATTTTAATTTCACAATTAAAAGCATTGAATAGCAACCAGTATAAATTCATTTACCTGACTTTCATGAGCTCTTTGCTTCTGGCTCCTGCTGAAAAGAGACTTATGCTTGTACTGTTTCTCTCCTGCTTCAAACCCTGCATCAGTAACTGGGCTTTGGAACTAGATATTTTCATAAATTTATGTTAACTATCATTTCTTTATTTCTGAAAGATCAAATAAAATAACAGGAAATTAAAAAGTAAGACTGCAGAATAATGAGCTTAAAATTTAGATGTAGGTTTAAAAAAATAAAACCTATCGCTTCTCGGCCTTTTGGCTAAGATCAAGTGTAAAAAAATAAAACCTAGCCTCGAGGTGGTGGCCCAGGTCTTTAATCCCAGCACTTGGGAGGCAGAGGCAGGTGGATTTCTGAGTTTAAGGCCAGCCTGGTCTACAAAGTGAGTTCCAGGATAGCCAGGGCTACACAGAGAAACCCTGTCTCGAAAACAAACAAACAAACAAAATGTAGCGATAGTTCTCATGAAAACATTGATCACCTCCTTCAGGTATAAATTGCAACTTAGAAAGGATTACTAGCAGCTAGTTGATAACAACATTTTTTCTTAATGTGAAAAAAATATTAAAAATTACAGATATTTCCCTTTTTGTCTTTGAATGAACGCAGAAACCCTTCGTCTTCTCAGTTAATGTATTTTTCCTTCCTCACAGAACATCGTATGAAGCAAATTTATGTTTCTAGTCTCGGCGATGCTCCAGAGACAACATTACCAGCAATGACTTTTCTTCCAAAAATCCAGAGAATGCAGAGTGAGCTTACTCTGGGCGCAGCTAATTACATGTCTGTAAAGCCTCTGCTGCTGTTGCTTCCCTCTTCTGGTTATTTTTAACACAAATGTATACGCTCTGCCCATTGCGGCGCAACCACAGTTACAACCCTAACCTCGGGGCTTTACCTCTTGCATTTATTTATCCAGCACCCAACAAATATTCACCGAGTTCTTGCGTGCGGTACACTTGATCCCTGCGTTCACGAAGATCAAATGGACGGACAGACTTTACGGAGTGCTTATTATGTCATGTGTGGCACTGAGCGTTTCTGCTTGCGTCTTCTCATCGTCATTTTGAAATTCACCATCATGAAAAAGCCCTCATTGAATTTTATTATTTATTCATACACAGGCAAGCAGGAGACTAGGGAGACATTATTATTATTATTATTATTATTATTATTATTATTATTAGTGTTCACACTTGTATTGAAAGATTTGTGGATTAAGGTGGGACACAGAAGTAGCAAGAGATGAAAACATAGAACGAGATCTTCCCCTGAACTCTCCCCGTATCCATGCAGAAGTCAGTTTATGTGCTTTATCTTTTCCCGAGTTAGGAAAAATTTTTAATATTGCTCCTGTTTTTATTCTTTTATTTCAAAAAAATCTTTTCCCATACAATATATCCAGGCTGTAGTTTCTCCTCCCTCCCCTTCTCCCTAATTATGAAAGGAATCAGTGTGTCCAATTCAAAACTCAAAAGCAGTCTTCCTCGGATAAAGTGTTGCTCATATATATAGTGTGAACACCTGAGTTGTAAGTTTTGGGTGATATTTCTGCATACACTGTTTATAGGGGGAAGGAGTCAACAGACAGAGACTCTTAATATCCTTGGGATTTTGTCTTTTTTCTGCTTAGATTTTTCAAAGGGCGGCTCTCTGGGGGAATGCTATTGATCAAATAGGAAAAGGCCAAGGAACTACAACATATCCCCGGTGGTTCGGGTTACTTCTGGATGTTGTGTTATGAGACAAATGTGAAACCTTCTATCCTATGTAAGCTACTGTGTGTGGAAAACCAGTGCTCAGCTGACATCCCAAGTAATGTCTCCTCTTCCCAGCTGAGTGATTTTTAAAAGGTGTATTATTTAAAAAATAATTTAGTTTCTACTGCAATGTGTCTTCCTATTATAGTGAGAATTCCCCTCCTAGATGGTACCTGCCTCTCTGGGCTCCTTGCTTGCCTGCTCTTTCGGGTTATTTTTTCTTTCTGTTTTGGAAGATGGACTTTTCAGGTCCTTAACATGACATTCTGACAGGATGATCTGAGTTCTTTGCTTCTGCCCCTGGCTGGGCCTTTTGTTATTTATCTCTTAACTTGTCACCAAGTCAGGGAGAGCCCCTCTTATCACCTGCTCTAAGGACGGCACAATAACTCTTGCTTCCAGTGCCTTGATTTCTGACACTGGTGTCTGCATGGAGTTGTTGGTGTTGATTTTTACAACGAGCTGTCATACACCACACTTCTACTAACACACAAATCCATCAGAGCAGGAACCTTGACTGGTGTCTTTTCTCCTAATCAGGACCTAAATGATGTCTGGTATATATGAGAACATCAATAATTATTTGTCACATGAATTAATGGCTCAATAATCATTTTCCTAAAAATACAAAACATTAAAATAAAAGTTCTATTTCTTTCATGCAAGCTACACTATTGGAGCCACTAAAATATTTCAACATATTTATATATACCATTTGTAGGTTTTCATTATTTCCTATTCTGTAAGAACAGTGAAGCCAAGATAAACTGGAGTATAGAGATATATAGAAATGAAACATTTTGAAATAAAAACTATTGCAAGTCTATTGTTTGTTTGCTCCTGGGGAATCACAATATACTTTTGGAGATCTTAGGTTATTAAACAAAAGATACGAATAGTGAACGTTTTTATCTTTGTTTCTTCATCTATATTCTTTCAGTGGTGCTGCAGATGAATGCAGTTAGTTATTTCAGTGGTGGGGTGAGGTTGGTTGAAAGGCATAGGCTTCTTTGAAATCCACCACATGTCATTCCCATAAAGCAGCTCGGCACACTGCTTATGAAGATGAACCTTTCCTCTCGGAGCTGTCACACGTGACAGTCTAGAACTGCTGACTCCTGGGTGACTCTGGTGGCCAACTGACACTCGTAAAACAACAGAAACACTACAATAAAAAGACTACTTGCGGTTAATGGAGCTGTGTACAACTAAGAAGAACAGACAACTCAGGAGTTGATCTTTTTACTATCCCCAGAGGTATCAAGTCTCATTCCCCTCTCACTATGGAAACACCTCCAAAGCCTTCTCTTTTAAATATAATAGATATCTAAGGAGAAATGAATTGAAACATGAATTGAAATCTGCTGATATACAGTTAGCATTTTACATGCCTAAATGGGTAGTGTTCTTCTGAGGTTTCTTATTTTATAATACAGAATTCATGTGTGCTGTATTAGGATAGATGGTAATAGAAGATCTTTTAGAGACATAAAAGGAACAACTTACCTCACAGTGATCAAGATGAAATTGCTTTAACTAATGTTTCCCTTTAAGCCTGAACAGGGGGTCAAATCTTATTTCGATGATACTGATGTAACATTTTTTAGTTTTTAAAACTTAGTTTTACCTTGAGTTGATTTTGATTTTGTCAGTAGGTCTCTGGCCTCTTATTCTAAGCAGCCCATTGCCATTCTGGGGGAAATATCCCACCAAGTGTGACCTTGGTGAATGCCAGTTCCAGCTGGCAGGGGGGCAGGTTCTTATTCTGCAAGGCTGAGTAGTCAAGGGATATTACTAAAGCCTTCAAGTTCTCTGAGACTTTAAATATTGAGCTAGCAACGAAGGGTTTATGAATAAGTAAATATATTTTCCACAACCTAAGCATGATCAGCTTTCCTGTCTTCTAAACACTTTCCAGTCTGTGAAGTTAGTGCAACTCTAATCTCAAAAAGTCACTTCTCCTACATCATCTCTTAGAACCTTTAAGAATTCTCACACATTAATCATTCTGGACTACCGTTACGAATTTATTTATGACCTGACCAAAACTGTGCTGAAGTTCTGACCCATGCCTTGAATTCTGTCTGTTTTGGGTCATAAAATCTTTATAGCGGTAATAAAATTTAAGATGAGTTCATGAGGTTGGGCTTTAATCCAATATGGCTTGGAATCCTTATAAAGAGAGGAAATTAGAAAAAGAGAGGCTGACATCGAGGGATCTCCTTGGGACATCAATATTGGAGTGATGGCCTGTATAGGCTGAGGCTATGAAATGGCAGGAGAGACATGTACAAGTGTGACTTCCACAGTAACTGGAGGGAACACAACCTTGCTAGTGCTTGGCCTCCAGACCTGCGAGGCAGTAAGCTGCTTCTGTTTATTATCTGGCTTTTGGCCCTTTGCTATGACAATCATAGGAAAACCATATGAGTACTTACTGCTTTCTAAAAGTTGAGTTTGTCTTCACCTGCACAAAGAACAGGATAGAATGTGCCAGACATTTCCAAGGGTTTGAAGGGGAAGCAAACACTTTGTGACTTCTTCATGAACGCGAATGCACTTCAGTTAGGTGCTATGGGCATGTGGGCTTGAGTAGCCATGACACATAGAAAGCTGAGACAAGCGGTTGATTTCAAAAGCGAAAGATATGTGTCCATTCTCTGTGTATTGTTGTGTAGACCTACTTCCAGGAACATAATTGGCAATGGGTTTGTTTAATTAGGCTCTTATTAGAAACAAGAGCACATGGAATAATTCGACTAGCTCACTTCAGTATTCTTTATTTGGCCTTCTTTCAGGAAATCTCAGTTTAGGGATACTTGGTTATTCTCTCGAACACGAATCCTGACACTGTTGGACTTACCAAGCTTTGGAAACCGTAAAGAGCAGAGAACAGGGCCAGAAATGCAACACAGCACCCAGAAATACAATGCAGTTTAGTGTCAACCTAGGCTCTATTGTAGTTTGAAGCTGGCCTGGTGCTGTGTAGTGTTGGGGTACATTGTTCATCTCTGTATATTCAGTTGTTAACTCTGTGGCAGCAGAGAGCTAAATGCGGGCAGGATTTTGGTATTGTTATTTCTATAGTCCATCACTGGTCTCATATTCTATAAACAATCATCTTTCTTCTCTAACCTAAAGGCAATTTAGAATTGTATCTGATTTGGCTCTAACAAAGAGCTGATGGCCAAAAGCTGGACAGGAAGTTAAGGGTGGAGCTTCTGAGAAAGAGAGAGAGAGAGAGAGAGAGAGATAGAGAGAGAGAGAGAGAGAGAGAGAGAGATTGAGAGAGAGAGAGAAAGAGAGAGAGAGAATGACAGACACACACAGAGAGACAGAGAGACAGACAGAGAAAGACAGAGAGAGACAGAGACAGAGAGACAGAGACTGAGACAGAGAGGCAGAGACAGGGATGCTGGAGAAAAAGTAGACACGGGCATGTCAGGAGGCAGACGTGGAGGGAACAGGATACTCTGGCCCCAGAGGAGCAGCGAGGTACAGAGGTCCACGTGTCAGGACACAGTGGCAAGATAGTCAGATTAAGTTTAAAAGATAGCTTAGAGACTGCTCTCTCTGAAAGGCCTAAGCTTTAAGATATTAAAAAAAGACTCTGTGTCATTACTTATACCACTGATGGGTGTGAGAAAGTCCTGCTATAGTGTAGCAAGAACTTGTCTGATAAAATAAAATAAAATAAAATAAAATAATAAAATGAGAACGAATAAATCAGCATCTTAGTGATGGAAACTATGTAGTAGTCTATTTCTTTTTCTTTCTTTTTTCTTTTTTGTTTGTTTGTTTTCCTCTTCAAGACAGGGTTTCTCTGTGTAGCCCTGGCTGTCCTGGAAGTCACAACCTGTAGATCAGGTTGTCTTCAGACTTACAGAGATCCACCTGTCTCTGCTTCCAGAGCGCTGGGATTAAAGGCGTGCACCACCACCACCCATCTTTAAACTTAATTACACAAGAAGGAGCTTCCTTCACCATTGTCATGGGATTGCTTTCTGCAGAGATGAATGCAGAGGATGAGGGAGATGGCAGGTTTTAACATATTTGCTCACAGACATAATTGAGAAACAAGAACTAACGGTTGTTCCAAGGGGTTTCTTGAGTCTCTCTGAGGGACAATTGTTCTTTTTTTAAGAAAAACAGTTAAAATGGTCTTGTTTATATACAGGAATCTTCTCTTTTTTTTGGACAGTGCTTTTGGCTAAAGAAACATATAAATCTAAAAAGGTAAACATTGCTCTAAACTAGAAGAAAGAGATATACACCGTCTTTGGGATAGAACTGCATCTAAGATTTCTCTCTGTACTCTGCATAATCCTTAAAAATTAAAAGTATGGCCGGGCAGTGGTGGTGCACGCCTGTAATCCCAGCACTTGGGAGGCAGAGGCAGGTGGATTTCTGAGTTCGAGGCCAGCCTGGTCTATAGAGCGAGTTCCAGGACAGCCAGGGCTACACAGAGAAACCCTGTCTCAAGAAACCAAAAAAAAAAAGAGTATACTTTAAAGGTGGAAAAAATAACAAAATACAAAACAATTGAATGGCTGTATTGAGTTAGTATGGTTAAGTACTTTTAAAAAAAACTGCCATAGTTTATAATAAAAAAGATTGTAAAGACAAGAAGTATTTTTTTTTTTTTGTTTTTTAGAGACAGGGTTTCTCTGTGTAGCCCTGGCTGTCCTGGAACTCACTTTGTAGACCAGGCTGGCCTCGAACTCAGAAATCCACCTGCCTCTGCCTCTCAAGTGCTGGGATTACAGGCATGCGCCACCACCGCCTGGCTGACAAGAAGTATTTATTATAAAACAATTGAGGAGATGAAATTTGTGTGGCTGCTTTGGGGAAAGAACTTCACTGCTCACAGATTAGGACCTGGTCTATGAACTGCCTGAATTTTCCATGTCAGCCTGAGCCTCAGGCCCAGAGATGGGAACTGTGTGGACCCAACTCCCTCAGACTCCTACAACTCTTTAAGCATCCCACAAGGCTAAGTTTCTGAACCTTGCAAATGCTGTGCCTCTCTTCTGCTCCAGGTAAAGACTGACTTATGCTGACCCGAAAGGGTCTCCAGCTTTTCCGATTCGGTCCCAGACAGCATTTTCATTGTGTTACAGACACTGCCTTGCTCAGCCTCTCAACAGTTCTGAATGGTATTCACTATTACGTTCAAAACCCCATCTTCCAGTTGAAATAAAAGGACAGAGACCTGTAGCTTGTACAGGGGATAAGACAGAGAGGAACACTAAAACTGAACCCCATCTCTTCAGTGGATACTGTTCTTAGCTATTCTTCCTTTGAGAAGTCATCCAGAACCCCTAGAACTAATTCGTGTAGCGACTTCCAGTGACACCCCACTCGAGAAAAATCTGACAGGTTCATGAATTCCAGACCAGCCTGAATTACACAGCAAGTCTGCACCCAGCCTGTGTTACATAGCAAACCCAGTCTCTAAGGACAACAATGACAAGAAACTGGGCAATCCTATATCATCTACCATGGTATTCCTCAAATTTGATGAATAGAGTCTAACCTAACCTAACCCTTGCTTCTTAAGGAAAGGAGTTGAATATATTTACACTTCAAATCACTTCTCAGTCCTAAATAATTTGTAAAACTTAATCAGGGAAAAAATACATATATAAAGCAAAAGTAGATACAATTTTCTGTTAAACTTGAAAATCAATTATTTTATATCATGACTGAGATAGCATGTTATTCATTTAAAACACATGCCTCCAAATATTTTAAAGACAGTTATCAGCTTTTTTATTTGAAAATATGGCATGGAGTTATAGTCTTCTCTCAGTATAAGAATGCCAACCTCTTTCTAAAGGATAGTATGGCATTGCTCTACTGTAACCAGAGGTTTTCAGGAAAAGGCCCTGCTTCAGGGGCCCACTAGCCTAGGCTTTGGCACTCATTCCAATAGTCCACTTCGAGAGACTAAGTATAGTGAGAAGCAGAGTTCAGAGATTTATTTAGTGTGAGCATGTTGGGTAAAAAAGCAAAAAAAGGATCCAGTGACCCTAAGTCCATCCTCAGGGCGCCAGCAAGGCTTTAGAGTTGAGGAGAGCAAACACTGGGGCATGGCGAACAGGAGGCTGGTGTAATTACAGTCCTGGGCCAAGTGTGGTCCAGTTGGTCACTGCCCCCATTCTGGCTCTGCAAGGTGTGCCAAACGGTTGCACCTGCCATCCCTGCAGAGAGACATTTGTTTATTATGAGATGGTCATTTCTGCTCTGGGAAAATTGCAGATAACTGCCCCTGTTTGGGTGCCATCTGCCGGCTCACTGGCTGCTTAGGGGAGTTTGAGTCTCAAGCCACCAAGATGTTTATCTCTCAGTTCTGTCATTACTGAATTCAAAGAGATTCAAAAGAAAAGGGGAAGGGGACAAATTCAGAGCCCACAAGGGATCCAAATGGAGTTGCCAGGCCAGTGGAAGGCATTCTCCATCAAATCTCCCCTGCTAAACCACCATTTCCTTTCTTCAACCAGGCCTAAGCCATGCACTGACTGACCCACCAGTGTAGCAGTATGTCATTTGGAGTTGTTAATTGCTATGTCTATTTAGCAGAAGAATAGGTTTCCCCATTGTAGGGCCTATCTATCCATGCGTTCGACTCGATGACAATGTCAATATTAGATTCTATCTCATGGAATGGGCCGCAAATATAATTCAAAAAGTGATGAGTTCCTCCCACTCATGGCTTAGTAGCTACAGTTGGGATAGTCTTCTTGAATTCTTCCTAAGGGGCTTCCTGGTAGTACAGAGTTAACTTTTCCCATGAGTGTACAAATTACAATGATGGAGTGTGCTCTCTCTCTCTCTCTCTCTCTCTCTCTCTCTCTCTCTCTCTCTCTCTCTCTCTCTCTCATCTTCAGCTCTATAACTCTCTCAGATCTTTGACTTTCATTTCTTCTTACTATTTACTCCCATAGAATTTTAGCTTTTCCTATCTAAAAAGCTACAATAATATAGAAATATTAAAAAGTAGACCACAGTTTCAATTAAATTTCAGGTTTATCTGGTTTTGGTTTTTTATTTCTTAGTTTATGTATTTTAAAAGCTGCTTAAACCTGGAATAGTTTCAAAAGGCTCAAACAACATAGTATCAAGAATCCAGTCACAATTTTTCGGAATTTCTGGTCAATGGCAAATGACATAAACTCTGATCTGTCTCAGAGCTCAAACAAGAAGTAAGAGCCAGGCCAATATGCCCTACTGGAAAAAGAACTTATCAGACACTTTTCCCCAAAGGCCTGGGAATTTACACTTCTTTCTTCTCTGCTTCACCAAGCAGCGATAGAATACAGTCAATTCTGGAAAGAGCTTCAAAAGTCTCTGGAAGACAAGTGCCTCTAGCAGCCATGTGAAACTGTTCTCTCCTGTCTGTCCCTGTACAACACGCTTCTGGCGACTGATGCTGCAAGGGATTTTTCTTCTGCTCGGCTTGCTAATGTTTGTACCGTGTTTTTAGAGTCAACGTCCCTGCTCCAGCAATCCCAACAAGCTGGGCTAGGCAATCCCAACACAAATTAAAGAGATGACTAATGATGAAAGACAAAGAGAGGAGATTTATTTAATGAGGACACACCAGATGAAAGAACAAACAAAGTAAACCAGTGACCCCAGGATACTAACAGAGCCTTTAAACTGAAGGAGAGAAAGATGGAGGTGTGAGGAGTAGACATGACTATGCAGTACTGGTGATGGTGTGACATCGTAGTCACTGTCTCAGTTTTGGTTCTGTAAGGCCATTCCAAAGAGGCAAACATTGTCACTGTTGGAGGGGAGCATTTGGCGTCCCTGAGATGATTGCTTTGCTCATTGGCACATATGGCTCTATGTCATGGATAATTGCCTCCATTTCTGTGTAGGCATTATGAGGGCTCACTAGTTGTTTGGGGGTAGGTTGAGTCTCCTGCCATGAAGATCTACTTGTCCTGTGGTTCTTGGAATCCAAGGTGACTAAAAACAAAAGTTAAGGAGGCAAAGGCAGAGCCAGAGGGATGAATTGGAGTTAGGCTAATAACCAGTGACTCCCAACTATTATTGTTGCTTACTTCTGAAAATCACTTTTAATGTTTATCTAAGTAAGGAAACAGAACCATCCTGACAGGAATGAGGAATATTAAAGGGTTTATTATGGCAAAGAGGCACAGCAATACGCAGCAGGCATGATGGTGGGACAATAAGCCGAGAGATCATGTTACCTGTAACCATGAAACATCAACTCTCAAAGCCCACTCCCAGTGAGACACTTCCTACGCAAGACCACACCTTCTAAAGTCCCTTAAACAACCCCACCAAAGCCAGGACCAAGTGTTCAAATACCTGAGCCCGTGGAGAATCTTTCTCATCCAAACCACCACACTATTCCAAATCCCATCAAACTGACAATCAAGATTAATCATCACGTTGCCTTAATTTCCAGTTTAAGATCCTTTTGTCAATAAACTTGTGTAGTAACCAGCTTTAATATAAATTCACAAATGTCAAAGGAATTATTGTTGTGAGCCTCAGTTGGAGAATTTGCCTTTGCACAGCTCAGTAACAATTGTAACATTGGGAGTATTCATGTAAAAGTCAGTGGGCAGTCCGAGACCATATCCTACTTCTCCAGCTAGATTCTGCACCATGGTTTTCTAAACCACAGAGGCTATGTCAATGCTGGGAGATAAAACTAAGTCATCAGCTTCTCTTGATCTAGAGCGAAGGATGGGGATACACTTAAAAAGATTAAAATTAAGATTTCTAACATTCTAGGCATGTGTTTGTAAAGAACCACTGGTTTCATTGTGTTGTTGTTGCTGCTGCTGCTGCTGCTGCTGTTGTTGTTGTTGTTTTAATGTGTGACAGAATTTAAGGCATACCTTGAAACAGCATGTGATTGCAAGCTTCCATGAAATAGCAAATAACTAGTTTATGCTTTCTTAGAGCTTTTGATCTACAGTACCTAACAAGGCTGGGTAGGACCTCTTGACTGAGTCTTTGCATCATGCAGAGGATGAAAAGACACAATCCTCACATTCACCTTGGTGTCAATTGGCCTATAAATAAAGAAGAGCCCAGTTAAACTTGCCTGTTGTTATATGGAGGAGAGTTTTATTAAAAAAATATGAACAGTGTATCATGGGGCAGCCTAATGTGGGATTTCTGCTTAGATAACCACAAC
Organism: Apodemus agrarius; assembly: GCA_964023405.1. Lineage (NCBI taxonomy): Eukaryota > Metazoa > Chordata > Mammalia > Rodentia > Muridae > Apodemus > Apodemus agrarius. Next base: position 168,920,794 of record OZ030005.1, read on the forward strand.
TGTTTCAAATAAATCATTAAAGAATGCAAGGGAATTCTCTTGGGGTTAGGAGTGAAATATCATCATGGAAACTAATGTCTGTTAGAGCTTTCCTGATGGGCTCATAAAGGAGATGATATTTGAAAGTGTCTAATGTGATAATATGAATTTATCAGCTTCATCTTATTTCTTTTATTTTGACCCATATGGAAGATACTGCTTTGTTTTGATACTCACAAGAGTTGTTCTTTTTATTAAAAATAATTCAACAGTAAAAAAAATTAAGATTTCATACATATTTTTTTGTGTTCTTAACAGCGCCTGAAATGTCACTCCTGGGAGCCACAAACAGGACCTTTTCAGGCACTTCTCATCATGTCCTTCCTGGACTCTTGTCTTTCATGGGGCCTTTGATTGATAAAATTGTTACTTTTGTTTAGATCTTGTAATTTGATTTTCTGTATAAGCTTTGTGCTGTCTAGGGCACAGTGTTTTTGCACAAAATTTCATGTGATATAGGGATGCTAGGAAATTCCTACTGATGATGGCTTAGCAAAGTAGAAATTATAGATTCTCTTCCAATATCCACGACTTCATTAGCATTGAGTAGTTAGCCATGAATCTAGTACCAGACATAGTATCTCTATTATTTAGTGGTTCTTATGTTCAATATGGGAGCTGTCAGTTACTACCAAGATATGTGTGATACAAGTGCTTAATTTTGAAGCTAATTTTCCTTAAATCTGTTTTTTGTTGTTGTTTGTGGTTGAATTTTTATAGAACTTTGTTAATGTCTGTTAATATTTTGCAAAATAATAACTTCTAATTAAAGAACCTGAACTGAATTTTTTTTCTTGAGATGCTAGGACATCACTTACGGGGCAGGCAGAATTAAATTAAAAAAAATGGACTCTAGGTTAGTCTGACTTAAGAGTCAGACATAGACTTCAATTTCATGTCAGAATCCTTTGTTATCTCTTAGTTTCTTAAAATGGGCAGTAAAGTGTTCTATTTGTACTAACTCACTGGCATCTCTCAATTAAAACTCCAGCACAGGACCAGATCTCTTCTCAGCAGTGTGGGACTGTTGAGAGAAAGCTAGCAGCTGGCTCTTCTGTTATGTCTTGTGCAGATTCTCTAACGATGGGGCAGACACTGTTGACAAGTGTTCTAAGGGATGGAGGGTTTATTTTGACTTATTGTTCTAGATGGAGAGTCCATGATGACACATGGCAGTCAGAGCAGGACGAGCAATCACATCTCAGCTGTACCCAGGAAGCAGAGAGGGCAAGTTGGAAGTGGGGGCGGGCTGTAAACTCTTACATCCTGCCCATAAGTGATATACTTCAGCAAGGATGCCCATCCTAAAAGTTCTATAACCTCCCCAAACAGTATCATAGACTCGGTACCAAGTATTCAAGTACACTAGCCTGTGGAAGCAATCTTTCTCCATCCCTCCCTCTCTCCCTCCTTCCTTTCTTCCTTCTCTCTTTCTCTCTCCCTCCCTCCCTCTCTTTCCCTGTGTCCTCTCTCTTTCTTTCTGCCACAGACCAAACCCTCAGGGAATTGTAGTCTCGGGGAACCAGGACTCCTTGGCCCAGGAGATACAAATTCGGCAAAATAATGACACACAGACATTGAGATCGGTTAATTTTGAGTGTGTCTTTTTTTCTCTCAGTAAGGAGTTTTGAGCACAATGTCTGACATTAACATATTAAAAGATGTATCTAGCCAAGCAGGCCCAAGGGACAATTAGCATAACCATACGACACAAGGAAATGTAAAATCAACCAGGTAAAACGTTTTCATGTAGCAAATTTCAAAGCTCAAAGACAGACAATATCAATCTTAGTCTAAATGAGTCTCTGTGAGTAAACTTTATCTGACATCTAGCTTTTGTCTGTAAAGCCTGAAGTTTCCTATATTTTGTATGAAGTAGGCAAGCCAAATTCTAATGCTTTCCTAAGTTCCACATAGCCTCACTAATATTTCATGAGTTGGAACTGAAATCAGAACTACACCTGGAGAAGCCAAGAATGTTGTTCTGGCCAGAAACTTCCTAGATGGGGTCTGCAAGAAAAAAGGCAGTTTCTGTAAACTTCCGTTGAGGAAGCTCTGAGATTTGCACCAACTCAAATGTAAATTTAACTTGCCCAACACCCATCTCTCTGGCTAGGGCTTTGTATCAAAAGGAACCAGTACTTTTAGGATTCCTGGAAAATGTCTACTCATTGTTTCATATTTTCAATGAGATCTCCTTTTTAATCTTGGGGGTAAATGTGGCCAAAGCAAAGCCTTATCGTTCTAGGAAAAGAGGTTTCTGGCCAGTAATAATACTTCAAAGAATGGCTTACAATTTACTCTCTCGAATTTATTCGGTCTCGGCTACCAGGAATAAAATAAATTTAGAAGGGAAATAAGTTGCCAAATGAAAAATTGTGGCTTCTATGTTGTGGGAACTCCTCAGGCCCCAAGAGACATTTTTCTGCCTCAGTCTGCAGAACACTGTCTTAGAGAAACTATTGGGGCTACTGTGGCCCTTCCTTCCTTCCTTCCTTCCTTCCTTCCTTCCTTCCTTCCTTCCTTCCTTCCTCCTCCTCCTCTTCCTCCCTCCTCCTCCTCCTCTTCCTCCTCCTTCTCTTCTTCTTCTTCTTCTTCTTCTTCTTCTTCTTCTTCTTCTTCTTCTTCTTCTTCTTCTTCTTCTTCTATTGAGACAATATCTCTCTATATAGCCCTGGCTATGTAGACTAGGATTGGCCTCAAATTCACAGAGATCCTCTTCCCTCTACCTCCCAAGTGCTGGAATTAAAGACCTATACCACTATGCTTTACTAATAGGAACATTTCTCATTTAAGTTATCATGTCTGTAGATAAAACTGCACAAACACAGGAAAGACAGCTGTCTGAATCAAAACCAAGTCACGCTTGACATAGGAGCATATGCCTAGATACTTTCTCATTTGTACCATCCCTTCCAAAAATAGCTAAAGTCAAAGACTGTGGAGAAATTGTTATTAAGTATAGCTTTCTCATACTATCTGAATGTCTTCTGGTAATAATATTTGTTTCAGACACAGGCAAATTTCTAGAAAAATCCCTCAAGGTTGGGGTCTAAAAACAGAGGAATTGTGACCATCTCAACAGTGAACACACACTAAAGAAAGACACTTGGGCCCCATTGGAATCAGGCTATTGAGACAATGGACACCAAGGTAATGGAAAATTCCTCATGCTGCAAGGACATTCTGGTGACAGTCAGAGGAAAATTGCTTCCATCTTTCCGGGAGCAATTTCACACAGTCCAGACAACTCTCAAGACAGACAAGAGCAAGGGACCAAGATAATGGAGAAGTCAATGAGAGGGGACAGCATATCTTGGCCAGGGCTACTTGCTTCTACATATCTCTTCCCTCTATTCAAGCTTCAATTTCATGTCAGAATCCCAAAGGTAGGCTTGGAGAGTCACTGGACCTCGGTTTGTTCCTCTCCCAACTGTGTCTGCATTGAATACATTTTATTTCTCTGCTATCCACAATTGCTTGTCTGTTTAACTGGCATACTGATGATTAAATCTAGTTTGTTCAGACTGTTGGGGTCAAGACTTTTACCCATAAGTCAAGTAACACATATAATTAATATATATTAAATATATAAATCAAATCATCCCTGTTCATGTATTGATAAGAATGGCATTTATTTGTTGTGTGTGTGTGTGTGTGTGTGTGTGTGCCTTTGTGTACCACATTCACATAACCACAGTGTGCAGGAGTCAGTTCTCTGTTCCGCATAAGAGTCCTAGAGATCGATGGCTGCAGCTGCCCCAGGTTGCTACCCGGTCCCGCCGTTAGCTACTGAGCCACCTCCTTGGTCTCTACGCTTCAATTGATTCATTTATTTAACAAACACTTGTATTTGCTAATCATTCAATCTGAAAAAAAGAGTCAGTGTATGTGTCTTCTAAAAAATGCACACTGATATACCCTCAATTTTAGATCAGAGTTTCAGGTGATCCCCGTAAGATGGCAAAAAAGATGAGGTGGCTGATGGGAGATTTGTACCAAACTGAACTCATGGACCATAGGCAATTCTGCGTCTTTTATTCTGGAAAACGGCAAGCTCACAGCAAGTTGACATTATCCTGAAACTGGTCCTGTCAGAGTTTTGTTGCTAACATCTTGCTATGCAAAAGGAACTCTTTAAGTGCCTGTTTTTTTTTTTTCTGCACTCCCTGCCCAGTTTTTCAGCGCTGCCTGCTGAGCAGAGTTCTGATGGCTTCGTCTCTGCAATTTCTTGTGACATCTGAGCCCAACTCTAAGACTGTACTTCCTAACCGTGGATTCTCACCGAGACACACACATTTGGCAAACATTTGAAGTGAGTGTGGACCCAAGCTTCTGCGCTGCCCTATAATTACCAAGGTTGAGTTTCCTAGGGTTTTTTTTTTCCCTCTCTCTTCTAAATTTCCTTGCCCAGTGTTTCCTCCCTACTCTGTGGGCCCAGTGTCTTTAAATGAGTACTTCTGGGAGGCTGCAGCATGAATGACTAGGAAAGCCATCCCGCATTTGTAAATACAGAGGAGACCACACATGAAGCGGAGGAACCAAATCGTTCTATCTGATCCTTGTTTAATATTACATTGAGTCCATCTCTGGTGCGTTCGTGTACCGAGACGCGAGGAAACCCCAGAAGGTATTCATTTTAAATACCATGTCAGCTTCGAAGAGCGGGGAAAAGACTTTAAAAAAAAATGTTTTTTGGTTTTTTCCTTTTTCTCCGAAACTGCATTCATGAGATGATTCTGCAAACACAGCATTAAATAAATCATTTGAGAATAAAATGTCAACCACACAAAGAAAGACCAGCCCCAAGAGGGCGCTATGCTCTGCCTGAGAGGCACAAAACGGGAAAGTTTTGGAAGGAATGAAAGACGCTGGCCTGCTAAACGTTTGTTAGACGCTTGTAGGTTTCCAATCACTTCACATTTTCGGAGGAGCAGATCTTACTGATGGTTAACTCCTGCCTCATGTTGACAGTTTACAAATAAGAACAGTAAGCTTCCATTTCAGGGCAGACAGCGTGGAGCCCTCTCCAGAAGCACTTTTTTTTTTTTTTTTTTTTTTTTTTTTTTTTTGCTTTTTTAAAAAATGTGACTGACAGAGCTGCACCAGCTTTCCAGGCAGCAATTGATGAACGCTAGTGCTTCGCCGGATGTGTAGGCTTCCGCCGGCACCCCCTTACTCTAATAGCACATAAGGCTCTCCTACAGTTGGACCTTTTGTTTCTTGAAATTTTGCTCTTGTAAATGGAAAGCGCACAGAACAGGGTAAGCCCTGTATGCATGACTTGCTGCGTCTTTGATGCACCATTTCAGCTATAGATGATCAACCTCTACATTGCCCTGAACACACACACACACACACACACACACACACACACACACACCACACTAACATACAGTCAGTGGAAATGTTCATTAGCAAACCTTTATGGACCTGGGCCATCTCTGCTTGACCAGAGATCTGTGTAATGGCCTCTGACCTGTCTAACCTGTCCCTTAGGAGCTTTGCAAAGAGAAGACGATTATCTCATCCTCCAGACTCGCTCACCCGTAAAACGGAAGCACAAGCAACTAGAACTGTTGATGAGGCTGTAGGAAATCCAACCCTCAGCAGAAGTGGCCCTCAGTACAGAAGCAGCAACTCACCGGGAGATAGCTATCTGAAGGGGAAGCCGCGGTTTCGGGCTGCCCATGGAGCAGGGCGAAAAAGGAGAAGCTGCCCACAGAAAGCTTCAAGAACACCAATTTGTTGCTGCCTCTGCCTCTACCCTTATGAGTTTAGCAGGATGGCTTAATCTCTTCAGCCATGTATGGAATATGAGGGTAATAGTTGTGTGTGTGAGAGATGTGTGTGTGTGTGTGTGTGTGTGTGTGTATGTGAATTGAAGAAGATACTAGGTAATTTTTAATATATGTATATATACATATATACTTATTTAAGTGCATTGTGTATTTGTGTGAGGGTGTTGGATCCCCTGGGACTGGAGTTCAGATAGTTGTCAGCTGCCTTGTGGGTTCTGGGAAGTAAACCCAGACCCTCTGAAAGAGCAGCCAGTGCTCTTAGCGGCTGAGCCATCTTTCTAACCCCTGTAAATTCTTATTATCATTTGTGGTTCATAATTAAGTGCCCCAACTGTGCTACTCAATTTAGTATTGATAATAGGCAGTCCTGGAAAGACAATCTTAAATGTTTGATCTAAGGTAAGAGGGAGAAATGGAAGATTTATATTGTGATGTAAAATCCATTATTAAAAAAAAAAAAAAAACAAAGGTGACAAAATAAATGTATGGACAGGGAAACCAAACCAAACCAAACCAAACCAAACCAAACCAAACCAAACCAAACCAAAGCAAAGCAAAGCAAAGCAAAGCAAAGCAAAGCAAACCAAACCAAACCAAACCAAACCAAACCAAACCAAACCAAACCAAACCAAACCAAACCAAAGAACAATGTTGCACACTAATGCTCTGAATACATTCATAGGTAAAAAGAAGGCTTTAAGAGGGGTCTTCTGGTTTTATTAATGGATACTTTGTGATATTTTCTGAAGGATGAACACTATTAAAAGGACTTACAATTACATGGCACTGTCAAGTGTTATTCTAGTTTTACAGAGGTTTCTCCTCAAGTCGTCTAAAATGTGAGCTGGGGGAAAGAAAACAAACAACAAAACATAAGCCAAAGCGAAAGCAAGAGCAGAGCTTTGCTGGGGCCTCGGGACAAAGGAGATAACTTACTGTAGCAGTTTCTGGGGACGGGATTACACTGGAGTTGAGGGCGCGCTAAGGTTTCAGCAAGCAAGACTTGAACAACTCTAGTATTGTTATAACAAAAGCACGCTATTGTAACCTGAAACATAGTGCAAACGCAATAGATTAGGTAGACATGTGCATCATCTACATGGGGCTTTAAAAATAAGGAGCGGGGGAGTGCACACCAGTTTTCTTACTGTTGTGTTTAACTTATATGTCATTTTGCTCCCGGGTTTCAGGAGTGGCAAACAAAATTGACACACAAATGTGCTGACTGAGCACATTGTCAGGGAGAAAAAAAATTCCCTGGAGTGATGATAGAAAAGAATTCTTATATTATTGAGACCAATAAACTTCTGTTTGTTAAATGCTCTGCCCCCCACACTGACATGAAATTGTAAATGTGTTCCATTTTGCCCTTTGTGAACCACTGTCTATCAATGACTATATTCTGATAAAAACCAATAGCAATGCTACTGTTACTTTAAACATTTAGGAAAACGTAGACTCCTGCAGCTATTGATTAAGGTACATTGTGTTCTCAGTGTGATTGTTTCCTTGTGCATAAGGATTATTCACTACCTCACAGTAGGATCTGAGCCACTGCAACAAAATTCACTTATTTATAATAGCCAGAAGTTGGAAGGAGCCCAGATGTCCCTCAAAGGGGGAATGGATACAGAAAATGTGGTATATTTATACAATGGAATACTACTCAGCAATTAAAAATAATGAATTCATGCAATTTGTAGGCAAATGGTTGGATCTGGAAAATATCATCCTAAGTGAGTTAACCCAATCACAAAAGAATACACATGAAATGCAATCACTGATAAGTGAATATTAATGAGCCCAGAAGCTCTGAATACTCAAGGCACAACTAGCAAATCAAAAGATTCCCAAGAAGAAGGAAGGACCCTGGTCCTGAAAAGACTGGATCCAGTTTTGTAGGAGAGTACCAGAACAGAGAAATGGTGGGGGGGGGCAGTGATTGGGGAATAGGCGGGTAGTGGTGGTGGTGGTGGTGGTGGTGGTGGTGGTGGTGGTGGGAGGTGGGGAAGAGGACTTATGGGACATATGGTGAGGGGGGAACTGGGAAAGAGGAAAGCCTTTGGAATGTAAACAAAGAATTTAGAAAAAAAAAGAAAAAAAAAAAGAAGAGAATTCTGGAAACGTTCTTGGAAAAAGGCTTAGAAGTTGCTGACTAACTTGACCCTGAACCTTAAGCTCTCATAATTGTAAGGCTACATGTGACTTTCTGTGCAAGAATGTTAGTTGTAATAAAAATGACATCCAGACTGGAAATTAATGAAATGTTTAATAGTGAGTCATGGTTTATACCTTGACAATCAAAAATAGCCTCATTAAAAAGAAGCTGTAAAGGATTATTTATGGCAATGACATGAAAAACAGCTTGTGATGCATGGCAGTTATTAGACGAATCTTTGGAAGACAGAAACTGTATTTTAAACTTGCCATTTTTAGAGTGGAAAAACATCATTTTAACTTATATTTTTGTTTAATATACCTATTCCTATCAACTTTTGATGTCAAAGAAAAATTTTTCCTTTCCTCCCACCTTTCTTTTTTTCTTTCTTTCTTTCTTTCTTTCTTTCTTTCTTTCTTTCTTTCTTTCCTTCCTTCCTTCCTTCCTTCCTTCCTCCCTTCTTTCTTTCCTTCCTTTCCTTTCTCTCTTCTTTTTCCTCTCCCTCCTCATCTTCCTCCCCTGTCCTCCTTTTTCATTGTGAAAATTAGTTCAAAATCTTAGGAATTCCCCTCTCCCAAATAAATGTGAGAATACCACTAACCAGAGAGTAGACTGATCAAGGCAGTTTTAAGAGGGAATCTAATCCTCTACTATGTTCTTGGAGCATATGATTAAGTTATTGCTGTTACGATACAATATAAAAGATGATTTTTCTCTAGCCAAATACATACTGTCTATTATAGAATTCTTCTTTAACCCAGGAGGTCTGGATATTTTCTTATGATTGAGCTAATATTAATAGCCCACTCTATTAATATATAATATATATTATTAATAATGCTATTAATATATAATACTATAATAGGAAGGGGGACTTTAAAGATATCCTTGACTTTCCTTCCTTAAATCCTTAAACTCTAGAACAAAACTGCCCAAAAGAGCATTTCAATATTGCTAAATGTAATTTTGCATTTATATGTCTTGATTTATGGTAACCATAAGGTAGAAGTAATCATCACATATTTAAAATGTAGCTAATAAGAATGAAGAATCCATTTTTTAATTTTATGTAATGAAATTTAAATAGTGACATATTGTTAGTTAACAATTGGATGTTAACTCTTCTGGACTCTACCTTGGACTCTTCCAGCTAAAGCCCTTTAAAAAGTTCACTTATGTATTTATTCACTTATTGGTATTTATTTATTTATTTATTTATTTATTTATTTTACATTCCAGATTTTATAACCCTCCCGGTCCACCCACTGACTGTTCCACATCTCATACCTCCTCCCCACCCCCTTTCTCCACAAGGATGTCCCCACCCCCACCCCACCAGATCTCTAAACTCCCTGGGGCCTCCAGTCTCTTGAGGGTTAGGTACATCTTCTCTGACTAAACCCAGACCCGGCAGTCCTCTGTAGTATATGTGTTGGGGGCTTCATAACAGCAGGTGTATGCTGCCTGGTTGTGTTCCCGTGTTTGAGAGATCTCTGGAGTCTGGGTTACTTGAGACTGCTGGTCCTCCTACAGGGTGGCCCTCCTCCTCAGCTTCTTCCAGCTTTCCCCTAATTCAATCACAGGGGTCAGCAGCTTCGGTTCATTGGTTGGGTGCAAATATCTGCATCTCTGACTCTTTCAGCTGCTTTTGGGTCTTCTGGAGTGCGGTCATGCTAGGTCCCTTTTTGTGAGTGCTCCATAGCCTCAGTAATAGTGTCAGACCTTGGGGCCTCCCCTTGTGCTGGATCCCACTATGGGTTTGTTTCTGGACCTTCTTTTCCTCAGGCTCCTCTCCATTTCCATCCCTGTAATTCTTTCAGACAAGAACAATTATGGGTCAGAGTTTTGACTGTGGGATGGCAACCCCCTCCCTCACTTGATGCCCTGTCTTCCTGCTGGAGGTGGGCTCTACAAGTTCCCTCTCCCCACTATAGGGCATTTCATCCCTTTGAGTCCTGAGAGTCAGCATTCTGGAGGGTTCCCCCAACCTCCCACCTCTCGCGGTTGCCTGTTTTCATTCTTTCTGCTGGCCCTCAGGGCTTCAGTCCTTTAGTTGCCTGCTAACTTCTGATACTATGACCCATTGCCTCCGCTTTCAACAAAACTTCCTGCCATCACGGCAGAATTAAAGGTTTTCTTAGTTCTGAATTACGCATGTTTGCCTTGCAAACATCTACTTAGGCAGAAAAAGAAGTGTTCTTGGACACCCAGCCATCTTGCTGATGGGCACAAAGTCTTAGGGCAGCAACCCTGAAAGCTAGCAGATTTTGCTCTGGACTAAAAGCTGGAAAAAATCCTTGGCTCTGTCAGTTCTCTTCTTGCCAAAAGGAGGTTAATTTGTCATCTTTCTTTCCTATAAGGTCACCACTCTGGATGTTGAGAGGAACCTAGACACCCCAGGGTTGAGTCATTTTCTCCCTCCCTATACCTCACTCTGGTTTGTATCACAAAAAGCCTCTGAGCTAACAGCTCAGAGGGACCCATTTGCTGGGACTCACTCCAAATAGACAGGAGCACTCCCCCCTTTTTTTCTTTTCCTTAAGCTTCCTTTAATATAATTCCTTTCTAAAAATTATTCTCTGTGGCCCATGAATTTTTCATTCTTCAAAATAACCCAGATAACCTGGAGCCATTGACTCAGTGGAAGCTTTCCGTGAGGGTGGGCTTCCACTGCCCCATCTCTGGAGATATGGCTTACCTAGGGGGAGAGATATTGCCTTCATTACACTCTTCCCATCTGCTTATGAGACTGTGCTCTCAAGCATACTTGCCTCTCTGTCCGTTTTAACCCTTTCCCACCACATGCTTTGAATACTCCCAGGAACTTTCTTTATTCTGAAGAGAAACCATTCAAGCGTCTCTTCCCGAGACGATAAGGATTAGTTGATTCTTTGAGAGAGAAGAATCGAATTCTGAGAAAACATTAACTGGTGATTCTGTATAAAGTTTCTTTTCTGTCTCTCAAAAAGGAAAAGATCTCCCTACTTGCAAGATTTCACAGAAAAACAAACAAACAAACAAACTTCAATCGGTCTTCAAACTCTGCTTTTGTAGAGCATGCACACCCAAGTCATAGGATCAGGTAGTTCAAGTAGTCAAAAATCTACAAGATTCAGTCTCCATCTTCTGCAGAGCTCCAGATCACAAAGAATTCAATTGAAACTATTCCAAGACTTTCTTTTCTTAGAAAACATGATCCTGCTGGGTGGTGGCACATGCCTGTAATCCCAGCACTCTGGGAGGCAGAGGCAGGTGGATTTCTGAGTTCGAGGCCAGCCTGGTCTACAGAGTGAGTTCCAGGACTGTCAGGGCTATACAGAGAAACCCTGTCTCGAAAAAAACCAAATAAAAAAAAAAAAAGAAAGAAAGAAAACATGATCCTATTAATCTCCATAAGGTTTTAAGAAAAAAAAATCTAAACTTGAGGGTGGGGTCACCTTATTTCATATTATTAATCTGGCTATTTAAAACAACATAAAAGGAATACTTTATTCATATGCTAAAGTCTGCTCTACCCAATGATAAAGAAAATAATATAGTCACTGGTGTCAAAAAATAATAAAATCTAGCTAGGAACTTATGGATGTTTGTATCACATATGTTTATATGTTGAACAATATAAAACTGTCTCTGGAACTACAGTTTTATCAGTTAGTGAAGCCCAGTTATGCAATCTAGTGATGCTATTTGAATAGTTTAGTGTTATAGGTGTTGTTAGGGTCCCAGGCTGGATAGGGTGCAAGCGGTTCTAATGAGCTGGACCTCATCATTTGGACAGGGGCAAGCAATTGTGAAAGCCAGAGAACTGAGACTTTTTTCAATGCAACCACATTGGGAAGCAGAACAAAGAAGTCTAGTGACAGCCACCCCAATCCCCAGTCCATCTTTGGGATCCTGGCATGAGGTTTATGTTTAAACAGAGCAGGAATGCTTGACTTCTGGTCAAGATGTAATCCCTCTCATCAGAATGGCTCCAGTCTCTTTTATGAAAAGTGATAGCCCAAATTGTTGGAACAACATGAATATCCTTCTGGGAGGCAACTTCCTCTTTGGGCTGGCTCCAGCCTTCAGTTTCTTCCTTTCTCTAGCCTGAGATTCCTAGAGCAGTTCCATCGTTTCAATAATGTGGTAGACAAAAAGAGGGGGGTCCGAGTAACTCTTAGATTATGTTCATTCCTGACTGGTGGTTTCATCAGGATTCTGAACTGTACTTTCACAAAGGGAACAATGGTATAAGGATATATTGGTTCAAAAATTGCAATTGCCACATAACAGTTTTGTGAGCACAGGGCACTGTTGAGGCCCTTGAAACTTCCATTTCTTTGCCCATGATACAGAGACAACATTTGTCAGATATGGGCTGTGTTAAAACTAAAGTCAGTATGTGAACGAGAATAAGCACTATGCCTGCCTATAACAGATATTCAGTAAATGCTAGATTGATAACCATTAAGGGAACATTTGTTGTTAAAAAAAATTAAAACAGACAGATAAGTAAAGACTCTGCACTGTGTCATCAAAACACAGTTCCGCTTCAGCATGGGACAAGGTAGTAACTTTCCCAGTTACAGTTTGGACTTTTCTACATTGTCAATGACATTTTTGACCAGTTATCTTCTACCAGGAGAAAAGATGCTGAGGTTGAGGTGTTTGTGGGCAAATAGTGGGATGACATCACCAACGCCATTTTGCTGATAAACACAGAGGGTACTGAGAGATAAACCAAAAAAGTGTTGAGGGTTCAAGGGGCAGGCACTATCTCACAGAAACAAGACCAAGGTCGAAATGAAGATATAAAGCAAGAGTGTGCAGAGAGTCGAGTGTCCTGCCAGTGTTTGCCAGAAGTGATGCTGAAACAAAGCATAAGTCCGTGTGGTACCACGGTGGGTCACACTTCAGGAATGTTCTATCCGTGTATGTCATTCATCTATGCAGTTAAGCAGCTACTAGGGAAGACGTTTGTCTTAACCACGGTTCTCCTGTCAGACTTGTTTCTTTATTTGAACTCTTCACATCAACTCTATTAGCACTGGAGGTCACTGTTGTTCCACACAGACCGGTGTAGGTATGCAGCTTCCCAGAGGAAAGGTCCAAACTGTAGCTGGGAAAGGTACTGCCTTGCCCCATGCTGAAGCAGAACTGTGCTTTGACGATACATGCAGAGTCTTTGCTTATATCTGTGTTTTATTTTTTAACAACAAATATCCCCTTAATGGTTATCAATCTAGTGTTTACTGAATATCTGTTACAGACAGGCATAGTGCTAATTCTTGTTCACAGACTGACTTTAGTTTTAGCACAGCCCATACCAGACAAGTGTTGTCTCTGTATTATGAGTAAAGAAATGGAAGCTTCAACAAACTCAATAATGCCCTGTGCCCACAAAACTGTTATGTGGCAATTGGTTCAACAATTGAACCAATATATTCTCATACCATTGTTCGCTTTGTGCAAATAGTTTATTCCTTAAAAAACACAACACTCCCAAAACCAATCTGACCTTGCTCTAGCCTTTTCCAGATTCAATGTTAAATTTGTTGTAAGACTAGGGCAAAGGCCAGCACAGAATTATATAATTTAATCTTATACTCAAATTACCAGCAATGTCTCCTTGTGTGTAAGCAATTCTGTTCTTGTTTTATGTGTTATAAAACAACCAGAGACAGAATCCGAAACCTCCCAACAAACCAATAACTGAATCAGAATAAATAACATCATCAACGTGTGAAGAATTACAGAAGGGTTTCTTTGGCAGATGAATCCCAGTATTAATGATTGTTGCTGCTGTTCCACCCACTCCCTCATCAAGGAGCATTTGGCATGGAATTTGTTGTGGTCCTGAATGTGATCTTCCCATCTTCCACTGGACATGGGCAAGGACTGCAGATCACGCATATTAAGGCAATTATAGACACAACTGGAGCATTTACAGGATGGGGCATTGTAATAGATCGATCTTGTTACTTCCGAGGTCACAGTTCAGTCCTGCCGCTGTGGCTGCCCATCAGCGACAGGAAAGAACTAATCGCTCTGAGGAGGAACGTCATCCTGTCCGGTGAGTTTGCGAAGGATGGCAGTTGTCCTTGTGTTAAAGTCAGAGTCAAGGGAGCAAACTTTGTTTTTATGACTTCCTCATGATAATGTTGTGGTTACCTCAGCAGGGGGTGGGAAACTGATAAGTGTAATTGCTATAATCACAGGATGCATAGGATGTAAATGTTTGCAGGGCAATTAAAAACTATTTGCCTCCCGACATTAAAATAAACGACACGTCTGAACTGCCCGCAAGTGGAGATTAGAAAAGAATACACAAAGAAGCGTTTTTAAGTGGCAAGAATGAAATGATTTATTGAGCATTCATTTTGTGGTTAGAAGTGAATGCAGAGGGAAAGAGCAAAATATTGTGGATCGGGAGAAATATATCATCAAATAGCTAAAAATAACTCTCCTAGCAGTACCTGGGGGGTCTAATGCGCACACTGTGTGGCGTTGTCAGTCCCAGCAGGCTGGTACCTTGTCTGGGGGCATGCCTCACTGTCAAGTTCCTATTGAATCGAGTCAGGGACTTGCTTTATTTGTTAAGTGCTTGGAAGTCGGCGGTCAGAGAAAACCACACCAGTTTCTCTGTGACGATAAATGCCTATTTTTCCGTTATCTGGTTCACGAGTGAGGACTTCCTGTTGCTCACTATGCTTTCCAGGTGACAACCTGCTTCATTTAGACTCACACGGTAACAAAGTTTGAGAAGAAATGCTCTTAAATATTAATGTTTTAAGTTTAACGTCTTACAAATTTTGGCTAGTTTTAGGGTTTCAAAGGCACCGTATCAATTATGTTCTTTATTCAAACCCTCTCAATGATTGAACAAAGTGCTGAAGGCCCCCACAAGTCCATGGCCTGACCTCCAGGTCTCTCTCTCACTCCTTCCCAGCAGAGGAAAAGACACAACTACTCCGTTAAAAGAATCATAGCTGATGAATAGAAAATGCAGAGGCAGACTTTTATCAAGGTAACATCAAAAATGTGGGTTCTGGAAATAGCATGTAAAAAAAGAAACTTCATTTATAATGAACTGTCTTGGATAACTCCTTAAGTATACTTCCCCTGTGAAATGTTGAAAAGTATGCTCCATTACTTGGTTCAATAGCCAGTTTATTCCTACAGTGGGAGGTATGGAAAGCCTGTGTATAAATTCTACAATTATACCCACTGATGGCCCCACTGTAGAAGGCACAACAGACATGACAAATGGACCAATTTAGTTGTTATTCCCTTTCTTGTTTTCATGGGACATAGAGTGGATTTTGCCTAAGTTAAAGGTGCATTAGCTGTGTCTGCACAGCCCTGCCTCAGTGTTAGGTACATTATTTCCTTTAGTATTTTCAACAATTTCATGAGGGAAAACCATTTTCCATATACATATATATATTTCCACATATATGGAAAGTATGTATATATGTATGTATGTATGTATCTGTCTATCATCTATCTATCTATCTATCTATCTATCATCTATCTATGTATTTATCTATGTATCTATCTATGTATCTATGTATCTATGTATCTATCTATCATCTATCTATGTATTTATGTATGTATGTATGTATGTATGTATGTATCTATCATCTATCTATGTATTTATCTATGTATCTATCTATGTATCTATCTATGTATCTATCTATCTATCCGTCCATCTATCTATGTATCTATGTACCTATCTATGTATGTATTATGTATGTATGTATCTATCTGTCTGTCTGTCTGTCTATGATTTCTCTCTGTCTCTCTCTGTCTCTGTCTCTCTTTCTCTCTGATTGCATGAGATGTACATGCCCATGCAATGCTGTACTTGTCAGAGGATAATCTGAACTACAGGTCAGTCCGCCCCTTCCACCTTGTTTGAGACAGGAGCTCTTCCTTTGCTTCTGATAAAATTGTAGAAAAATATAGAATAACATGTTAAAATTGAAGATTATCATGGAAAATTACACAGATAAAATGGTAGGCATAAAAACATTTCTAAGTTGAAAGTGGAATTGTAAAAAAAAAAGAAAGTGGAATTGTAAACATTTTCTGCTAAAATTGAAGATTTACATGGAAAATATTTCTGAAAAAAATTGAAGAAATATATATATATATATATACATGTTAAAATTGAAGATTATCAGCCGGGCAGTGGTGGCACATGCCTTTAATCCCAGCACTTAGGAGGCAGAGGCAGGCAGATTTCTGAGTTTGAGACCAGCCTGGTCTACAGAGTGAGTTTCTACACAGAGAAAATACAACAAAACAAAACAAAACAAAACAAAACAAAAACCCCAAACTGTAAAAATTGAAGATTATCATGGAAAATTATACAGGTAAAATGGTAGGTATAAAAATATTTCTAAGTTGATTGAAAGTAGAATTATATACATTTTTTCTAATAAAATTGAAGATTTACATGGAAAATATCTCTGATAAAATTGAAGAGATATGTAGAAAAGCATGTTTTGCTGGGTATAGTAGTCTGGGCTGGCATTTGTGTTCTCT
Organism: Apodemus agrarius; assembly: GCA_964023405.1. Lineage (NCBI taxonomy): Eukaryota > Metazoa > Chordata > Mammalia > Rodentia > Muridae > Apodemus > Apodemus agrarius. The sequence continues at coordinate 168,937,324 of OZ030005.1, forward strand.
TAGGGTATGTATGAGACCTGCCCAGGATCTTCTAGCTTTCATCGTCTCTGGTGAAAAATCTGGTATAATTCTGATAGATCTGCCTTTGTAAGTTACTTGCCCTTTTTCCCTTACTGCTTTTAATATTCTTTCTTTGTTCAGTGCATTTGGTGTTTTGATTATTATGTGACAGGAGTGCTGATTATTTTCTATTTGACTACCTAAAAGATTTTTACATTGTAAATAATTCTTTGTGAGGAACAGTCATCAAATGATATGAACATTTAATTATCATTTGTTTTGTTTTGTATATATGTTTGAGACACAGTTTCATGTATCCCATTCTGACCTTTAGGTTTCTGAGTGGCCAAGATAACTTTGGATTCATGATGTGCCTGCTTCTACTTCCTGAGTACTGGGCCTATGACTGTGTTACTGGGCTCAGTTTATGTGTTCTGGGCAAGCCTTCTACCAATTGAATTCTTTACCACGCTTCTTGACTTTTTCTTCACTGTGGATTTTTATTTTCAAATGTTTCATTGTTAGACCCATGTTTTCATATTAAAATTAAAAATTGCCAATGTTTGTTTTAATCATAAGATAATTTATTATTCAAATAATTTCAATTAAAATACAAGTTATATCTTATGTAAGCATCATTATAATCTGTGGTGTCTGTGTAAAATTTAAATGTAGAAAAACCATCCCAAAAGAATTAGTGGACTGACAATTCCCTAACAAGATGGATGTTTTCTTTAAGTTTCTTACTCAATATGAACCAGTTGCACACACTACATGATTTAAGTGAAATGTAATATTTCGAAAACACTATAATTATAAGAAATAAAAATTTTCACACTGTTTCAAAATTTAAATTTGTAGTAATTATAATTGAATTAAATTAATTTACTTCTTTGGTCTTTAGCTCCCCAGTAACATCAAGTGCTTAACAATTGTTCATGGTTAATGGTCCAGCACTGAGTAGGGCAAGTCAAGATAAAGATACAAATGAATGTTGTTATATTTAAGTATGTCCTGGGGAAGGAACACACTTCTTCACTTTCTACAGTCCATGACATGGATTCCCAAGACACGAAGGTAGTATTTTGATGGGACCAGTGTCCAGATTAGACCTCTTTGCTTGTCTCCTGTCTTTCTGCATTAAAAGTTCCCACCATTGGATGCAGTTCACTATCTTATGTCTTGTCCTTATATTTTTCCCCATAATCCCCAGGAAAGCGTGACTTAGGACTTGACCTCTGAATGTAGCATTGGTGTCTTGAAATCATCTGCTCATGTAGGCCTAGAGGAATTTAAAATTTTAGACAAACCTTTGTCTTTCATCATGCAAACAACTGTTGGCAACAGTAGGGGATTAAATGAAAAGCAAAGCTTTATGTACTTCTTGAACTCAAGTAATCAGGGAAGGATCAGTGAGCCCCAGACTGAGGGTAATTAGGAGCTAGGTACCTACAAAAGAAAGAGGGGATGCAGGTTTCCTTTGTGTCTTCTGCTATTTATAATAGCCAGAAGCTGGAAGGAGCCCAGATGTCCCTCAAATGAGGAATGGATACAGAAAATATGGTATATCTATATAATGGAATACTACTCAGCAACTAAACATAATGAATTCATGCAATTTGTAGGCAAATGGTTGGATCTGGAAAATATCATCCTAAGTGAGTTAACACAATCACAAAAGAATACACATCACTGATAAGTGGATATTAATGAGCCCAGAAGCTCTGAATACTCAAGGCACAATTAGCAAATCAAAAGATTCCCAAGAAGAAGGAAGGAGAGGACCCTGGTCCAGAAAAGACTGGTTCCAGTTTTGCAGGAGAGTACCAGAACAGAGAAAGGGTTGGGGGGGGTGATTGGAGAATGGGGGGGGGGAAGGGGGAAGAGGACTTATGGGACACATGGTGAGAGGGGAACTGAGAAAGGGGAAAGCCTTTGGAATGTAAACAAAGAATATAGAAAATAAAATAAAAGAAAGTTTGTCGGGTCAGAAGTTAGGCAAAAACAATACTCAGAAGTCTTAGCAAAGTATCGTCTTTCTACAGCTTTATGTCACAGTTATTTCTAAAATCCATCCTTTAAATTTAACCTTGAGTTCCATTGTCATGCATTTTTTCTCTCTTATAATGGTCTCTCTAGGAAAAGAATAAAGTGATATAGACAAGCACACACACACACCCTTCACACCCCAGTTTTTGCCTGGTAGAAATATCATGTCCTTATGAGAAAGCTATTATTAATCGCAATGACAAAATTGCAAAGTTATATAAAAGGCATTAGCTGAATAAAAGGTATGTTTAACTTAAAAGCATCCCATGGGGCCACCCACCCATCTCAAAAATTTTAACCCAGAACTGTTCCTGTCTAAAGGAAATACAGAGACAAAGAGTGGAGTAGAGATTGAAGGAAAGACCATCCAGAGACTGCCCCACCTGAGGATCTATCTCACATCCAGACACTATTGTGGATGCCAAGAAGTAAGAAGTGATTGTTGACAGGAGCTAGATATAACTGTCTTCTGAGAGGTTTTGCCAGAGCCTGACCAATACAGATGCGGATGCTTGCAGTCGGACTGAGCATGGGGACCCCAGTGGAGGAGTTAGAGAATGAAGGAGCTGAAGGGGATTGTAACTCCATAGGAAGAACAACAATGTCAACCAACCAGACTGCCCCAGAGTCTGCCAAGGACTAAACTACCAACCAAAGAGTATATACTTGTAAGGACCCATGGCTCCAGCTGGATATGTAGCAGAGGATGGCGTTATCTGGCAACAATGGTAGGACAGGCCCTTTGTTCTGTGAAGGCCCAATGCCCCAGGGGGATGCTAGGGCGATGAGGCAGGAGTGGGTGGGTGGGTGAGGCGTGCACCATCATAGAAGCAGGGAGAGGGGGGATGGATAGGGAGTTTGTGGGGGGAAAACCAGCAAGGGGATAACATTTGAAATGTAAATAAATAAAATAACAAATAAAAATCCATAATAATTAAGAAAAAGCAGTCTATACCTCAGAACAGAGGTGGTGCAGTTCCCTACTCTGCATTTTCTTATGTATGCACAAGAGCTGTCTTGAACCATTGCTTTCACCCAGTGATTTGTTAAGAAACTGTAGGAATCAAAATGGATTCTCCTAGCCCAGGCTTCTTAAGTTCAAGCCAAAAAGTTTAAATTATTATTCTTCACTTGATCTTAGCCAAAAGGCCGAGAAGCGATTAAATTATTATTCTTTTGGTTAATTTTATGCATGCGTTATGTCAACACATATGTTACACCATGTAGGCATCTGCTGCCAGAGGAGGTCAGAGGTTTGGAATCCCCTGGGACTGGAGTTAGGATGACTCTGAAGCACTGCATGCTGGGAACCAGAGCAACAGTTGCTTAACTGCTGAGCCATCCTTCCCACCCCAACTTTAGACTTTAGACTTCAGCTTTAATCTAAACTGTTTCAATCTTATTCCTAGTTGGTTTGCCTAATGATGTGTCAATCTTATTTATCTTTTCAAAAGACCATCTCTCTGTGCTACTGATTTTTGTGTATTATTATTGTCGTTTTCTGTCTTAGCTTCTCTTTTATTGCTGTGAAGAGACACCATGACCAAAGACTCATAAGAGAAAGCATTTGATTGGGGTCTTTCTTACAGTTTTAGAGGGTTAGTCCATCCTTATCCTGGTGGGAAGCAGACAGGTAAGGTGCTAAAGGAGCAGCTGAGAGCTTTATATCCTAATCTGCAGAGAGCAGGCAGAGAGAAAGGGAGGGGGAGGGTGAAGAAGGGGAGAGAGAGAGAGAGAGAGAGAGAGAGAGAGAGAGAGAGAGAGAGAGAGAGAGAGAGAGATTGGACTTGGTGTGAACTTTTTAAGCCCATTCCTAGTGACACTTCCTGCAGTAAGGCCACTCCTCCCAATCCCTCTAACCCTTCTCAAACAGTTCCACTGCTCAATGACTTGGAATTCAAATATATGAGTCTATGGGGGCCATTCTCATTCAAACCAACACATTTCTGTTTCATTAATTTCTACTCTGTTCTTTGATTTTAATACTTATTTATCTTAGTTTATGTGTATGAATAGTTTACCTGCACAAATAGATGTGTATCATGTGCATGCATGTATGGTACTCATGGAGTTACAGGTGGTTATGAGCCACCATAGGTGTGCTGGAAACTGAACCCAGGCCTTCTGCTCAACAGGAAGTGCTTTTAACAATGGAGTTATTTCTCCATCCTCCTTCTGCATCATAACTATTTCTTCTCATCTACTTATTTTCAGTTTGGCTTGTTCTATCCTTTCTAAGACCCTGAAGTGTATCATTAATTTATTTATTTTAAATATCTATGATTTTTTAAAATTTGGTTTAATTTTATGTGGGCCTGAGTGTACCTATGTGCATCGTGTACATGCAGAAGCCCAATGAGATCAGAATTCGAGTCAGATCTCCTGGAACCGGATGGAGTTACAGGTAGTTGTGGGTCACCTTATGAGCGCTAGGAACCAAATCCAGGTGCTCTGCAGGAACAGTACTCATTCTTTTATTTATTTACATTTCAAATGTTGTCCCCTTCCCAGTTTCCTCTGCGCAAACCCTGAATCCCATCCTACCTCCCCCTGCTTCTATGAGGGTGTTCCCCCTACCTCCTACTGTTGCTTCACTGCCCTAGCATTCCCTATACTGGAGCATCGAGCCTTCACAGGACCAAGGGCCTCTCCTCCCATTGATGCCCGACAATGCTATCCTCTGCCACATATGAAGCTGGTACCATAGGTCCCTGTGTACTCTGGTTGGTTGGTGGTTTAGTCCCTGGAAGCTCTAGGGAGGGTTGCGTGTGTCCAGTTAGTTGATACTGTTGCTCTTCCTATGGGGTTGCAAACCCCTTCTGCTCCTTCAGTCCTTCTCCTAATTCTTCCATTGGGGACCCTGTGCTCAGTCTAATGTTTGGCTCAGAGCATCCACATCTGTAATGGTGAGGCTCTGGCAGAGCCTCTCAGGGGACACCTATACCAGGCTCCTGCCAGCAAGCACTTCTTGGCATTAGTGCTTCTGGGCATCAGCAATAGTGCCTGGGTTTGGTGTCTGCAGATGGAATGGATTCCTAAGTGGGACAGTCTCTGGATGGCCTTTCCTTCAGTCTCTGCTTCACTCTTTGTCCCTGCATTTCCTTTAGACAGGAGCAATTCTGGGTTAATATTTTTGAGATGGGTGGGTGGCCCCATCCCTCAACTGGGGGTTGTGCCTATCCACTGGAAATGGTCTCTACAAGTTCTATCTCTCCTTTGTTGTGTATTGCAGCTTAACAATACACACTCTTAACTGATCACTGTTCTACCCCCCAACCCCTGCTGCCCCATCTGATTTCTTATTGTAGGGCATGTAGAGCCATGAACTTCCCTCTTAGAACCACTTTCATTGTATTTTACAGGTTTTGGCATGCTGTGTTTTCATTTTCATTCAGTTCTGGGATTTATATCAAATTGACTCTGGGTATTTTTTTTTCATGACTCAATTACCATTTCATAGAATGGTTTTCAATCCTCGTTAATTTGAAAATGCTCTATGGTTTTTTTGTGCAGTTGACTTCTGTTTTGATTTTATTGTGGTCAGATATGATAGAATAAAAACCTATTATTTTTACTTTTCTTATATTTGTTAAGACTTGCTTTGTATATTTCATAATCTATTTTAAAGAAACTAGCAAAATTTTTTTGAGAGAATGTGTTTGTACAGGGTTTAAATAATCTGTTTTATAGATGTCTGTTATGTCCATCTAATCTGTGATGTCCTTTACCACAAAGGTCTCTGGGAAATTTGTTGCTGCTGTCAATGGATAACCTGGGTGGGTATCTATAAGAATTGTGGTCTTGAATGGTATTCATTATTATTGTGTTGTGTTTAATCTGTGTCTTTGTGGCAGTAGTGTTTACTTTATAAAATTATGTTTAGTGCTGTTAGTTTTAGAATCAATGTCTTTTTAATAGATTATTTTTTTAGTTAGTATGAAGTGATCTTTATCTATTTTTATTTAATATCTGCTTGAAGTCTATCTATTTTGTCAGATATAAGAAAAGTTGATTTCTCATTCATTGGCTTAGAATACCTTCTTCCAGTCCACCACATCAATGCATACTTGGCTTGAGATGAGGTATATTTCTTGGAGATGGAAAAAAGATTCTGTTTTTAAAATCTAATCTGCTAGTCTGCCTTTTAATTGGGAAATTTAGATTTTTAATTTTTTAAGGTTGCTTTATTTGGTGTTTTGATTCAAAGTCTCCCTATGTACTTTTGACTGGACTGGGACTTGATATGTAGACCACACTGGCTTCAAACTCAGAGATTCTCCTCTTGAGTGCTGGTAATAAAGGCAAGTGTCATGACTCTTGGCTCAAAGTTATTTTGTAGGTGTTTTAATTCTTTATATTTTGTAGTGTTCGCCAAGTTCCCATTTTTTCCTGTTTAACTACTTTTCTAACATGGTTTGCTCTTTTCTATAGCTTCCTGGAGGGGTTTCTCTTTCTCTTCATTACAAAGGATCCCTTCAAGCATGTGCTATGGTGATGGCTTGGTCACAGTTTGCTTCACCGTGGTAAGTTTTTCCCCCCTTTCAATTTGTTTGTTTTCTTTGTTTAGAGTTTTAACTATAATATGATATGGGATGGTCTTTTTTGTCCTTTTTGGTCTTGTCAGTTGGTGTTCTGAATATATCTTTAATCTGGATAGTCATATATTTCATTAGCTTTTGAATTTTTTTTGTTATTTATTGAACATATTGCTCGCATCTTTATCCTGACACTGTGTCTTCTACCCTAGCATTCGTAAATTTTGTCATCTTATGGTTTCCATAGGAATGCTATGATCTGTTCATATTGTCTTATTATTTATTTTTGTTGGTATCTGAATGTTCCAATGTCCTGTCTGGATTTCTAATATCCTGTTTTACACTTGACCCACTCTATCTTTCTATTGTTTTTTGAGCTTTTTATTTCTAAAATTTCAGTCAGACATTTTTCCTCATTGTGATGGTTTGCTCGTGAAATGTCCACCACAGGCTCCTGTATTTGAACACCAGGTCCCCAGTTGTTGATGTTGATTAAATAGACTGTAAAACTCTGAGTAGGTGGAACCTTGTTGGAGGAAGTTTGTTATTGGGGGTGGGCTTTAAGGTTTCATGCCCCTCCCACTTCCCACTGTCTCTGCCTCTGTGTGTGGATGAAAAGACACCCAGCCAATTTCCTGTTCTTGCCACCTGCCTGTTTTCACTTGTTTCCCACTGTTATGGACCCTGTCCTTCTGGAACTATAAGCTAACTTATTGTTATTATTATCTGAACTCAGGTTTTAGATCAGCATTTTTTTTGTGTGTGTATTTTTCTCCTTGCTATGAGCACAGTGCTATTGTGGTTTAAAGAAGAGAAAGCTAAGTATTGAAAACTCAAGGATTATTATTTTGAGGTATTATTCTCTCACATATATATCTACAAATAAAGATAGTATGTGATTCCCCTTTTACACAAATCCCATCACCCTGAAGGTCACTCATTTATTTAACAATCTGCTTGAAGTAATTTTCAATATTTTATGAGTCATTGCATAAAATAACTAAGAAGTTCACTAAGAAATAGTGCTAAATGGTCACAAGAATCTTCTGTAGTTCTAATATCGAAGTTGTGTCCTGTTGCTTATGAAAATATAAGGGCTTTGGAGGCTACAGAGATGGTTTGATGGTTAGGAGGATTTCCTCCTCTTTCAGAGGTCCCTAGTTCACTACATCACATGGCTCAGACCATATAAATCCAGCTACAGGAGCATCCATGGCCTCTGGATTCTGTGGACACCTGTCATCACATAGAGCTTACAACAGCAAGAATAGAAACTGGAAAAGTACCAGTAATTTCCAATAGAGTTTTAAAATTTAATCTGATTATGTACATCAAACTTAAGAAAAACTCAACATGTCACATTTGCATGAACTTCTTCAACCATCACTGAACATCTTACAAAACAGCTTGCCTCAGTATTGAATACACATTCTTTCCAGTCATCAGTGGGGGAACTGGGTGAGTTGGAAGGAGGGGAGGAGAAGACGAATGAAAGCAAGAAATACTATTTGCTTTGTTCTAATGCTATTAAGCACAAAAGAAAAACTACTAAAATGGACTGAGAAGATAAACTTGGGGCTGGCTAGTAAACTGAATATCTGTCTGGCTGTGGCTTCACTTCTTCATTTTTAGTTTTTATTCTTAGAACAGCACCTTGCCAGCATTTCTTAATATAGTTGTAGAGTAAGAAATTTTCACGGTCTCATTTTTGTACTTACTATCTCTCCTTCCCTGGTAAGTGGTTTTAAAAATAATGTATTCTGTGCGTTTGTGGGTTCTCTGCCTCACTCGTGGGCTCGTTGGTGTACCCTGTGCATTTTTCTGTGGTTAGCCACTTAACCCTGAAGCCACTTTTTACCTCATGATTCATGCCACCCTACTCACGACAGCAGGCCTTGGGGCAATTGTTCTGCTGTTGTCCAACATGTAATTATCTTCTTATAATTTCTGTTTTGGTCCCTCACCCTGCAGATCCTTGTTTCTTGCCAACTATGAAAAGAAGAGTTCAGAACTAGTATAAAAGTTATATCTGCAATATAAGGTAAAAGTAGCCATACCCGGAAATCCAAGTCTTAGCTTGTTTGGCTCTTCCCATAAGTCTCAGGCATCACATGAAGGTGGCGAGACAGCGAATTTCACTGTCTATTTTGTGATCACCACTTGACTTTTTCTGTAGTTAAAGATATCAGAAGTATTCATATCCATGTAAATTTGTCATTTCAATGTTGCCAGTTACTATTTATCTATTAATGTGCATGCCTACACATGCACATGTGCCTACTCATGGGCACACACACACACTTTTATTCTGGGCACCATGAATATATAAAAGCTATAAAGGGTGAGGATTTTGGTGAATATATTATAGCCAAGAGCATGGGCATAGGCAGAGGATTATGGTATCTAGCTTTAAAGAAAACCTTTGTTCAGATGACTTCTGGCAGAATTACATTTGCTCAGCACCTGGGCAGTGCCTTTAACATAAAAGCTCATACTGATGTAGCTAGCTGTGCTATGCTATTACAAGGCTGTCTCTTGGCAAAGGCTGAACCTCCCTAAGGCAGAAACACCCAGAAATGCTTTTTGAGTTCAATGATTGTGGTTTTATATTAGACTTTAGAAGAAGAAATCAAGAGCTGGAATGCAATTTATCTGGAGAAACAGTTGACAAAGATGGAAGATTGGTGTGATGGATCATGGATCCCTTCCCTTCCCTTCCCTTCCCTTCCCTTCCCTTCCCTTCCCTTCCCTTCCCTTCCCTTCCCTTCCCTTCCCTTCCCTTCCCTTCCCTTCCCTTCCCTTCCCTTCCCTTCCCTATAGAAAATGAAACTGAAAAATTGTTGAGTATTTGTTAAGTTTTGTGTAACTGTGGGCTTTTCCACTGGTGCTCCAGTTTCAGAAATCATGACTCCGAGTCACATTATTCACGAATAAATGCTGGCCATAGTTTTGGCTTGTTCCTGATAGCTTGAAACTCAGCAGAACTAGTCTAAGTTCTGCTACATGGATGGTTACCTCTCCTCCTTCCCACACATGACTCTATCCCAGAGTTCTTCTCTCCCTACTGGAACTCCCACCTCCTTTTTCCTGTCTCAGCTAATAGGCCATCAGCTTTTTATTGACAGGCGATGCTTCCATACTGAACACAAGAATTTCTACAAGTCTTTATATTTACTAACTCAGATTAAACTCTTGAATAAACTAGAAACTCTAAAGAGTGAAGATCAATGATTTTCCTTTCTAAAACCCTTTGATCTAGAACACATTGTGATCAATCTGAGTATTTATGTCTGAACTAATTCCAACAATTAGCCTGTAGGATATAGACTATCATAGAACACTGGTCTCAAAAACAAAAGGAATTGATGCTCTGATGTGGAAGGCAAAAAGAAAAAAGAAACTGAGTTGCGTAGAATTCATGGGTACCTCTGGGTTATCACCTTGTCAGGAGCTTGAACATGCACAAGATCTACAACAATTAGGCCTGGGTCCTCTTTCGAAAGATTTTTTAATTGGATATTTCATTTATTTACATTTCAAATGTTATCTCCTTTCCCAATTCATCCCCCAGAAAATTCCTATCCCATATCCCCTCCTCCTGCTTCTATTAGGGTGTGCCCCCACCAATGAACCCACTCCCCTACCCCCGGCCCTCACATCCCCCTACACTGGAGCATTGAGCCTTTACAGGACCAAGACCCTCTTCTCCCATCGATGCCCTACAAGGCCATCCTCTGCTACATATAGGGCTGGAGCCATGGGTCCCTCCATGTGTACTCCTTGGTTGGTGGTTTAGATTCTGGGAGCTCTGTTGGTTGATATTGTTGTTTTTCCTATGGGGTTGCAAACCCCTTCATCTCCTTCAGTCCTTTCTCTAACTCCTTCACTTGGGACCCCGTGATCAGTTCAATGGTTGACTTTGAGGACCTGCCTCTGTATATGTCAAGCTCTGGCAGAGCCTCTAAGGAGACAGCTATATCAGGCTGCTCTCAGCAAGCATAATAGTGTCTGTGTTTGGTGACTGTTTATGGGTTGAATCCCCAGGTGGGGAAGTCTCTGGATGGCCTTTCCTTCAGTCTCTGCTTTTCACTTTGTCTCCATATTTGCTCCCATGAGTATTTTGTTGCCTCTTCTAAGAAGGACCAAAGCAACCACACTTTGGTCTTCCGTCTTGAGCTTGTGAATTGTATCTTGGGTATTCTGAGCTTCTGTGCTAATACCCACTTATCAGTGAGTGCATACCATGTGTGTTCTTTTGTGATTGTGTTACCTCACTCAGGATGATATTTTCTAGTTCCATCCATTTGTCTAAGAATTTCATGAATTCATTGCTTTTAATAGCTGAGTAGTACTCTATTGTGTAAATATATCACATTTTCTGTATCCATTCCTCTGTTGAAGGACATCTGAGGTTTTTTTTTGCAGCTTCTGGCTACTGTTTCTAATGTCCTACTCCTTTTACAAGTTCACATCCTCTTTTAAAAGATACTATTTTTCTTTCAATCTTATAAAAGATTAAAATTATTAACCTGTTCACAGGTCTTTTAAATTTTTTTTTTACACAAATTAATCTCAGAGCCAAGTGGCCCTCTGGAGGACTAACTTCAATTTTTAAACAAAATGTTCCAATGAAAACAAGAAGGAGGGCCAGCAGAATGGACCAATCTTCTGGTCAAGAGATGGAAGAAAGGGTGAAGGTACAAGGAGCAGTGCAATGGCTTTGAGAGGGACTCCAGCATGTTGGAATCTTAAGATAAGTAAGAAGACCCATGAGAGCAATTAGGAGAAAAGGAGTAAAATTGTGCAATCACTGATAAGTGGATATTAATGAGCCCAGAAGCTCTGAATACTCAAGGCACAATTAGCAAATCAAAAGATTCCCAAGAAGAAGGAAGGAGAGGACACTGATACAGAAAAGACTGGTTCCAGTTTTGCAGGAGAGTACCAGAACAGAGAAAGGGTTGGGGGGGGGTGATTGGGGAATGGGTGGGGAGGAAGAGGACTTGTGGGCCACATGGTGAGGGGGGAACCGGGACAGGGGAAAGCCTTTGAAATGGAAACAAAGAATATAGAAAATTAAAAAAAAGAAGTTAGGGCTCCACCCTCTCAGAGAAGGGGAGGGGGGAGAGGAGGAGCAACTGTGAGGGAGGAGTGGGAGGACAGGGGGCAGCAATCGGGATGTAGATCAAATAAATAAATTAAAGGAAAAACCTTGAAGTTAGGTGTGAAGGTGTATCTCAAACACATCAGAGGAGGTTAGAAACGCTTTTCAAAATCTCAAGAAAACCCTCTTGACCTCTAAAGATCATGCACCATAATCAGACAAAATTGGACAGACTTCCAAAATGAATCTAAAAGAAAGCACAAATTAGAGGTTGCCAAAAGTTGTTTTTTTATTTTTGATCAAAAAATTTTTTTATTGGATATATTCTATATTTACATTTCATTTCCCTTTTTTGGTTCCCCACCCCCCAAAGGTCCCACATGCCCTTCCCCTCCCCCTGCTCCCTCATCCACCCCTTCCCACTTCCCTGTTCTGGTATTCCCCTACACTGATGCTTTGAGCCTTTCCAGCACCAGTGTCCATTCCTTTCTTCTTGTCAGACATCATTTGGTATGTGAATTGTGTCTTTGGTGTCCCAAGATTCTAGGCTAATATCCACTTATCAGTGACTGCATACCATGGATATTCTTTTGAGACTGGGTTACCTCACTTAGTATGATGTTCTCCAGCTCCATCCATTTCTCTAAGAATTTCATGAATTCATTGTTTCTAATGGCTGAATAGTATTCCATTGTGTATAGATACCACATTTTTTGTATCCATTTCTCTGTTGAGGGATATCTGGGTTCTTTCCAGCTTCTGGCTATTATAAATAAGGTTGCTATGAACATAGTGGAGCATGTATCCTTATTGCATGCTGGGGAATCTTCTGGGTATATTCCCAAGAGTGGTATGGCTGGGTCCTCCGGAAGTATCATGTCCAGTTTTCTGAGGAACCGCCAGACTGATTTCCAGAGTGGTTGTACCAGCTTGCAGTCCCACCAGTAGTGGAGGAATGTTCCTCTTTCTCCACATCCTCGCCAACACCTGATGTCTTCTGAGTTTTTAATCTTAGCCATTCTGACTGGTGTGAGGTGAAATCTCAGGGTTGTTTTGATTTGCATTTCTCTAATGACTAATGATGTTGAACATTTTTTAAGGTGTTTCTCAGCCATCCGAATTTCTTCAGGTGAAAAGTCTTTGTTTAGCTCTGTACCCCATTTTTGGATAGGGTTATTTGGTTTTCTGGGGTCTAACTTCTTGAGTTCTTTGTATATATTGGATATTAGCCCTCTGTCAGATGTGGGGTTGGTGAAGATCTTTTCCCAATTTGCTTGTTGACGATTTGTCCTTTTGACAGTGTCTTTTGTCTTACAGAAACTTTGTAATTTTATGAGGTCCCATTTGTCTATTCTTGATCTTAGAGCATAAGCTATTGGTGTTCTGTTCAGGAATTTCCCCCCTGAGCCAATGTCCTCAAGGGTATTCCCCAGTTTCTTTTCTATTAGTTTTAGTGTGTCTGGTTTTATGTGGAGGTCCTTGATCCACTTGGAATTGAGCTTAGTGCAAGGAGATAAAAGTGGATCAATTCTCATTCTTCTGCATGTTGACCTCCAGTTGAGCCAGCACCATTTGTTGAAAAGACTATCTTTTTTCCACTGGATGTTTTCAGCTCCTTTGTCGAAGATCAATTGGCCATATATGTGTGGGTTCAATTCTGGGTCTTCAATCCTATTCCATTGATCTACTTCCCTGTCACTGTACCAATATCATGCAGTTTTTAACACTACTGCTCTGTAGTATTGCTTGAGGTCTGGGATATTGATTCCCCCAGAAGTTCGTTTACTGTTGATGATAGTTTTAGCTATCCTGGGTTTTTTGTTATTCCAGATGAATTTGAGAATTGCTCTTTCTAACTCTATGAAGAACTGAGTTGGAATTTTGATGGGGATTGCGTTGAATCTGTATATTGCTTTTGGCAAGATTGCCATTTTAACTATATTAATCCTGCCAACCCATTAGCATGGAAGATTTTCCCATTTTCTGATGTCTTCTTCAATTTCCTTCTTCAGAGAGCTGAAGTTTTTGTCATATAAATCTTTCACTTGTTTGGTTAGAGTCACACCAAGATACTTTATATTGTTTGTGGCCATTGTGAAGGGTGTCATTTCCCTAATTTTGTTCTCGGCCTGCTTATCCTTTGCGTATAGGAAGGCTACTGATTTGCTTGAGTTGATTTTATAACCAGCCATTTTGCTGAAGTTGTTTATCAGCTGTAGGAGTTCTCTGGTGGAGTTTTTTGGGTCACTTGAGTATACTATCATATCATCTGCGAATAGTGATAGTTTGACTTCTTCCTTTCCAATTTGTATCCCTTTGATTTTCTTATGTTGTCGAATTGTTCTAGCTAGTACCTTAAGTACTATATTGAAGAGATATGGTGAGAGGGGGCAGCCTTGTCTAGTCCCTGATTTTAGTGGGATTGCTTCAAGTTTCTCTCCATTTACTTTGATGTTGGCTATTGGTCTGCTGTATATTGCTTTTCCTATGTTTAGATATGGGCCTTGAATTCCTGTTCTTTCCAAGACTTTTAGCATGAAAGGATGCTGAATTTTGTCAAATGCTTTTTCAGCATCCAATGAAATGACCATGTGGTTTTTCTTTGAGTTTGTTTATGTAGTGGATTACATTGATGGATTTCTGTATATTGAACCATCCCTGCATCCCTGGGATGAAGCCAACTTGATCATGGTGAATGATCGTTTTGATGTGTTCTTGGATTCGGTTGGCAAGTATTTTATTTAGTATTTTTGCATCGATATTCATAAGGGAAATTGGCATGTAGTTCTCTTTCTTAGTTGGATCTTTGTGTGGTTTTGGTATCAGGGTAATTGTGGTTTCATAGAATGAGTTGGGTAGTGTTCCTTCTGTTTCTATTTTGTGGAATAGTTTGAAGAGTATTGGTATTAGGACTTCTTTGAAGGTCTGATAGAATTCTACACTAAAATCATCTGGTCCTGTGCTTTTTTTGGTCGGAAGACTTTCTATGACCCCTTCTATTTCTTTGGGGGTTATGTGTCTATTTAGATGATCTATTTGATCCTGGTTTAATTTTGGTATTTGGTAACTGTCGAGGAAATTGTCCATTTCCTCCAGATTCTCCAGTTGTGTTGAGTATAGGCTTTTGTAGTAGGATCTGATGATTTTTTTTGAATTTCCTGAGTTTCTGTTGTTATATCTCCCCTTTCATTTCTAATTTTGTTAATTTGAATACTGTCTCTGTGCCCTTTGGTAAGTCTGGCTAGGGGTTTATCTATCTTGTTGATTTTCTCAAAGAACCAGCTCCTGGTTTTATTGATTCTTTGTAAGGCTCTCTTTGTGTCAACTTGATTGATTTTCAGCCCTGAGTTTGATGATTTCCTGTCTTCTACTCCTCCTGGGTGAAATAACTTCTTTTTGTTCTAGAGCTTTCAGGTGTTCCATTAAGTTGCTAGTGTATGCTCTCTCCTGTTTCTTTTTGGAGACACTCAGGGCTATGAGTTTTCCTCTTAGCACTGCTTTCATTGTGTCCCATAGATTTGGGTATGTTTTACCTTCATTTTCATTAAATTCTAAAAAGTCTTTGATTTCTTTCTTTATTTCTTCCTTGACTAAGGTATCATTGAGTAGAATATTGTTCAGCCCTCACGTGTATGAGGATTTTCTGTTGTTTTTGTTGCTATTGAAGGACACTCTTACTCCATGGTGATCTGATAAGAGGCATGGGATTAGTTCAATCTTTTTATATTTGTTGAGGTCTGTCTTTTGGCCAATTATATGGTCGATTTTGGAGAAGGTACCATGAGGCGCTGAGAAAAAGGTATAGTCTTTTGCTTTAGGATGAAATGTTCTATATATATCTGTTAAATCCAATTGGTCCAACGTTTCAATAAGTTTCCCTGTGTCCCTGTTTAGTTTCTGTTTTCCTGATTGGTCCATTGAGGATAGTGGAGTATTGAGGTCCCCCACAATTATTATGTTAGGTGCAATGTGTGCTTTGAGCTTTAGTAAAATTTCTTTTACAAATGAGGGTGCCCTTGCATTTGGAACGTAGATGTTTAGAATTGTGAGTTCTTCTTGGTGGATTCTTTCTTTGACTAGCAAGAAGTGACCTTCTGTGTCTCTTTTGATGACTTTGGGTTGAAAGTCAATTTTATCTGATATTAGGATGGCTATTCCAGCTTGCTTCCTGTGACCGTTTGCTTGCAAAATTGTCTTCCAGCCTTTTACTCTAAGGTAGTGTTTGTCCTTGACCCTTAGGTCAAAGGTATAAGAAAGGACTTTCTGAACAGAATCCCAATGGCAAAGACATTAAGACCCACAATTAACAAATGGTACCCAATGAAACTAAAAAAGCTTCTGTACAGCAGACAATAGATCATATGAGTGAAGCAACCTACAAATTTTTGTTTTATCAATTATACATCTGGTAGAGGGTTAGTAACTAGAATATACAAAGAGGTAAAAGGCAAAATAACAAACCAATAAAATAAATAAAATAACACCAAAACCCCAAAATACTGAACATCAAGGAAATAACTTAATTAAAAATGGGAATAATACTAAACAGGAGGTTATAAAAAAAAAGAATCAAAATCCCCGAGAAACACACAAAAATGTTCAATTTCCTCAACAATCAAGGAAATGCAAATTAAAACTATTTGAGGTTTTATCTTACCTCATTTATAATGCTCAAGATCAATAAAACAAATAGGGGACACTATTGCTGGTGGGAGTACAAACTGGTATAGCCTCTGTGGAAATCAATGTAGAACTTCCTCAAAAAGCTAAAAGTAGATCTACTACAATATTGAGTTCTACCACTTTGGGCTTATATGCAAATCCCTGTACATCTTACCCCAGAAATACTTTCTTATCCATGGTCATTGCTGACGCATTCACAATAATCAGAAACTGGAATCAGCCAGGATGTCTATCAACTGATGAACTGATAATAAAAATGTGGTACATTTATAGAATAGAGCATTATTTAGTCATAAATAGGGATAGATAATCATTTTTGGTGAGATAACCCAGAGTCAGAAAAAACAAACATTGCATATTTTCTCATTTACTGGGATTGAACTTTTTAATCTTCAGATATGCATATTTAATTTAGAATATCCACAAAGGTTAGGTAGAGAGTAAGCAACCAGGAAGGAGAAAGGAATTTTCCAAGGAGGATCACCCCTACTCCATAGTGTTTATTTTATTAGAATATGCTACACAGAGGATATATGTAATCATTGGTCTCAAACTCTGTAATCAGGGTCACAAACTCTGTGAACTATAATATTAACCGGACTTCAAGATATTTCTGTCCACACCATAGTGGCATGAATGTTAGTGGAGTACCTCACCACATTTTGATTGGATTTAAGGCCCATCCCATCAGATTTAATTTATATCTGTGTCATGATTTGTATATGCTTGACCTAAGGAGTGGCACTATTAGAAGGTATGGCCTTGTTGGAGTAGGTGTGTCACTGTGGGTGTGTGTTTTATTTATTTATTTATTTATTTATTTATTTATTTTCTATATTCTTTGTTTACATTCCAAAGGCTTTCCCCTTTCCCAGTTCCCCCCTCACCATATGTCCCATAAGTCCTCTTCCCTCTGCCCATTCCCCAATCACCGCCCCCCCCATTTTCCTATTCTGATATTCTCCTATAAAACTGGATCCAGTCTTTTCAGGACCAGGGTCCTTTCTGTCCTTCTTCTTGGGGATCTTTTGATTTGCTAATTGTGTCTTGAGTATTCAGAGCTTTTGGGCTCATTAATATCCACTTATCAGTGATTGTATATTCTTTTGTGATTGGGTTAACTCACTTAGGATGATATTTTCCAGATCCAACCATTTGCCTACAAATTGCATGAATTCATTATTTTTAATTGCTGTAGTATTCCATTGTATAAATATACCACATTTTCTGTATCCATTCCTCCTTTGAGGGATATCTGGGCTCCTTCTAACTTCTGGCTATTATAAATATGCTATGAACATAGTAGAGCATGTGTCTTTATTGTATGCAGGGGATTCCGCTGGGATTATGCCCAGGAGTGGTATGACAGAGTCCTCTGGAAGTGTCATGCCCAATTTTCTGAGGAACCGCCAGACTGATTTCCAGAGCGGTTGTACCATCTTGCAATCCCTCCAACAGTGTAGGAGTGTTGCTTTTTCTCCACATCCTTGCCAGCACCTGTTGTCCCTTGAGTTTTTAATCTTAGCTATTCTGACTGGTGTGAGGTGGAATCTCAGGGTTGTTTTGATTTGCATCTCCCTGATGACTAATGATGTTGAATATCTCTTAAGGTGCTTCTAAGCCATCTGAATTTCTTCTGGTGAAAATTCTTTGTTTAGCTCTGTGCCCCATTTTTTGATAGGGTTATTTGGTTCTTTGGGGTCTAACTTCTTGAGTTCTTTGTATATATTGGATATTAGCCCTCTGTCAGATGTGGGGTTGGTGAAGATCTTTTCCCAATTTGTTGGTTGCTGTTTTGTCCTTCTGACAGTGTCCTTTGCCTTACAGAAACTTTGTAATTTTATGAGGTCCCATTTGTCAATTCTTGATCTTAGAGCATAAGATATTGGTGTTCTGTTCAGGAACTTTCCCCCTGTGCCCATGTCCTCCAGGGTCTTCCTCAGTTTCTTTTCTGTTAGTTTCAGTGTGTCTGGTTTTATGTGGAGGTCCTTGACCCACTTGGAGTTGATCTTAGTACAAGGAGATAAGAGTGTGTCAATTTGCATTCTTTTGCATGTTGACCTCCAGTTGAACCAGCACCATTTGTTGAAAAGGCTATCTTCTTTCCACTGGATGGTTATAGCTCCTTTATCAAAGATCAAGTGACCATAAGTCTGTGGGTTCATTTCTGGGTCTTCAATTCTATTCCATTGATCTACTTGCCTGTCGCTGTACCAATACCATGCAATTTTTAGCAAAATTGCTCTGTAGTACTGCTTGAGGTCAGGGATATTGATTCCTTCAGGAGTCCTTTTATTGTTGAGAATAGTTTTAGCTATCCTGGGTTTTTTGTTACTCCAAATGAATTTGAGAATTGCTCTTTCTAGATCTATGAAGAATTGATTTGGGATTTTGATGGGGATTGCATTGAATCTGTAGATTGCTTTTGGCAAGATGGCCATTTTTACTATATTGATCCTGCCAATCCAAGAGCATGGAATATTTTTCCATCTCCTGAGGTCTTCTTCGATTTCTTTCTTCAAGGACATGAAGTTCCTGTTATAGAGATCTTTCACTTGTTTGGTTAGAGTCATGCCATGATACTTTGTAAATAGATATCATGCAAATTTGGGTTTGTCATGGAATACCTTGGTTTCCCCATCTATGGTGAGTGAGAATTTTGCTGGGTATAGTAGTTTTGGCTGAAGTTTGTGTTCTCTTAGAGTCTGCATGAGATCTGCCTAGGATCTTCTAGCTTTAATGGTCTCAGGTGAGAAGTCTTGTGTAATTCTGATAGGTCTTCCTTTATATGTTACTTGTCCTTTTTCTCTTACTGCCTGTAATATTCTTTCTTTGTTTAGTACATTTGGGGTTTTGATTATTATGTGACAGGAAGTATTTCTGTTCTCGTCCAGTCTGTTTGGGGTTCTGTAGGCTTCTTGTATATTCATGGGCATCTCTCTCTTTAGGTTGGGGAAGTTTTCTTCCATAATTTTGTAGAAGATATTTGCTGGCCCTTTAAGTTGTAGATCTTCACTCTCATCTATACCTATAATCCTTAGGTTTGGTCTTCTCATTGTGTCCTGGATTTCCTGAATGTTTTGGGTTACCAGCTTTTTGCATTTTGCATTTTCTTCAAGTGTTGAATACATGGTCCCTATGGTATCTTCAGCATCTGAAATTCTGTCTTCTATCTCTTGTATTCTATTGTTGATATTTGTATCTATGACTCCTGATTTCTTCCCAAGGTTTTCTATCTCCAAAGTTGTCTCCCTTTGTGATTTCTTAGTTGTTTCTACTTCTGTTTTTAGATTCTGGATGGTTTTGCTCAGATCTTTCACTTTTTTGTTTGTGTTTTCCTGTAATTCTTTAGGGATTGTTGTGTTTCCTCTTTTATGACTTCTACTTGTTGACCCACGTTCTCTTGTATTTCTTTAAGTGATTTTTTTGTTTCCCCTTTATTGGCATCCATTTTTTGATCTATATTCTCCTGAATTTCTTTAAGTGATTTTTGTGTTTGTCTTGTAAGGGCTTCTAGCTTTTGATCCATTTTCTCCTGTATTATTTTAAGAGGTTTATCTAAGTGTTCTTCTATCAGCATTCTGACCAGTGATTTTAGATCTGAGTCTTGTTTTTCTAGTGTGTTGGGGTATCCGAGTCTTATTGCTGTCAGGGAACTGGGTTCGGATGCTGCCATATTGCCTTGATTTCTGTTAGTAACGATCTTACTTTTGCCTTTTGCCATCATGTTATCTCTGGTGATAGTTGGTCCTGTAGTTACTAGCTGGTACTTGAACCTCCTGTGGGCTTGTAAGGCTATTTCCCCACGACTGGGACACCTGAACTACTGCCCTGCAGGGCTCCTGCTCACAGATTGCTGACAGGTGGCCTGAGTCCCCCAAGGTCTTAAACTCGGGATATCTCAGGTACTTGATTCTATAGCAGATGGTAATTAACACAGAGTCCTACAACCAGGCAACATGAAGAATGTGAGAGACCTTGGAATGTTAAGTCCTAAGTGGGATGTCTTTATTATACTATTTTCCTCAAGGCTCAGGAATCTATGTAGAAGAGGAGGAAGAAAGATTTTAAGAGTCAGAGGTGGTATTGGTGGTGTTAGTGATGTGTGTGTGTGTGTGTGTGTGTGTGTGTTTATGTATGGGTATGTGTGTGTATTTGTGTGTATGTGTGTGTTTGCTTCACTTATTTTATTTTCACTGGTATGGATTACTTATTTCCTGTGTTTTCTTATACATATTTAATCTTCTTGGATTAGCGTTCTCCTTCAGTTTTTTCTGTAGGTCTGGATCTGTGGATAGATATTGTTTAAATTTGGTTTTGTCTTGTTATGTCTTATTTTCTCCATTTGTGGTGGTTGAGTTTTACTGGTTATAGCAACCTAGATTGGTATCTGTAGTTTCTTAGAGGCTATAATACATCTGTCCAGAGCCTTATAGGTTGTAAAGTCTCTGTTGAGAAGTCAGGTATACTTCTGATTGTTCTGTTTATATATTACTTGGCCTTTTCCCTTTTCAGTTTTTAATATTCTTTCTTTGTTCAGTAGACTTTGTGTTTTGATTAATATGTTGTGAGGGTAGTTTCTTTTTTTGGTCCAATCTAATTGATGTTCTGTAACTTTATTGTATGTTTATAGGTATCTCTCTCTTTAGGTGGGGGAAATTGTCTTCTATGATTTTTTATTAGATATTTTCTTTATTTACATTTCAAATGTTATCCCTTTTCCTGGTTTCTCCTCTGAAATCATCCTATCCCATTCCCCCTCCCCCTGCTCACCAACTCACCTACTCCCTCTTCCCTGTCCTGGCATTCCCCTATTCTAGGGTATCAAACGTTCTCAGGATCAAGGGCCTCTCCTCCCTTTGATTTCCAATAAAGTTATTCTCTGCTACATATGCAGCTGGAGCCATGGGTCCTTCCATGTGTACTCTTTGGTTGATAGTTTAGTCCCTGGGAGCTCTGGGGGTGCTGGATGGTTCACATTATTGTTCCTCCTATGGGGCTGCAAGCTCCTTCAGCTCCTTGGGTCCTTTCTCTAGCTCCTCCATTGGGCACTTTGTGCTCAGTCCAGTGTTTGGCTGAGAGCATCCACCTCTGTATTTTCAGGTACTGGCAGAGCCACTCAGGAGACAGCTACATCAAGCTCCTGTCGGCAAGCACTTGTTGGCATCCACAATAGTGTCTGGGTTTGGTGACTGTCTATGTGATAGATCCCTAGGTGGGGAAGTCTCTGAATGGTCTTTCCTTCATTCTCTGCTCCACACTTTGTATCTCCTCCCATAGGTATTTTGTTCCCCCAAAGTATCCATACTTTGGTCTTCCTTCTTGAGCTTCATTTTGTCTGTGAATTGTATCTTGGATATTCCAAGCTTCTGGGCTAATATCCACTTATCAGTGAGTGTGTACCATGTGTGTTCTTTTGATTGGGTTACCTCACTCAGGATAATATTTTCTAGCTCCATTCATTTGCCTAAGAATTTCATGAATTCATTGTTTTTAATAGCTGAGTAGTATTCCATTGTGTAAATGTACCACATTTTCTGTATCCATTCCTCTGTTGAATGGGTTCTTTCCAGCTTCTGGCTATTATAAATAAGGCTGCTATGAACATAGTGGAGCATGTATCCTTATTACATGTTGGAGAATCTTCTGGGTATATGCCCAGCAGTAGTATACCTGGGTCCTCAGGTAGTACTATGTCCAATTTTCTGAGGAGCCACCAAACTGATTTCCAGAATGGATGTATCAACTTGCAGTCCCACCAGCAACGGAGGAGTGTTGTTCTGTCTTCTATGATTTTGTTGAACATATTTTCTGGGCCTTGGAGCTGGGACTCTTCACCTTCTTCTATACCCATTATTCATATGTTAGGTCTTTTCACAGTATCCTAGATTTTCTGGATGTTTTGTGTCAGGAATATTTTAGATCTAACATTTTCTTTTGCTGATGTATCAATTTCTTCTATCATATCTTCTACTTCTGAAATTCTCTCTTCTATCTCTTGTACTCTGTTGGTAATGCTTGTGTCTGTTCCTGTTCTCTTTCCTAGGTTTTCTATTTCCAGGATTCCCTCAGGTTATATTTTATTTAT
The DNA here is from genome assembly GCA_964023405.1 of Apodemus agrarius. Lineage (NCBI taxonomy): Eukaryota > Metazoa > Chordata > Mammalia > Rodentia > Muridae > Apodemus > Apodemus agrarius. The sequence goes on from OZ030005.1 coordinate 168,959,783, forward strand.
TGCTTCTATTTCCACTTTCAGGTCTTGAACAATTTTATTCATTTCCTTCACCTGTTTAATTATATTTTTTCTGTATTTCTTTAAGGGATTTATTAGTTTCCTCTTTAAAGACATCTACCTGTTTGATTGTATTTGGGATGTTATTGTTTCTTCATACTTGAGGCAAGGGTCTTGGTATGCAGTCCAGGCCAGCCTCCAATTCATGATCCTCTTACCTCAGCTTCTCTAGTGCTGGGTTTATAGACATATGCTACCACAGCTGGTTTATGTTCAGTTCTTTTAGAGAGAGATTAGAAGAAAGAAGAATGTCAGGGACTGTGATCCAGGGGGGCAATAATTCTAGAAAATATTGGAAAGTAGGAAAAATGAGGGAATCTTAAAATAACAACAATAATAATTACTACTACTACTACTACTACTACTACTATTACTTCTACTACACCATTTAACACATTTATGGTAAATTTTATGACTTGTGCAAAGTGGAAGTATACAAATGTAAGGAACAGGGAATAACTGAAAATATCACAAACTAGCCAGTGCTGAACAAGCTCTAAAAGTAAACTCAGGAAACCTCAAGTCTTTGCAAGTCATTATCCTTCTACCATAATGACAAGCTGGTGGCCTAGACTCTGAGATATTAGCACTTCAGAAGAGAAGGTCTAGCAGGTCATCTGTAGACCACCTGCCTTCACTTCATAACCACATGTGTGAGTTTATTGCACAGTCTTAAAGTTAAAAAAAATCAAGAGGAAGAGGTCAGGCCAGGATGTTTTGGCAAGTATCAACTAAGACTGTGATTTTAAGTAAACTGTAACTGATAATGATTCTGAGGTAGACTCTACCCTTGCTGAACCCTGAAAATTTCTGCCCAACTGAAACCTTCACTCAAACTTTCAATTTTCAGTTAAAAATCCAGCTTTCAGTTGAACTTACTGAGCTCTGCTGGTAGATTATCACAGTATGCTCATTATTCACGTTCTAATTGTACACACATTTAAGATGGAAAGTGTCAGACTACTTAGAATGTTGGTTTATAACCAATAATTTCTAAAAGCTTTTAAATCCCCAAGAAGGCCTTCAAAAGATCAGCATTTTTGAAACACCGCCAACATTTTTCTTTATTCACATTTGGTTAAAATTCAAACTTAGATGTACAGATAACTCATAAGGTTCTGAAGATATAGCTAAGAGGTTTTGTGTGTCAGGGTTTCTTTGTGTAGCTCTGGCTGTCCTGGAACTTACTCTGTAGATCTGGCTTCCCTTGAACTCAGGCCTCTGCCTTCTGCGTGCTGGAATTAAAGGCATGTGCCACCACTGCATGATAGTTTGTCACTCTATATAATTAGGAGTGCATAGCCAGGGGTTATAGAGACAGAATGTACTGTTAGAAACTGATCTACTACCTGGGATTGTTGAGAAGAAGAATTAACCACAGATTAGGAACTATTAGTTTGGCTCATGGCAGCCTGAGAATGAGGAAAAGACCAGGAAGGTCAAGAGGACAAAATATGGACAAGCACCAAGAGGTTAAACTCAGGTCAAAAAGTGCATAGAGGCAGGCCTGTCCCCAGTGACACCAACTGAAAACAACCTTGAGGTTTAATAGCTTTGATTGTCATGTAAATAGATGCTTCAACTTCTGGAGTGTCTTGTCATTCACTGCCACAGAAGCTGTCAAATATTAAGTTCTAGGGCATATTTGATACCAATAGAAGCTTCTCTCCCTTAGGGTGATTAAAGCTCAAGAGGGCTTGAGACTATGATGACAGATTCCTAACCTATGCTGATAATAATGTAGTGGGTATCTCTCACACTTCTAGGGTATGTGAAAGACATTCTCCATTTAGAAAGTTAGTCAGCTTAGGCAGAATGATCCCAGACAGTGTTTCAGCCCCAAGGACTGCATAGCTAAGTATGGCCATCAGAGGGCAATAATAATCAAAGAAGGAAAGCTACCAATATGGAGAAGACACTCTGGTAGACAGGAGGCACCTGTCCAATGCAGACAAAGCAACAGTGTAAACCAAAGGAAAGGCAAGAACCTATGAATTCTTCATTTATATAACTGCTGCTTTCTAATTTTTGCGGAATCAGAAAGAAGCTACTCAAACATTATCCTTTAATATATGATATTATTGTAAATGCCAGATAAAGATTTCAAAAATTTACCAGTAAAGATGATCAATCAACTGAAAGAATGTTTAGAAGAGAAGTGAATTGAGTCAATCCAACTTGGAGAGGAAAGATGGGGACATAGAAGAAAAAGTTAGCAAAGTATATGAGAAAATTGGTAAAACAAAACAAAACAAAACATCAATGTCAGCAACACAGAAGGAAAGAAATTCAACAAGGAAATTGAGATTTTGAAAAAAAGGTCAGAGACGTTGGAGATGAAAACATCAATGAATCAAATGTGAACCATACTGAGAAGCATTACCAGTAGACTCAACCAAGCATAAAACCAAACCAAACCAACCACCAACAACAACAACAACAAAAAACCAAACAAACAAACAAAAAATTAGTAACCAAAACCACCCACCTAGCCAACAACAAAACCAATAAAAAACAAACAAACAAAAAAACCAATAACCAAAACAACCAACCAACCAACCAACCAAACAAACAACCATCCTCTCAAAAAACTCAAGGTTGAAAAAAATCAAAGAAAAGCTTCATTCACACATTAAGAAGAAAAAAATGTTAATTTTAGCACTCAAGAGGCAGAGGCAGAGGCAGAGGAAGGCAGCTCTCTTGAGTCTGACGCCAGTCTAGCCTATGTGATGAGTTCTAGAACAACTGAAAAGACATAGAGAGACTTTCTCTGTTAAAAAAGAAAATAAATAAATAAACATGACCACAACATTCGAGAACTTTGAGATATGATCAGGAACTCAAATCTAACAATCCACGAACTAGAAAAGGCTGAATTAAAAGCTAAAGGAAACCTAGCCAATGAAATTACAGCATAAAAAAAAAATCTCCAAATCTTGGAAGGAAATGGACATCCCAAAGCAAGAGGCATTTAGAACCCCAAGTAGACATGTTGGAGAAAAACCTCTGTAGGCTGCATCATAGTCCACATGTCAGATGCATGAAACAAATAATATTACAAGCTGAAAGGGAAAACATCAACTTTCTTACAGAAAACAACAGAATCGCATCATCCCTCTCATTGTCAATGCTAGAAGGCGCATGATATATTTTAAGCTGAGGAATTAAGTGATTGCTAAACAAGATTGATAAACTAGTGACTCTTTTGAAATTGACAAAGAATCTTCTGATGATGCAATGTTCTTGACAAAGAGAATCTCAATAAAAAGGAATCAGAAAAGAATAACATCTTAAGAGGAATAGTTGAATGAAGCGGAACCAGAAAGGGCTCTATTATATCCAACAAAGTCAACCAGCAAATGCCTAATATTAATAGGGGAAATGTGATGGACAAACAGTAATCTATCTACCCAGAGAAAGTATAAGTAAAGCCACAGGAGTTAGGCATGTCTCTTAATAATAATAATTATGATGATGTGACAAATGGCCTCACCTAACCAATCGAGAGACACAGACTGCCTAACTGAATTAGGAAATCACCTGGAATGTTTCTCTTTGAAAACACTCACAGACAGAGTTAAAGGACAGAAAATAATTTACCAAGTGAATGGAAGCTACAAACGGGTTGACATAGTATCCTGATATCTGATAGGGAAGACTCCAAACAAATATTAGAAAAAAAAGGGGGGGGAGCTATTTCATATTAAGGAAGGGAACATTGCATTATCGTTTTACCTCAGTCAAAATGGCTACCATTAAGAAGCAAAATGGCAAGAAATGTTGAGGAGGATGTGGAGAGACAAGAATCATAAGAGACAGCTTATGGGAATATAAATTCATTTAAACACTATGGAAATCAGTATAGAGCTTTCTCAGAAAACCTTCGAATGGAACTACCTCAAACCCAACTGTACTTCCTGTGAGTATACTCAAAGGTATCTAAGTCTCGGTATGACAAAGATTGCCACACAACTATACTGATTGTATCACTACTCATAATTGGCACCTTAGAGGACAAGTCTAGGTATCTGTCAACAGATGAATAGATAAAGAAAATGTGATGTGTATGCACAGTTTATCTTTTATCTAACCATAAAAGGAAAGATAATGTCAGTCTCAGGACAATGGGTACAACTGGAACTTATCACATTAAGTAAGACTCAGGAGGACAAATGTCACATTTTCTTTTAACTGTGAATCCTAGATTACATATATACATATATGTATATATAATATACATACACATAATATATATATGTATACATATATACATATATATATATACATACAGAGAGATACATATCTATACACACACACACACACACACACACACACACACACGTATGAAATAAATGTAAAAATGAGACTAGGGAGAGAGGGCTAGTGGGGAGGCAGGAGAGTACCAATGTGCTAAAAGTACATGATATACTTGGATATGTATCTTTATGAAACATATCACTATGTATAATGAATACATGTCTCAATAGTTTAAAAAAAGAATTATTTTGAAGAATACTAAATTCAACATTAAACACTGTCTTGACATTTAATTCTCTTGCATCATAACTTAAAGGTATGAGAGAGAGAGAGAGAGAGAGAGAGAGAGAGAGAGAGAGAGATATTTTTCTTTAGAGTGATGTTTATTACCCTTTTGCTTGGTTTAATTTTATAGGAGAGTCCAGTCAAGTTTAATCCATGCCATTTTAACATTTTATTGCCATTCTCCCTCCTTTTGAGAAAAACGTTATCCCTCCTCCTTCACAATTTATAGGGCTCTTTTACAACTTCTTTCTAAAAAGAAAAGTAAGTCACTCTGCAATTAATTCCCTTATAGATAGCTTATGAAATTAGTGCTGACTCTGTTCCTTCCTTGACTGTGGTTTGTGAGGCCTTAAAGTGTAATTTAAGAGGTGAGATTATAAGCACTTCCTCATTCAGGAAGAAGCTAGAGGAGGAAGTCTCTTGGGAAATATAAAATCCTTAGAAGAATGGTCGTTTGGTAGGCATTGCCCGGAGATGGAGGGTCCTGTGTGAGTTTTCGTCCTTCAGAATCATCTGTGGTAGTTTTTTGGGTAATAAATTCAGATACGACCTCATGAATACAGGTCAATATAAGTCATGAGGAATCTTCACAGAACTCCACTTACTACTCCATACTTACTGTTACTGGGGGAGGGGAGACCATTAACCAAAATGGCACCTTCTCAGTGGGAGACCAAAGTTCAGTCTCACCAGAATGGAAACCATCATCAGTAAAACAAAGTCATTGTTATGGAAGGAGCTGGGCTTTCAGACAGGATTTTATGGCTATCTTACCCCAACTCTGCCATTCATGTTTTTTTTTTTTTTTTCACTCTGTGTATTTCTTTCCTTTTACATATCAGGTAATTTTCTGGTCTTTTAATAGTTACATGTATCTTTGGGTAAGTCCCAGTTTGGGTTTTACCCCCATTACTTGTAGAACTTGGGTTATTAACAGCAATGATTTAATTTAATAATCTCTTTCAACTCATACCATTTTTGAACAATTTTTGGAAATGTGAAGAAAACAAGGACAGTGAAGCAATTAAACAATGTATACAACTGAAAAAGCATAGACAATAGCGACAGAAAAAAACTCTCTTGATTTTTTTTTTTTTACTTGCTTTTTCACTTCAAAGCCAAATTAAGTTTTGAAAATTTGACTAACTTTACTGGTTTTGGTGATGATCTCTGTGCTGTGAAACAAAAGACAGTAAACACATGATTTGATCCTGATATGTGGTAAGGATAGACACTTTCCATCCTTGCCTTAGGGCATCAGTGGGCTTTCCAGGGTATTGGTGGGCTTTCTTCATCCATTGATCCATCGCTCCCACTCATGCCCTTCCTAGAGTTGAGTTAGCTGATCAATTCAGGTTTCAGCTCTGAGAGCTCTGACGTGGGTTTGGAATGACAATTTACTGAGTATTCTGATCACTACTTAACCGCTTCAATCCATCACCCTTTAAAGATGGCAGGGACTTTCAGTTTCACTGAGTTAGCCTGAGGCTTAGCTGGAAGACTTTCCAAGATCAATCATTAACAGGCAGTATAGCCTAATTGTTTTTCTCCCCAAGACCTTCCTCTTTGACCACTATCGGGGCTTCTCAGCACTGCCTTTCATCAGAAGAACAAGAGAACTTGAAAGGAAACGGAATCCCAATCTAAGCTCATTGTCCTTCTATTCATTTTGGCCAAAATGTTCATTGGGCATCTGCAACTTTGCGGGCAGTATTCTGAGAAGGACCTGTCAATCAATGAAGCTGACAAAATCTCCTAGGTGGACTTGTGGAAGAGGCATCATGGTAAATAAAATCAAAATATACTAGCAACAAATGCCACTGGGGAAGAAAAAGGCAAAACCTGGCTGGAGGATTGCAAGCTATGGAGCTCTCAGGGAGTTGTGCATGAGAAAATTATATACAAGAGAAGATGGGTTGGAGGGAGAGAGGAAGTAGAAAGAAACACTGATAGCTGAAAGCAACAGGCCCATAGAAGCTAGAGAAGTGAGGCCTGATGGAGTGGTCTAGAGTGCTGGAGTAGATATCCAAGTAGAAGAGTGGAACTACTTTGAGCAAGATAAGAGACTGGAACAGTTTGTCAGAGAAGTGCAGGATCAATTCTCTGTGTTGCCTGGAATTGGTAACTGCTGATTTTTTAAATTTCTGGTGACAAGGAGTTAGACGTACATGTTCTACCTCTAATGTACTTGGAATTGCCACAGAGAAATATGCTCTCACGAGGCATCTTGAGCCCCTTACAATGACGTGGTTGAAATCCAAATCTCCAGTGCCTGAGATCATGGCCTCTTTGGGAAATAAGTTTTTTTTTAAGGTTATCAAATTTAAAGGAAGCCACGAATTGAGTTCTCATTCAGCATGGCTGTTGTCCTCACATTTAGGGGCTGGGACACACAGTGAAAGGACACTAGGAGCTGTACACGGAGAGGAAAGGCTGTGTGAAGACATGTGGAGAAGGCAGCCACCTGCCTGGCAAAGAACAAGTCTTCTGGAGAAACCAAACCTGCCTAGCAGCCAAATGGCCAACCCCAGCCTGTGCTGTTCAAGCTCCCCAGTATGTGGTATTTTGTTAAGGTAGTGCTAATGAAGTAATAGACAGTGTGTAAACCATGTACCATGCTTGACCCTTTTCTTTTGGAAATCGAGCACACTCAAATTTTAACAATAATGCCAACCCTTCTTCTTCTTTCTCCTCCTCCTACTTCTTCCTCTTCTTCCTCCTCCTCCTACTTCTTCCTCTTCTTCCTCCCTCCACATTCCTCCCCCTGCTCCTTCTCTTCCCCCTCCTTCCTCCTCCTCCTTTTCCTTTTCCTTTAATATGTTGAAATATGCTGCATTTAAAGATCTGGCTGTATCCTTCTGTAGTATAGCAGTTACAATGCTATGCAAACATGTCAAATTTGGGAAAAGCATTGTTATTTTTAGCTTTTTCTTAACCTGCACTTTAAAAACCATTATACATTGCTTCACTTGAAATCCAGTGACCCTAAAATTCATATCTATAGCCCACTGCTCTCTCTCCATAGAAATAAATACCTGCACTACACTAGCACTGAATATCTCTACCTGCTTAACTCAAGAATACCTTGAAATATTCATTTACAATGGAAGGCTCTGCCGCCTCCAACATCCCTGAGTTGGGGTATAATTTACTCTGACAGATGTTGCTTCCCCTTACTCAGTGTCTAAGATCAAAATTTGAGGTGCTCTTATGTAATTCTTCACCTTATCACTGTTCTTCCAAAAGCCATAAGATGAAGGACACAGCGATTGCTGTCTTCTCCAGTGCTTGGAAGTCACCAGTAGAGCAAGGCATTGCCATGGAAATACATAGTTTCTTAAGCTGGGAGCTTTGGTTTTCCAAGCTCATGACACATCACTTGATGGTCTTCATCAACAGCAAAGAAGATGCTAGGATAAAGTCTCAGTGTCATGTTTTAGAGCTATGAAGGCTATTAGAGCGCAGGTTACCTTGGTAAAGTGGTATAGACCAGCTGGCTTACAAATGACAGAACTTTCTTACAATCCTGGGACTTGAAAGAGCATGAGGTGATGCTGTAGTCCACCACCACTATCCATCAATGGCTCTTGGTATTAAAGGATTAAGAGGCCCTTGGGCAAGATTGGGATGAAAAACATTCCTGGGAAAACATGGAGAGAAAGGAGCTATAGGGGAAGAGGGGACAGCAGAATGCAACTTTTCCTGTCAAAAGACTGGAAGACACTGTTTTGTTATGACTCCCAGATATGGAATTTCCCATAACATAATTTAGAAGAAGGGACAAACAGTATCATGCCCTGAGAGTTAATGGCTAAGAGAAAGAGGATAATAATATACTTGCACACTTGTTAAGTCGCTCAAGGTCACAAATGACACCTCTCTCCCACACTGTCACTGACAGATGGCCTTGAAGAGAAGAACATGAGGAGAAGACACAGGGAAGATTAAGAACAACAGGCAAGCACTGGCCACAGCGGTGCTTACACATCTGTAACCCCAGCACTTGGGTGGTAGAGGAAGGAGGACCAAGAGTTCAATGCCAACATTAGTTACAGAGTGAGTTCAAGGCCAGCCTTACTGCATGCAATCTCATCTCAAAGCAACAGCAACAAGATGCCCTTCCTGTAAATCTATAAAATGAAACCACACAGAGATAGTACAAAGAGAATCTGCTTCCCAGGATAAAAACAGCCTCGAATCAGAAACTGTTTGAGAAAGACAAAGACACTCCAGGTGTTTGTTACATGTTGAGATGTCTCATTCAAGCAAGGCATGGTGAGCATCTATATATTTAGGTCTCTTCTTATTTTCCTTGACTCATTATGTCACTGGCCAGGCTCCATATGCTTCCCCTACCTTGGCTATTTTATTCATTTCTCCCCCCTTTTACATTGCTTGTTATCTTTTTTCAACCTTTTTATCTTTCTAATTTACAAGTCTACTGTTTCTTTGACAGTTTCATATTCCCAATGTTTGCTTTCTGCATGACATCCTAGGGCCTTTATCATCAGCCTTCCTGCTCACTCACTCAACTTCTGTTATTGCGTTTAGAAAAACCAGGGTCTTATTTGAAGTCCTGGATGGCCTGAAACCCACTGTGTAGACTGAGCTGGTCCTGAACTCATTGGAATCCTCCTGCCTCTGTTTCCTAAGAGTTGAGATTGCAGGTGCACGTGACCAGAGCCAGTTCAGCAGGCAATCTTTATAACTACAAGCCTGAACTGATAATGTGCAAACATTTCTCTCCGTATATGTGCATGTGAGTGTTTATTTTTTCCTCTTGTTTTGGAATGGCACTAAGTTCTTCTGAGAAACTTTCCAATATTCATGAATGACCTAAATGGTAAGCCACCACTGACTTCTGTGAGTCTTTGAGCTTGCCTAAATTGCTCCTCTCCTAGATCCTCTTCTTTTGTTTATGGCATCATTATAACAATTAATCAATTTGTTGTAATTGTGTAGCAACACACCATGGCAAAAATAAAATACAAAATGTACTCCCTTAAATAGTATTTAGGCCTTAATACACTGGCACCTAATTTTGTACTTTCTTTAGAAGATTTTAATACCTAAAACCACCCAGAACATGCTAGTATATATCCCAGCAGGACATTGAATGAGAAAAAACAAACCCTCTTTACCCCCCCTTCCCAATCCAAAAGCACTAATATGTCTCTTGCTTTTTTTGCTAGAAAGCAATGATCGCTCAGCCTGACTGTTCACTAGGAACCCCATAGAACACCACTGTGCATTCAGGGTTATTTCATGAATTATCCCTTTTGCTTCATTTTATAATCACCTCATAAATTTGATTTTCTTTTCTTCAGTTTTAAGAGACAATAGCACATTTTTTTCTTCAAAAGAGAAAAGCAGTTATAATTAAAGTGGGGATTGCACATTCAATATTTAAGGAAAGAAGAGTGGATGTAAATACACTATCAACATAGTTTGATAAAGTTTAATAAAAGATCATTGGACTTAGCTTTCCTGTATACATTGTCATGGGAGAAAGCAATGGTTCACTAACTTAGGTTTTTTAAGTAAACTTTTGCTGTTTACATAAACTGCAGTCTAACAATTCAAAAAAATTGTGGCAGGGTTTATCGGGCTGTTGATATACATATATTCAAGTGACAGGCATGAAATTATCAGAAAGATCGTATTGCTCTAGTTTCACTAAGCCAAACAGGCTTCTTCAGAACACACTTGTATTAAGATCTAGCATTACAACAGTGTGCCTGTTCTCAATGCTCTTGGTCACAAAGGAAATGATTCTGACAGGGGGACTTTTCAAGTCTGCCTAAGTGCTCGCCTTATTAGGTTATCTCTCCCATTGGTCCCTTAATTCTCAGATAAGGAAATGTTTGCTGAGCCACAGGAAGAACAAGCTTGAACCTAGGAAAACACTAACAGAGAGATCTAAGGCAGTGACCATTTATCTGGCTTTATACTTAGCCGTTAGGTTTGAAAATGTTTCCATTAATAAATACTATGTCATTTTTGGCAGAGATTAAATTTCCCATGCATTTTGTTACGCATGCATTACCTCCTGTTTAGAGTTGATTTAGTGAGTTTTTAACTTCAGTCTTTCCTTTTATGAATGTTGCTTGGACAGCAGCCACCAGAAGAGAACAATCTAACCCACGTTCTCTGAGTAACAAAAGATCTGGAGTCTGATAGAAGAGGCACCAAGACAAGCAGAGAACATTTGGGTTAAAATAATCAAAAACTGGACTATACATTACTTAAACCCTGGTGAAAAAGGATGAAGTTATAGTCTGTTATTTTTTTTCCTGAAATCCTTAATTAACAATAACCTTTCTCCCCAAAAGACCAAAACAAAACCCCCAACCCCCAACCCCCCACCCACTTACCCACCCAATCAACCAAATAAACAAACAATCCAAGAAACATACTCTGGTTTGTCTCAATCAAATCACTTATATGCCTGTCAGTGTTCTACAGGATTTTAAGTTTTACTGCATTTAACTTACATAAAACCCCAATAGTATGTAGGATGATGATTATAATTATACAAATGAGGCCTGAGAGAATTGAACCTAAGTAGGTTCGGGTTTCTCCCAACCCTCCATATTTGGGTTTCTCCCAGCCCTCCATATTTAAGAGGTTAAGAGCTAAGGCAAAGTCTTGAGAGCCATGGCTTTAAAGGCATCTCGGAATAGTCAGGGTCGTGAATCTCCTCCCACCACCACCTAGCTGCACAGACTTGTGCACCGTCAGCATCTCCCAGTGCCTTAAGTGATGACTACATCTGTCTCAGCATTTTGAGAACAAAATGGGATAATGTATGAGATGTATATGAGGTATTGTTAACTAGCAGAAAGTTCCACCGTGCTTTCAGTGAGAACTAAGTTAGACGACTTGGTATATATGAGTTTTAAAAAAACAATTCTTGGCAGTACCACCTTGTCAAGGTTAATAGATAGTGATGGTTATTAAAGATATCTCTCTCTCTCTCTCTCTCTCTCTCTCTCTCTCTCTCTCTCTCGTGTGCATGTGTGTGTGTGTGTGTGTGTGTGTACATGTGTGTGTCAAACTTCCAGTGTAAGAGGCTACCCCACAAACCCTGACCTTTGGTCAGGACTAGGATACACCATGGTCCCTTTGTTCTACACAGTCATGAACCAGGGCTTCCATGTTTAAGGAAGGTCTAATGCTGACATTCCCAATTCATGAGCCCACACGTCAGTGTCATGGGCCTGTTTTGATCTTTGAAGCACCTCTCTCGGAGCCATTCTCTGACTCCTTGCTTTTACAGGAAGGAGACCTAGTGCCTGCATCGGATATTATTAACCTGAGGAGAAACACAGATCATGGAGTGACAGATGTGCCTTGTGACATAAGCATGTTGTGGCTTCCGAGAGCCTGACACAGACACTCTGAAGAGGACAGCCCCTTTGCTGTGGCAGACAGGCATGACACACACAGGAAGGCAGCCGGACAAAGGCCTGGGTCTGTTTGGAATTAGGGGAGCAGAAATACAGTAAGATGATTGCACTGTGATTAAATTACTGAAAACAATTTATCAGCTCAATAACTTGTCACACCGTATGTCACGTAAATGAAACAGTAAAACAGATTTGCTCTATAACACACTCTGGTGAAATGCAAACCAGATCTGACTATTCCTTTTAAGAAACCTCTTGCTTTTATTACCTCTGTGGAGTAAGTTTCCTAGTGGCAGTATTCGGTCCTGACAGATTCACTTCTTTCCTTTAGGCCAGTGTGTACTTGCTTTTTATTTTTCTGAAATCTCACATTAGAGAAGTGAACTTGGATATGCTATCCTATAAAGCTAATGTCTTTGCATTCATTAAGACTTGACTTGATTACCACCAGTAATAGATGCAATTCATTGAGTGCACACAATACACTAACCTAAGTATTTTATGGGTAGTCATTTTACCTTCACAGGAACTATAGTCGGCAACTTGAATTTTGTTTTATTTTTTAAAAGTAGATTTAAAATATAAATAAAAACTGGTTTTAAGTATATATACATACATATGTATATGTATATGTATGTATGTATGTATATATATATATATATATATATATATATATATATATACTCAAATACCTAGATTTTTAACACCCTCCCTTTATGGATGGAAAAAATCATACTTGAGAAAAAATGAGATAAAATGTATTTAGGACACACAAAATCCAACGGAAAGATTAAAAAATTAATTTGGATTCAATTCAGTTAAGAAGTTTCTTACATACCTTTTGCCCAACACTCTGGGAAATTTGGAATATGAAGCAGTCTCAAGTTGTTAGACTAAATATATAGGATTTAGACTACACAAATACTATAATTGTTAAAACTGAAATCCAACTCCCAAGCCACTGCATCAAACCAATAAAATGCAGTATGAAAACCCTGTAGAAAAACTTAGAAGTGTGGTATTGAGTAGAGAAAAGACCTATAAGTAAAACAAGCCCATGTCTTAGTGTGGCCAATGGGAAAAGGGTTTTCAACTTACTATAGATAGCATCCATTTTGATACTTCAGAGTGAGAACTAGATAGAGAATCATCAATTCTTCAATCTTTTAGTGATAAACACAGATGATGTCCTTGGGCTGGTTACCAGTCTACTGTCGAGGTACTGCATGGTGATTCATGGAATCTTTTGCTTTGACCCTGTTATTCACTGGGACACAGTACCACTGCTATGTCATCAGGGTCTTTCTTCCTCTGCCAGTTTCAGTCCTAGTCATTATCTGAGATACCCTGGACCTTCAGTGGGGCTCTATTAATAGACCTCAGTTATGACTTTTCCTTGCTCAGGCCCAATGCTCATCTTATCCAAGGATGCATTTGACCATCTGCTGAAGCATTTCCATTAGAACTTCTGGACACCAGTGTCATCGGTTACTTTACTGAGCCTGCAGACTTGATGGAATCTGTGTTCAGGGTGTCCTTTGTAACATAATCAAGCACATTTGAAATGTGGCTTACTTCAAGCTCTAGCATGTCCTTGAACACCGTTGTTGTTAGAAAGGCCTGAAGGAAGACCCTGAATGAGTTATCTTTCCATTTCTTCCAACATAGTCATTCTTTCTGAGGATGCACACATAACTTCTTGCACACACACACACACACACACACACACACACACGCCATAAATTCCTGAATGGTCATCTGTAAATTTACTTTTCACCTTCCACTAGATACTAAATCCTAAATGTGAGCTCAAATTTTTATTTATCTCCGTACTTCCTGTTCTATAAAAGTAGCATTTGTGTGTGTGTGTGTGTGTGTGTGTGTGTGTGTGTGTGTGTGTATGTGTGTGTGTATGGTAAGCGGGCAAAATATTTGTTGAATGAGAGAGTGAATGGACTATATTATTTTTATTTCCTAGAAATTAAGTTGATTAGTATAACCACATAATTAACAGGTTAACTTTAAAGAATTAATCACTGACAATGATAGAACAGACTCAGAAAGTTACTCAGGAGCTAGTTATAATTTCATAATTGTTCCTGAACATGCTTTATGCACTTACTGTGTGGGTACAGAAATGACTAAGATGCCTGTTCTCAAGGAGGTCATAACTTTAGAGGGCAATTGGCATATGCACAGATATTTATTTGTTAATGTAATGAGGGCACTATAGATGAGTTCAGCACAGGATAGCAGAGAGTACAATTATGTAGGACTCTGTAATTCCACATACACAACTCAATACAGTGTACCAGCTAAATAATTGCCATCTCTCAGAGGCAGTAATCTCTGTGAAGTCAGTAGCTCCGTTGTACTTACTGAAGTTTCACAAATAACAGCAGAAATCTGACTATATTATACTAAACAATTTCCCCAGTAAACAAATGATTGAATGGAAAGATGGATGGATTGATGAATAGATGGATGGATGGATGGATGGATGGATGGATGGATGGATGCTGCTGCTATACCAATAGGTCTAGAAAGAATTTTGCTATAGGGAGAATGGACCGTGATGCCATATAGATATTAATTTAAATCTTGCCTCTACTCCTCATTGAGCCAACCAACTTTCTAACCCTGGACTTCACATCTGAGAAAGAGAAATGGCCTTATTACTTAACTCATGTTTGTATTGTGAAGATCAAGTAGAAAAAATGGAGAGTTGACATATTACATAATGTGCAGAGGGTATTATGCAGGTACCATTTTATTACCTGTAGCCTTTATTTCATCTTTTATTACTTCTAATGTAAGCCAAAGGGGAAAGGAGCAATATTTCATCTTAGTGTGAGTCTGATAGTGTTTTACATTTGTAGATTTGAGATCTAGGTATGCCCTTGAAATGAATGATAGACTTTACAGACTAGTCATTTTCATAGTAGGAGATTTGGGAAATTCAAAGGATGTGCTGTCTTTATTTGAATTTTTTAATGAGACATTACTGGTGATGAGTCTTAAATGAATATTTTATTAATTTGTTTGAGATTCTTGTTTTGAGAACTAAGCCCATCTCATGCTGGAAAAAATAAAGCATAATACTTATACTAGAAAACATGAATATCATTTGTCTCAACTATTTTCCTTTCAGGGATTTATCTGAAGAAGCAAGGAATCCAGCACATGCTTGATCATTGCAGTGGCATTTAGAGTTGAATTAGAAATTCAAATATCCCATTTTTGATAGGGTTATTTGGTTCTTTGGGGTCTAACTTCTTGAGTTCTTTGTATATATTGGATATTAGCCCCCTGTCGGATGTAGGGTTGGTGAAGATCTTTTCCCAATTTGTTGATGACTGTTTTGTCCTTCTGACCATGTCCTTTGCCTTACAGAAACTTTGTAATTTCATGAGGTCCCATTTGTCAATTCCTGATCTTAGAGCATAAGCTATTGGTATTCTGTTCAGAAACTTTCCCACTGTGACCATGTCCTCCAGAGTCTTCCCCAGTTTCTTTTCTATTAGGTTCAGTGTGTCTGGTTTTATGTGGAGGTCCTTGATCCACTTGGAGTTGATCTTAGTACAAGGAGATAAGAGTGGGTCAATTCGCATTCTTCTGCATGTTGACCTCCAGTTGAACCATCACCATTTGTTGAAAGGGCTATCTTTTTTCCACTGGATGGTTGTAGCTCCTTTATCAAAGATCAAGTGACCATAAGTCTGTGGGTTCATTTCTGGGTCTTCAATTCTATTCCACTGATGTACTTGCCTGTCGCTGTACCAATACCATGCAGTTTTTAACACAATTGCTCTGTAGTACTGCTTGAGGTCAGGGATATTGATTCCCCCAGAAGTCCTTTTATTGTTGAGAATAGTTTTAGCTATCCTGGGTTTTTTGTTGCTCCAGATGAATTTGAGAATTGCTCTTTCTAGATCTATGAAGAATTGATTTGGGATTTTGATGGGGATTGCATTGAATCTGTAGATTGCTTTTGGCAAGATGGCCATTTTTACTATATTGATCCTGCCAATCCAAGAGCATGGAATATTTTTCCATCTCCTGAGGTCTTCTTCGATTTCTTTCTTCAAGGACTTGAAGTTCCTGTCGTACAGCTCTTTCACTTGTTTGGTTAGAGTCATGCCAAGATACTTTATATTGTTTGTGGCTATTGTGAAAGGGTGTTATTTCCCTAACTTCTTTCTCAGCCTGCTTGTCCTTTGAGTACAGGAAGGCTAAAAATGGGGTACAGAGCTAAACAAAAGAATTTTCACCAGAAGAAATTCAGATGGCCGAGAAGCACCTTAAGAGATGTTCAACATCATTAGTCATCAGGGAAATGCAAATCAAAACAACCCTGAGATTCCCCCTCAGACCAGTCAGAATGGCTAAGCTTAAAAACTCAAGAGACAACAGGTGCTGGCGAGGATGTGGAGAAAGAGGAACACTCCTACACTGTTGGTGGGACTGCAAGACGGTACAACCGCTCTGGAAATCAGTCTGGCGGTTCCTCAGAAAATTGGGCATGACACTTCCAGAGGACCCTGTCATACGACTCCTGGGCATATACCCAGAGGATTCCCCTGCATGAAATAAGGACACTTGCTCCACTATGTTCATAGCAGTCTTATTTATAATAGCCAGAATCTCGAAGGAGCCCAGATGTCCCTCAAAGGAGGAATGGATACAGAAAATGTGGTATATTTATACAGTGGAATACTACTCAGCAATTACAAATAATGAATTCATGCAATTTGTAGGCAAATGGTTGGATCTGGAAAATATCATCCTAAGTGAGTTAACCCAATCACAAAAGAATACACATGAAATGCAATCACTGATAAGTGGATATTAATGAGCCCAGAAGCTCTGAATACTCAAGGCACAATTAGCAAATCAAAAGATTCCCAAGAAGAAGGAATGAGAGGACACTGGTCCAGACAAGACTGGTTCCAGTTTTGCAGGAGAGTACCAGAACAGAGAAGGGGTTGGGGGGTGATTGGGGAATGAGCACGGGGTGGGGGGGAGGGCTTATGGGACACATGGTGAGGGGGGAACTGAGGAAGGGGAAAGCCTTTGGAATGTAAACAAAGAATATAGAAAATAAAATTAAAAAAACCAAACAAACAAAAAAAGAAATTCAAATATCAAACAATGAGACTCAGCTTACTGCATTAAGATTCACTGGAATACAGTGGCAGATTAAATGTGATACAGAGACTATCAGGGAACTCGGTAGTATTTAATATATTAGTAAGTAACTTTTTAAAAATTGAACACACATTAAACACACATAAGAATACATGTGTAAATGTGTGTGCATTTATATGCATATGCACAGAAGTGACAAAGTATGGTGGCAATGCTTGGGGACTAGAGGTTAGATGAATTGTCCTCCATAGTCTCAGGCATTTGAACACTGTCCTCAGTTGGTGGCTGTTCGGGGACGTCTAGGAGATGCAGTCTTGCTGGAGGCAGTGTGTTACTGAGAGTGGGCTCCAAGGTTTCAAAATCTCACACAGTTTCCCCCTCTGTTCCTCCCTCTGTCTCCCTCCTCCCTCTCTCCCATTTCCTTATCCTTGAGATTCAAGATGTGAACTTTTAGCTCATTGCTCCTAACACCCATTCTGCCATAATGTCTCTACCGTGATGTCCTCAAACCCTCTGGAAGAGTAAGCAAAAATGGACTCTTTGTTCTACGAGTTACTGCTCACAGTGCTTTATCACAGTAACTGATATGAAGAATGTGGTCCTTCTTGATTGGATTTGAAGATGGAGAAAGGGATCACTAAAACATGGTTTAATGAGCCTCTAAATGTTTGTTAGGGCAAGGAAACAGATCTTTTCCACTACCACATTCAGAAAGAAGACCACATTCACTTTTTAATCTGTCAAAACTGCAACACAGCACATTGGACTTAATTTAATAAGCTTTATGAACAACATAGGTTATTGCTGCTGTCCTTGGTTGCATTCCAGTGAAGGTGAGACACTATTGCTGAAGCTACCACACACGTAAGACACAGGACTTGGAAGCTGGGCTGGCATTGACACAGAATCCTTCTCTTGAGGCAGGCTCCTACAATAGCAGAAAGTTCTGTGCAAGCTGCTAAGGGAGAGAGGGGTCAATTGCTGGTCCTACTCAGTTGTAGAGCCTCTGAATTACACAATGGTTGGACTGGCAGTATACACTGGTACAACAGCAACACTTCTATCCAGAGAGTAACCAACAGTCATGTAATTGGATGAATGGTCTTCTTAACAGGAGGAAACTCATGCCTGGCACTGTAACCAGCCACCGAGGGCTGGACTGATAATAGTCACTAGAGTAAAACCCACAACTCTTATTTTTTTAAACTAACATAATTTTAAAATTCTGTTCAAATACTTATCTTTATGCAAACAGATAAGTGTAGCTTTGACCCTATATCAAAGAAGCTTTCTTTTTTTTTTATTTTCTATATTCTATGTTTACATTTCAAAGGCTTTCCCCTTTCCCAGTTCCCACCCACCATAGTTCCCATAGTTCTTCTCCCCCCCAACTATTCCCCAATCATTCCCCCTGCCCCCTCGGTTTCTTTACTAAACTGGATGCAATCTTTACATGCCCAGGGTCCTCTCCTTTCTTCTTCTTAGGAATCATTTGACTTGCTGTTTGTGTCTTGAGTATTTAGTGCTTCTGGGCTCATTAATATCCACTTATCAGTGATTGCATTTCATATGCATTCTTTTGTGATTGGGTTAGCTCACTCAGGATGATATTTTCCAGGTCTAACCATTTACCTACAAATTGCATGAATTCATTATTTTTAATTGCTGAGTAGTATTCCATTGTATAAATATACCACATTTTCTGTATCCATTCCTCCTTTGAGGGATATTTGGGCTCCTTCCAATTTCTGGCTATTATAAACAAGGCTGCTATAAACATAGTGGAGCATGTGTCTTTATTGCATGCAGGGGAATCCTCTGGGTATATGCCCAGGAGTGGTATGCCAGGGTCCTCTGGGAGTGCCATGCCCAATTTTCTGAGGATCCGCCAAACTGATTTCCAGAGTGGTTTTACCATTTTGCAATCCCACCAACAGTGGAGGAGTGTTCCTCTTTCTCCACATCCTCGCCAGCACTTGTTGTCTCTTGAGTTTTTAATCTTAGCCATTCTGACTGGTGTGAGGTGGAATCTCAGGGTTGTTTTGATTTGCATTTCCCTGATGACTAATGATGTTGAACATCTCTTAAGGTGTTTCTCGGCCATCCGAATTTCTTCTGGTGAAAATTCTTTGTTTAGCTCTGTGCCCCATTTTTTGATAGGGTTATTTGGTTCTTTGCGGTCTAACTTCTTGAGTTCTTTGTATATATTGGATATTAGCCCTCTGTCGGATGTGGGGTTGGTGAAGATCTTTTCCCACTTTGTTGGTTGCCGTTTTGTCCTTCAGACAGTGTCCTTTGCTTTGCAGAAACTTTGTAATTTTATGAGGTCCCATTTGTTGATTCTTGATCTTAGTGCGTACGCTATTGGTGTTCTGTTCAGGAACTTTTCCCCTGTGCCCAAGTCCTCCAGGGTCTTCCCAAGTTTCTTTTCTAATAGTTTCAGTGTGTCTGGTTTTATGTGGAGGTCCTTGATCCACTTGGAGTTGATCTTAGAGCAAAGAGATAAGAGTGGGTCAATTCGCATTCTTCTGCATGTTGACCTCCAGTTGAACCAGCACCATTTGTTGAAAAGGCTATCTTTATTCCATCGGATGGTTGTGGCTCCTTTATCAAAGATCAAGTGACCATAAGTCTGTGGGTTAATTTCTGGGTCTTCAATCCTGTTCCATTGATCTGTTTGCCTGTTGCTATACCAATACCATGCAGTTTTTAACACAATTGCTCTGTAGTATTGCTTGAGGTCAGGGATATTGATTCCCCCAGAAGTCCTTTTATTGTTGAGAATAGTTTTAGCTATCCTGGGTTTTTTGTTGCTCCAGATGAATTTGAGAATTGCTCTTTCTAGATCTATGAAGAATTGAGTTGGGATTTTGATGGGGATTGCATTGAATCTGTAGATTGCTTTTGGCAAGATGGCCATTTTTACTATATTGATCCTGCCAATCCAGGAGCAAGAAATATTTTTCCATCTTCTGAGGTCTTCTTCGATTTCTTTCTTCCAGGACTTGAAGTTCCTGTTGTACAGATCTTTCGCTTGTTTGGTTAGAGTTACGCCAAGATACTTTATGTTGTTTGTGGCTATTGTGAAGGGTGTTATTTCCCTAATTTCTTTCTCAGCCTGCTTGTCCTTTGAGTACAAGAAGGCCACTGACTTGCTTGAGTTAATTTTATAACCTGCCACTTTGCTGAAGTTGTTTATCAGCTGTAGAAGTTCTCTGGTGGAGTTTTTTGGGTCGCTTAGGTAAACTATCATATCGTCTGCAAATAATGATAGTTTCACTTCTTCCTTTCCAATTTGTATCCCTTTGACTTCCTTATGTTGTCTAATTGCTCTTGCTAGAACTTCAAGTACTATATTGAAAAGATATGGAGAGAGAGGGCAGCCTTGTCTAGTCCCTGATTTTAGTGGGAATGCTTCAAGTTTCTCTCCATTTATTTTGATGTTGGCTACTGGTTTGCTGTAGATTGCTTTTACTATGTTTAGGTATGGGCCTTGAATTCCTGCTCTTTCCAAGACTTTTAGCATGAAAGGATGCTGAATTTTGTGGAATGCTTTTTCAGCATCTAATGAGATGACCATGTGGTTTTTTTCTTTCAGTTTGTTTATGTAGTGGATTACATTGATGGATTTCCGTATATTGAGCCATCCCTGCATCCCTGGGATGAAGCCTACTTGATCATGGTGGATGATCGTTTTGATGTGCTCTTGGATTCGGTTAGCAAGAATTTTATTTAGTATTTTTGCATCTATATTCATCAGAGAAATTGGCCTGAAGTTCTCTTTCTTTGTTGGATCTTTTTGTGGTTTAGGTATTAGCGTAATTGTGGCTTCGAAGAATGAGTTGGGCAGTGTCCCTTCTGTCTCTATTTTGTGGAATAGTTTGAAGAGTATTGGTGTTAAGTCTTCTTTGAAGGTCTGGTAGAATTCTGCACTAAAACCATCTGGTCCCGTACTTTTTTTGGTTGGGAGGCTTTCTATAACCCCTTCTATTTCTTTAGGGGTTATGGGACTATTTAGCTGGTCTACTTGATGCTGATTTAATTTTGGTATTTGATATCTGTCTAGGAAATTGTCCATTTCCTCCAGATTCTCCAGTTGTTTTGAGTATAGACCTTTGTAGTAGGATCTGATGATCTTTTGAATTTCCTCAGTTTCTGTTGTTATGTCTCCCTTTTCATTTCTAATTTTGTTAATTTGTATACTGTCTCTGTGTCCTTTGGCTAAGGGTTTATCTATCTTGTTGATTTTCTCAAAGAACCAGCTCCTGGTCTTGTTGATTCTTTGTATGGTTCTCTTTGTTTCTATTTGATTGATTTCAGCCCTGAGTTTGATGATTTCTTGTCTTCTACTCCTCCTGGGTGAATTAACTTGTTTTTCTTCCAGGGCTTTAAGGTGTGCCGTTAAGCTGCTAGTGTATGCTCTCTCCAGTTTCTTTTTGGATGCACTTAGAGCTATGAGTTTTCCTCTTAGCACTGCTTTCATTGTGTCCCATAGATTTGGGTAGGTTGTACCTTCATTTTCATTGAATTCTAAAAAGGCTTTGATTTCTTTTTTTATTTCTTCCTTGACCAAGGTGTCATTGAGTAGAGTATTGTTCAGTTTCCATGTGTATGTGGGCTTTCTGTTGTTTTTGTTGCTATTGAAGACCACTCTTACTCCATGGTGATCTGATAGGAGGCATGGGATTAGCTCGATCTTCTTGTATTTGTTGACATCTGTCTTGTGACCGATTATATGGTCTATTTTGGAGAAGGTACCATGCGGTGCTGAGAAAAAGGTATATTCTTTAGCTTTAGGATGAAATGTTCTATATATATCTGTTAAATCCAATTGGTCCAGAGTTTCTATTAGTTTCACTGTATCCCTGTTTAGTTTCTGCTTTCCTGATCGGTCCATTGAGGAGAGTGGGGTGTTGAAGTCACCCACAATTATTGTGTTAGGTGTAATGTGTGCTTTAAGCTTTAGTAAGGTTTCTTTTACAAAGGAGGGTGCCCTTGCATTTGGAGCATAGATGTTCAGTATTGAGAGCTCTTCCTGGTGGATTTTCCCTTTGGCCAGCAAGAAGTGACCTTCTGAGTCTCTTTGGATGATTTTAGGTTGAAAGTCAATTTTATCTGATATTAGAATGGCTACTCCAGCTTGTTTCATGAGACCATTTGCTTGTAAAATTGTCCTCCAGCCTTTTACTCTAAGGCAGTGTGTGTCTTTAACACTGAGATGTGTTTCCTGTATGCAGCAAAATGTAGGGTCCTGTTTCCGTATCCAGTCTGTTAATCTATGTCTTTTTATTGGGGAATTGAGTCCATTGACGTTAAGAGATATTAAGGAATAGTAATTATTGCCTCCAGACATTTTTGAAATTATATTTATTTATCTTATTTATTTTTTATATTCGAGAAGATATCCTCTTTTGGGTTTGATGAGAGGAGGTTTCTATCTTGCTTCTTCCCGGGTGTAGTTTCCATCCTTGTCTTGGTGTTTTCCCCCTATTATCCTTTGTAGGGTTGGATTTGTGGAGAGATATCTTGCAAATTTGGTTTTGTCATGGAATACCTTGATGTCTCCATCAATGGCAATTGAGAGTTTTGCTGGGTAAAGTAGTTTTGGCTGAAGTTTGTGTTCTCTTAGAGTCTGCATGAGATCTGCCCAGGATCTTCTAGCTTTCATGGTCTCAGGTGAGAAGTCTGGTGTTATTCTGATAGGTTTTCCTTTATATGTTACTTGGCCTTTTTCTCTTGCTGCCTTTAGTATTCTTTCTTTGTTTATTACATTTGGAGTTTTGATTATTATGTGACGGGATGTATTTCTGTTCTGGTCCAGTCTGTTTGGGGTTCTATAGGCTTCTTGTATATTCATGGGCATCTCTCTCCTTAGGTTGGGGAAGTTTTCTTCCATAATTTTATAGAAGATATTAGCTGGCCCTTTAACTTGCAAATCTTCACTCTCGTCTATACCTATAATCCTTAGGTTTGGTCTTCTCATAGTGTCTTGGATTTCCTGGATGTTTTGGGTTACCACCTTTTTGCATTTAGTATTTTCTTTGACTGTTGAATCAATGGTTCCTATGGTATCTTCGGCTTCTGAGATTCTGTCTTCTATCTCTTGTATTCTATTGTTGATACTTGCGTCTATGGCCCCTGATTTCTTCCCAAGGTTTTCTATCTCCACTGTTGTCTCCCTCTGTGATTTTTTTAGTTGTTTCTACTTCTGTTTTTAGTATCTGGATGGATGTGCTCAGATCTTTCGCTTGCTTGATTGTGTTTTCATGTATTTCTTTAATAGATTTTTGTGCTTCCTCTTTCATAGCTTCTACTTGTTGGCCCACATTCTTCTGTAGTTCTTTAAGTGACTTTTGTCTTTCTTCCTTATTGTCTTCTTCTCTTTGATCCATCTTCTCCTGCATTTCTTGAAGTGATTTTTGTATTTGCCTCGTAAAGGCTTCTAACTTTTGATCCATTTTCTCCTCTATTTCTTTACGAGATTTTTCTATGTGTTCAGCTACCAGCATCCTGACCAGTGATTTTATATCCAAGTCTTGTTTTTCTGGTGTTTTAGGGTATCCAGGGATTCCTGTTGTTGGAGAACTGGGTTCAGATGCTGTCATGTTGCCTTGATTTTTGTTAGTAACGTTCCTTCGTTTTCCTTTTGCCATCTGGTTATTTCTGGTTTTAGTTGGCCTTGTTGTCAGTGGCTGGTGTTTGAATCTCCTGTGAGGCTGGGCTCGCCTGTTGTTTCTCTACTGGTGAATATGTGTGACTGCTGCTTTAAGGGATCATAAGCTGGCTGCCACCCATGCGATTGTAGCCCCTGTTGGAGTCTGTCTACCTGGGCTTCTCCAGCTGTGTCCTGGTTGCAAGGAACTCCGAGAGCCTAGCAGATCCCCCGTGAGTGAGGGTAGCCCTGGAAGGGGTGTTTACCTGGGCCTTTCCAGCTATGTCCTGGTTGCAATATGGAGGCCCGTTGCTACCGCTGGTCCAGGGGCCGGCGAGCTGGTTGCAGAATGCAGCCTCGGTGCTCGCCAGAGGGCACGGGAATGTCCCACAGAGCCTGGGCCTTTCCAGCTGTGTCCTGGTTGCAATATGGAGGCCCACCGCTACACCGCTGGTCTAGGGGCTGGCGAGCTGGTTGCAGAACGCAGCCTAGGTGCTCACCAGAGGGCGGGGATGTCCCACAGAGCCTGGGCCTTTCCAGCTGTGTCCTGGTTGCAATATGGAGGCCCGCCGCTACTGCTGGTCCAGGGGCCGGCGAGCTGGTTGCAGAACGAAGCCTTGGTGCTCGCCAGAGGGCTCGGGGATGTCCCACAGAGCCTAGGCGGGACTCCGCCTGCTTGGCTCCGAGACCCTAGCAGATACCCCTGTGAGTGTAGCCCTGGAAGGGGTGTTTACCTGGGCCTTTCCAGCTGTGTCCTGGTTGCAATATGGAGGCCCGCCGCTACACCGCTGGTCTAGGGCAGAAGCTTTCTTTTGCAAGAGAAGACTACTATCGAGATCTGTAACTGTTCAAAGTGCAGAATAAATGACTGTGGGGTCCACAACAGCAGTTGATCCATCTGCAGTGTATGTAAGGCTCAGGGAGTGGGTAAGAGGGAACAAAGAGAATATAGAATCCAGAGCCTTGGGAAACCTGCAGCTAATGTTGTTTAGACACGCGTCAAATACACTCACCCATAAAACCTCAACATTGCCTGAACAAGATCAGACAATGACAATTCCAGTTGACATATCAATATGGATTGGAGATTCCACATTGTCGAACCTTTAGATAAGGAGCTATAGGTAATCAATGGCCATAAAGAGATGGGGAATCAATTTCCTAAAGGGCCAAGCTGCTATGTAGGTTGTCCAATCCCAAGTGATTAGGCCCATGTGTGCGTGTGCACAACACACACACACACACACGTGTGTGTGTGTATGTATGTGTATATATATATATATATATATGTATACATATATATATGAGCAACACTAAAAGGGCTGTTGTGTATATACACAGAGACACACACACAATGCGTGCATGGATGAACATACATGGGACAATCATTAAAGTAGAAATTATGACTTTGTGAGGAAAAGGAAGGGATGCAGGAAGAATTAGGTCAGAGAGGGGAGAGTGGGAATGGTATAGACACAGAACTCATAAATGAAGTTCCCAAAAATAAAATTAATAAGAAATTATTTTGTGGTAATTTGCTAGAGTAGTAATTCTAAATTACTATCTTATCATCTCAAATTAACACATGCAAAAAAAAAATTCTCTTCAAACCTGACTCTCATCTGGTCTTCTTTACTTTAGAAAATGTCTCTTCTGCTCTCTTAGCTGTTAGGAATTCAATTTCCAGTGTTTGAGAGATCTCAGGGAGTCCAGGTTAATTGAGACAGCTGGTCCTCTTACAGGGTCGCCCACCTCCTCAGCTTCTTTCTCCCCCAATTCGACAACAGGGGTCAGCCGCTTCTGTCCATTAGTTGGGTGCAAATATCTGCATCTGACTCTTTCAGCTGCTGGTTGGGTCTTTCGGAGTAAGGTCATGCTAGGTCCATTTTTGTGAGTGCTCCATAGCCTCAGTAATAGTGACAGGTCTTGGGACCTCCTCTTGAGCTGGATCCCACTTTGGGCCTGTGGCTGGATCTTCTTTTCCTCAGGTTCCTCTCCATTTCCATCTCTGCAGTTCTTTCATACAGGAACAATTACAGATCAGAGTTTTGACTGTGGGATGGCAACTCCATTCCTTACTTGATGCCCTGTCTTCCTGCTGGAGGTGGGCTCTACAAGTTCCCTCTCCCTACTGTCGGGCATTTCATCTAAGGCCTCTCTCTCTTTGAGTCCTGAGAGTCTCTCACCTCCCAGATCTCTTGGTGCATTCTGGAGGGTCCCCCCAACCTCCTACCTACTGAGGTTGCCTATTTCCATTTTTTTTTCTGCTGGTGCTCAGGCTTTCAGTCCTTATCCCTCACCCAATACCAGATCAGGCTCCCCTCTCCACCCCCACCACCGTCCACTTTCCCTCCCAGGCCCCTCCCTCCCTCCCCACTTGTGATTGCTTTATTCTCCCTCCCAAGTGGGACTGAGGCATCTCCACTTGGGCCCTTCATCCTGTTGACTGTTGATCTCTCAAACACTGGACCACTAACCAGGCAGCATACACCAGCTGATATGAGCACCCCCCCCAACACATATACAACAGAGGACTGCTAGGTCTGTGTTCAATCACAATTGATGTACCTAACCCTCAAGAGACTGGCGGCCCCAGGGAGTTTAGAGGTCAGATGGGGTGGGGAGGGGGCAGAGACATCCTCGTTGAGACAGGAATGGGAGACAGGGGTATGGGATGTGTGGAACAGTTGGAGGGTGTACAGGAGTGGGGAAAATCTGGAGTGTTAAATCAATCAATCAATCAATCAATCAATCAATCAATCAATGAAATTCAATTCCCAGTCACTGTCGCTGGCTTCACCTTCTACATTACGCCAGACTTGGGGCATTTCTCAGAGTTTCCACCTCTGTCCTGTGGGTGACAGCTAGCATTTTCTCCAGGATTTTGATGTCAGTTCTAGTTTCCTTATTTCTAGCTGGGCTCAACTATAGAGTCCTCCTCACGAAGCAGTCAGTGTCCTGTCTTCGTATATGCCTTCCACTGTACGTCACATTTCCACGAGATAAACTTGTTCTTACTGTGACCTATGAAGTGTCTCCTGATGATATTCCTCACCACGTTCCTTAGTGCCGGCTTGGCTCAGCCATTTTTCCCTCTGCTGTTTTTCATACCCTTCAAGTGTGGTCTTGCTGAACTCCCTTGCTGCTGCGATGCCCGCAGGATGACGTCACATGTGCTGGCTCTGCCACCCTCCGCTGATTTGCTGACATTGTCTGGATGCTCACTCTCTTGGGCACTGTGTGCCATGATCCACTCCCTTCTCTCACAGCACATACACCTCCTGTCTTGCCGTGTTCAAACATCATTGCTATGACAGCAGAGGCCTGATCAAGAGGGCTGACATTACAGAAGTTTGGTCCCAAGTTCAGCTCAGCCACTGTTTTGGACAGTAGGAATACTTGTTTTTCAAATTTTATCACACCACTTACTGGCTGTTTTATTACTTTGTAAAACTAACAGCAATTAAATTTGACACACTAAATGATCTGTTTGCAGCAGAAATCGCAGAAATTATGAAAGAAACTGGAAAGGTATAAAAACAAGCACAGGAGAAGCCCTGTGGCTTAAATTATCTCAGTGTATAGTCGCTGGGACCAGCCTGTCTGGAGTCAACGCTTATCTAATTCTGCCACTTACAACCTGTGTTATCTTTGGCAAATCACTTCACTGTACCTCCGTTCCTCATCTATAAAACAGGAGTAAAAATAGTGCTTGTCTCAGTGTTGTGAGGATAGAAGGAACTAGTATTTGATAAATTTTGAATAATGTTATTTCTAGTGTTTTGTTCTACATAAACATTTATAAATAAAGAAGCCTTTTCTTATACATGTAGTTTTTTTCAGAGGAGAGATCCACTTGAGCTGTGGAAATGAACTAGGGGTGTGACACAATGGTTTATTAACCTTTTCTTCAGTTCCTTCCCTTATAGGAACAGAGTATATTAGTTTTTATCCGGATTCTTCAGTTTTACCAGATTGCTTTCAATTTTCTGTCTTAAGTGAATGGATTTTCTAAGTTTTTAACGTTCAACTCAGAGACAAATGTCTTTTAAACCTACATAAATATTACCATTATTATGTACGAAAAAGCTTGGGTTAATTTTCATCCAAATTATATTAAGATAATTACAATAAGGCTCACCAATAGGCAAGATTATAATTAAATGTTTACTACAAACTTTGGAAAGTCCCAGATTAGTCACTATATTTTACTGGGGAAATGGCAATTCTATTTTTGGATTTTTAGTCATGTTGATAAAACAATTTTAAAAGAGACCCAGAAGAAAGCTGGAAGACAGTTTTACAAGCATTTAAGGGAAAAATGACAGGCAGGTAAGCTGTAAATGTCAGAAGAGAGGGAGCCATGATCCCTTGTGAGCGGCCATATTGTGAAAGGAGAGGGGGAGCTTGAAAGAGTGAGGGAGCCCAAAGTATTAAGGAAAGGCATGCTTAGCAAAGAGATGGAAAGGAGAAAATGACATTGCCACTGGCTCCTGGGAGCAATGACTTTAGCCTAGATACTTAAGGGGGAGACAGAACCTGTAGAGACCACCTCCAGTAGATAGGCACGGTCCCCAGTTGAAGGATGTGGCCACCAATGCATCTCAAAAATTTAACCCAGAAATGTTCCTGTCCAAAGGAAAAAACAGAGACAAAAAAAAAAAAATGGAACAGAGACCGAAGGAAACACCATCCAGAGACAGCTTGACCTAGGAATCCATCCTGTCTATAGATAAAAACCTCCGCACTATTGCTGATGCCAAGAAGCGCTTCCTGACAGGAGTCTGCTATGGCTGTTGACTGAGAGGTTCTACCAGCCCCTCACCAATACAGAGGTAGATAACTCTCTTACAGCCAACCATCAGACTGAGCCCAGAGACCCCAATGGAAGAGCTAGGGGGAGGACTGAAGGAGCCGAAGGGGAGTGTAACACCACAAGAAGAACAATATCAGCTAACCGGACCTCCCAGAGCTCCCAGGGACTAAACCACCAACTAAAGAGGGAGTCAGGACTCCAGATAGGTATTAGCAGAGGATGGCCTTATCTGACATTAATGGGAGGAGAGGGAGGCTTGATGCTGGAGGGAGGGGGATGCTGGAGGGGTGAGGCAGGAGAGGGTGAATGAGTGGAGGGGTATCCTCATCGAGGTAAAGGGGATGACGGAGATGGGGGATGGAATGGAGGGAGTTGATAGGGGGTAACAGGGAAGGGGAATATCATTTGAAATGTAAACAAATAAAACGATTAATAAAAAATGTTAAAAAAGAAAGAAAGGAAGGAAGGAAGAAAGAAGGAAGGAAGGAAAGAAAGACAGGAAGGAAGGAAGGAAGAAAGAAAGAAAGAAAGAAAGAAAGGAAGGAAGAAAGGAAGAAAGAAAGAGAAACAGAAACTGAGGCTTTTCTAAATTAGGACTCAGAAAAATGGACACCGTTCACAGGGCTACATGATGAAATCTCTACAAGCCACTGCACTGGGGGCAGGGCTTCTGGAAAGGAAAAGTACCTTGCCTCACTAAGGGGATAATTATTCCTCCCATCTCCTCAGCAAGGTAGATTTCCAGGGGAGTGGTCTCTTGACCAGGTGATTGACAGAACCAACTGGATTAACTCATAAGGGGGAGGGGGCAGCAGTTTAAATGTTCTAATCTTTGAAGTAGATCAGATTGTCATGTCTCCTCAGAAGCAGAGGAGACATTCCATTATGGGCTGACCCATACTCAACGGGTATTAAAGGCTGTGATAAAAACAATAGAAACTTTTTTTTCATTATTTGTGTGTGTGTGATGTGGTGTGGTGTGAGTGTGTGTGTGTGTGTGTGTGTGTGCATGTGTGTAACATGCACACTTGTGAGAATGTCTGTGAGTGTATTAGCCCAAGTGTGTACCAATGCCAGTAAAGGAAACTGGGTTTCCAGCTTTAACATCCTTCCCCCATATCCCCTGACAGGCTCTCTTGTTGTATCTTGAGCTTGGCTGGTGACTAGTAAAAACCTGCAATCCCGTGTCTCTAAGAAACCCTAAGAGCAGTGGAATGATAGGCATATACAACTATGCCCAATTTAACGTTGGTCTTAGGATTTGAACTCAGGTCCTTGTGCTCGCACAGAAAGTACTTCTACTCTTTGAGTCATTTCCCAAGCCTTTTAAAAGTTAATATTTTGTGTTACATGCATTGTTATTCACTGTATTTGCAATCAAAGTAGAAATCCTAAAAATATTTATTGATAATCAAAGAAAGCAATTATGAATCCAGTTTGTATTAAAACAATTAACTTGTTTTATTTATAAAGAAATGGATTCCAGACACCTCCACTGGTAAACTGATTTGTTTTGAAAACTCCTGATCCAAAGCAATTTGTACCTCAGTCTGATGACTGGTAAATTAAAAGACCTGGTCGGTGCTTAGCACTTTTCCAGATTTACTTATCTCAGTCCAGGTAGTGAATTTAGAGAACTCCACTTAGAACTTCTGAGATACCAGCTCTTTTTCCTAAACAGAGGAGATGTTATTAAATTTTATCATAATACTTATATTATTTTTGTGACCAACTATCTACTAAGGAGCAAGTTAATGGAGGCAGGGCCATGTTTTGCTCACTGTTGGAAGGAAAGACATGAAAGTGGGATTGGCTCGAGGTTGGTGGTTGAGTTGATGAACTGTTTACACCCCCTTGTCAGTTGGGCAATGGAACCTGGGTCTGTGAGTGACTGTAACCCTGAAAGCCCACCCACAACAACCCGTTTTTATAAGCTAGCTCTCACTTCCTATGAGCTACCAAAGCAGTGCCTCCAGCTGGCCAGATCTTCAGCACTCCAGGAAACACTTTAACATTTAAACCATAACCAGAGGCAACTCTTCCTTTCCCTTTTCGGTATTGTAAAGTCAAGAGGCAGTGGTTTGCTAGTTTTTTGTTGTTGTTGTCATTGTTTTCCTGTTTCCTGGCACTCCCAATTCTCTCTCCAGGTTAAGTGATAATAGGCAGAGGCTCCAATGTGTAGAAACCAACAAATGTAACGGCTACACGCCAGTGTGAGAGAGCTTGTCCATCAGAGGCTGGGAAACCTAGGATCCAGAGCACAGGCCATAAACAACGCTAGTGTGGTTGGCTCAAAAATCTGTTTTATTTGAAAATTTAGTGTTTGCAGCTGAGGGAACACTAATTGATTGGTAAATTTCTACCAATTCACGTGATAGGACACAGCTTTCCCCTGGATCAAACAACATGCACATTATGTATATATTCTTTAAAATAGTTTCAGGCTTTAATTTCTTAAAAGAATGAAGTTATCTGACATACAGATTTAATAACCTAAAGAACTCATTTTAATAGTTTCAGACTACTTTGTGATATGAATATGTTACCACTTGCCCCTACTTTTGACTATAAAAGTTGCTTCCAGATTTTGTCACAATTAATAAGGTAGGAATCATTTTTTATACAGAGATGTTTAAAAGGTTTGACATTATAATATTTCATATTATTATAATAACAATATTATATATAGTATAACAATATATAATAATATTATTACACATAACAATATATTAATATATAATTATATATTAATACACAATAATATTATATATTATAATATTTCATATTATTATAATAATATTATAATTATAATATTATAACATTTTCTCCTCCAAATCCTTTCATACACCTTTCCCTGTTCTTTTTCATTGTTATTGTGTGCATACATGCATATGTATATTCATATATTCCTAAATATAGCCCGCTCAGACACTATAATGTTACATGTACATATATTTTCAGGGCTGACTATTTGAGATTAGATAACCAGTTGGTGTGCTCTTTCCTGGGAAGACTATTTCTCCTGCTCCCGACATTCCTTAGTTGCCCGCCATTCTTTGTGTAGGGTTGAGGGTCTTTTGGGCTTTCCCCACCCACTTTGGCTTCTCTGTTGTTATTATCCTTGTTCAGCTCAGATTTGGGCAGCCATGTTGGTCAGACCCTGTGAGTGCAACTTCTGGCACTACTAGGACATACAATCTCACAGCAAACTCCCCAATCCTCTGGCCCTTACAGTCTTTCCACTTCTTGCCGTGTTCCCTGAGACTTAGACAACAATGTTTTGTAGATATATCCACTGATACTGGGCTCCATAACTTTGCATATTGACTGGTTGTAGTTTTCTGGAGTGGGCTCCATCTGTTGCAAAGAGACGTTCCTTTGGTAAGGGGTGAAGACACTTATGATGATAATGTTTAGGTTGTTGTTAGGGATTACGCTGGTTTAGTAAAATAGTGGTGTAGAGTCTCCTCCTATACCCACGATTTTACTAGCATTGAGTAGTTAGGTAGGTTTCTAGTGTCCTTCTTATTGAGCGGCTCTCAAGTCCAACTAGAGAACTGTAGGGTAGGCACGCCACTGCTGCACCCTGGGGGTTATTGTGTGATGCTGATAGTTGATGTGATTCAGAGATGCCATAGTTGGGTAAGACCGTTGGTCACCTCCCTCCTTTAGAAACTTGCATGGTACCTTATGGTCCTATGAAACCCAGTTCTCATGGAGGAAGGATGTATGTCAGTTCCAGATGAGGGGTTTCTGAAATCTGTTTCTGAAATGCATGATGTCTTCAGCAATAAGGACTTAACCTTTCACCTCTGGAGCAAACAAGGGCAGTGGCAACAGGAGGCATGTCTTGGGAGACTCTTTGGAAGGCCTGGCCACCAACTCAAAAGAGGGCTTCTCTCGACTGGTGTCGGTGTTTTTGCTAGGTGGTCTTTGGCTCTTGGGGACACCATTGTCATGCTAGGTGGGACAATTCATTAAAACTGTACATGTACATTTATATATAGAATCATACATGTTACAAGACATAGTTAATGGTATTATTTGTCATAGCTTCTCAGACACCTTTATGGTTAATTTACCTTCCTCCCTCCTTCTTATACAGAAATTCTGTTTTTGAGGGGTGTTTTAATGGTTTATTTTGAACATCCTTTTAAAAACAAACAAAAGACAATCTGAGAAGAAATGCACAGATGATACTCATAAAATAATTATGGTGATTAAATCAGATGGGGATATGTGCTTTTCTGCATCTCCAGAAGTGAGTTCTGTGTCCTGATGGTTCTTAGACTTCCAGAGTGAGGAGGGAACTCACTGCAGATAAAGGTGCCGCATAATAATGTAATAATGTAAATCTTCTGTAGTAATGAAATGTTTCTTTTTCTTTTCAAGAACTCAATTTCTTCCTTCCTTCCTTCCTTCCTTCCTTCCTTCCTTCCTTCCTTCCTTTTTTTTTTTTTTTGAGACAGGGTTTCTCTCTGTAGCCCTGGCTGTCCTGGAACTCACTCTGTAGACCAGGCTGGCCTCGAACTCAGAAATCTGCCTGCCTTTGCTCCCAAGTGCTGGTATTACAGGTGTGCGCCACCACCGCCCGGCTCCAGAACTCAATTTCAATCTTCAAACTGTGCCTTACTTTTTAAAAGATAAGACACTAGAAACTCAGTGGGATTTGATGGTCTTTCCTTTGCAAGCACAGCGAGTCCCTATAAGATATGCATGGCTGTCTGGTCCAGGCAGGCAAAGGATGGGCAAGGACTGGAGATCCATCTTCTATTTTGATAACTTTCTGCATTAATCTTCTCATTTTTGGCTATCCTCTCAACATTGTCTGTGAGCCCATACTCAGAGAGAGGGTTTTCTGCAACCTGTGTCTGTCCCTCCAGTATCTTCTCTGCTTCCATGGCGTACCCTGCAAACCACAATCAACCAGACACCAGTCAGCACCAATGTTGTCTGTTCCTTTATACAGAAATTATTTTTTTAATTTTATTTTCTATATTCTTTGTTTACATTCCAAATGATTTTCCCTTTCCTGGTTCTACCTTCCCCATAAGTCCCATAAGCCCTCTTCCCTCTGCCCATTTTCCAACAATCCCCTCCCACTTCTCTGTTCTGGTATTCCCCTACAATGCTGCATCAAGCCTTTCCAGGACCAGGGCCCTCTCCTTCCTTCTTCTTGGGAATGATTTGATATGTGAGTTGTGTCTTGGCTATTCAGAGTTTCTGGGCTAATATCCACTTATCAGTGACTGCATTCCATGTGTGTTCTTTTGTGAATGAGTTACCTCACTTAGGATGATATTTTCCAGTTCCAACCATTTGCCTAAGAATTTCATGAATTCATTGTTTTTAATCGCTGAATAGTATTCTATTGTGTAAATATCACATTTTCTGTATCCATTCCTCCATTGAGGGACATCTGGGTTCTTTCCAGCTTCTGGCTATTATAAATAAGGCTGCTATGAACATAGTGGAGCATGTATCCTTATTGCATGCTGGGGAATCCTCTGGGTATATGCCCAGGAGTGGTATGTCAGGGTCCTCTGGAAGTGTCATGCCCAGTTTTCTGAGGAACCGCCAGACTAATTTCAAGAATGGTTGTACCAACTTGCTTTCCCACCAGCAGTGGGGGAGTGTTCCTCTTTCTCCACATCCTCGCCAACACCTGCTGTCTCCTGAGTTTTTAATCTTAGCCATTCTGGCTGGTTACACAGAAATTCTTAATCTGTTGCTTTTTATTATGGTGAGACATATCCCTATAGCTTGAATTACTTATCAATTATTCTTAAAGTAGGCAGAGTTTCGGATACCCTACAGAAGAGGAGGGAGAAGAATTGTAAGAGCCAGAGGGGTCAAGGACACCAGGAAAGCAGGGCCCACAGAATAAACTAAGCAGAGCTCACGGGGGCTCACAGAGACCGAAGTGACAATCCTGGAGCCGGTATGGGTTTGCACTGGGTCCTTTGCCTTTATGTTGTAGCTGTTTAGCTTGCGGTTTTTCTAACAATGGGAGTGTGGGGTATCTTTGATTCTTTTCCCTGATTGTGGAACCCTTTTTCTCCTACCAGTCTTGATATGATGGTTCGTGCCTAGTCTTACTGTTATCTTGTTATGCTGTTTTTGGTTGCTATTCCTGGGAGTCTTGCTCTTCTCTGGGGGTGGGGGGGAGGGAATGGAGGAGCAGTGGATCTGGGGAAATGGGAAGGTGGGGGAAAACTGAGTGTAGTAGAGGGAAGGGAGACTGAGGACAGGAAGTATTGTACGAGAGAAATAAAATAAAACCAAAAAACCTCCAAACTTTAAAAAAAAAAAAAAAACAACCAAGTGAGATAGTACAACCTCCCCATCTATAGTAAAGTGAGTTACCTTAAAAAGTTAATTCTTGCTGGTGAGCTGGCTTAGTGGGTAAGAGCACTGACTTCTCTTCCGAAGGTCCTGAATTCAAATCCCAGCAACCATGTGGTGGCTCACAACCATCTGTACAGCCAGAGTGTACTTATATACATAAAATAAATCTTTAAAAAAAGTTAATTCTTAAAAATAATTACGGAAGTCTTTAGATCAAGAGGTAATTGAATAAACAAATAAATAACAACAACAACAACAACAACAACAAAACAAACCCAGCCCCCCTGGACAAGATTGAGTTCGGAAGTACGGCTGGAGGTGAGAACATCATTATTTCTTTCACTGGAAACCTTTGTTATCACCAAAGTACCCAACTTGCCCAACTGGTTCAGGAGGAGAATATATATGCAGGATAGGCAGGTACTTAGGGTTTTCCCTTGGAAAATCCATCCTTCCCCAGCATGTCTAGGAAATAAACTTCCTGGCTATGCCCAGTTACCAGTGGCTGGATAAAAATGAGCTCCCCACCCCTTCAGATAAAGATATTCTATTAGTCATAAGAAAAGTGGCTCTGTAAATCAAAAACAGGTTAAACTCCAGAAAATTGGCTTTTGTTCTTAGGGAATCAGTGAAGAGAATATAGGCCCAGTAGTGTCTTGTTTAGGATAGACAACTAATGAGTCTTTAAGGCTCTGAAGTGACAGCTTTGTAAATGCCTAAGTAAGTAGAAGGAGGTCATGAACTGAGAGTGTGAATCTTTTTGTATTATTACCCATATATAGTGCTGCGTCCTGGAACTTACACAAATGTCTACTGCATAGAAGATGTCACGCTATGTGCCTATTTAGCACTATCATTCCCTCCTCTGTGTGGGATAAGGCTCCGGGACAGCATCGAGGAGGAACAAGTGATTGAGGGTAAATCCCTTTGGATATTTATCTTCTAGCAGTGTCCCAAGTCACTCATCCATTCTGCAGTGTATTCTCTCCTCAGAAAGATCAGGCTCCTCAGCGTTTCATCATCATGGATCTTAGAGCTTTAAAAAAAAAAAAAAGCCACAAGGGCATTTATTAAAACTTCCCCAAACATGGGAAAAGAGCATTTTGAGATTAGATTATTTGCATATTTTCACTTGTTGCCTTGTTCATCTCTCTTAACGTGTTTACATGAGTATGAAGTAAACTTGGCACAATAGAGAAAATATAAATGGTGGATCATTTCCTGCCACCATTCTCTTTGTCCCAGGAACACAATCGTGACTACTTTTCCAGAGACAGACAAAAATATTGATGTACACACATCTCTTTCTCCACAAAGGGAGCCTACCTTTCTTGTTTTACATTGCATCATGTGATTCATAAAACACAACTTCTCTGGATAGGCTAACTGCATTCTATTAAAACATCCTCTTTCTTGCTAGTCACAAGTTAAATTCTAGGATTGTTTAAATTTACTTCTTAAGCTTCTCGTGAGAAGCTGGAAGCAGGTAGGTCACTAGGAACACAGACATGGCAAGACATTAAATAATCCTTCCCTTGAAAACACTTCTGCCAACAATATCACCCTCCTGGGTACTTCCTCAGATGTGTATTTCTGTGTTTCACTATCCAGTTGTTATTATTTGGGAAACAGAGCTTATTTTCTGGATTCCTACAACAAAAGAAAATTACGGGTGTTTTTTTTCTCTCTCTACTGCAATCTTTTCTGATCCAGCTTCCACTAATTAAGCAGTCCTTTTGACCCTCGCCCTTTGAAGTTTCATTCATTACCTGGCTTCTGTAAGTCAACAAAAGACAACATCTAAAGCCCCCAGTGTTGGACCATCACTTTGGGGACTGCTAATTGAATGTAATTACTTCGTTTTGTGCCAGAGTCCATACTTGTAACATTGCCTTGTAATAATTTAAACTGTCTGCATACTGTAGGGGACTGTTTGACGCCAGTGTGGAGACGGTCGGGCAGCCACCCGGGCTGCGAAGGAAAGTCAGAAGTGAGGAGACATTGTCATTTGGCTACCTACTCATTAGCTGCCCTCGATGGCTGGCTGTTGTTTTGAGTGGACAGGATGTGTAGCGACTGAATCTTGTCCCTAAAAATAGCTGTGAAAACAGGCATTTGGGGTGTACAGTAATTGGTTGCTCAGTTGATCGCAGACATTTTTTATAGAACTTGGGGGAAAGACGAGGTATTTTTAAACCGTGACTTTGCTCGGCAACACCACATCCCTTGCCCCTCTCTCCTGGGGAGGGAAGGAGACTTGAAACGAGGTGGGTAACAACAAAAGAAAAAGCCCTGCAGGTTTGATCTCCCCTTCCTTGTCTCACTTGGGGAATTGGATGCTGCAGAAGAGTGAAGCCGAGTCCTTTGCCATTTTCATGACGCGACAGTTTTGCTGTCAGCCTGCTTCCAACAGAAGTTATCGCCCAGACCTTTCATGGGGAAGGGGGAGGAAAATGCCAAGCCCGAAGTGCTAATGAGCTTGACAAAGCACTCTGAGCCACACAGGAAGCAGCATGTACACCAACATTATGTCCCTCCTTGGATGATTAATCTTATGTTCAATTTATTCCCACTGGCCTTAATGACAGGGCTTGTTTCTGACTGCTTGTGGACCAGGGAAATGAGGGCATCTTCCTCAAGTGTCGGGACCCCTCCTATTTGGTGCCAGAAGGTCTCCAGCCCTAGACGTTAGAGCTGACATGAGCCTTTTACTCTCAAATTATGTTCAAGGTTAGAAAGAATACAATAACTCAGAAAGAAGGATGAAGTGTATGGCAAGAAGAAAACGTGCTTAAAAATGAATGACTACTTTGGTAAAATTAAGTATACACTTTGATTTACCCAAATAATTTCTGATCATTTTCACAATGATCACAAGCATAAGACGAACACCAGAGTATTCCGACATTTGTCCAGGATCCAGATTTTTCAGACACCTTTTCCTTATTTTTTACGTTTGTGTTTTGTATAAGTGTTACAAAGAGGCGACAACAAATAAAACACACTGCAGAGCTTGTAACAAGATAACTAGTTAGTCCAGACTGCAGACTGCTTGAGTTTATAATCCTGCAACTGTTACTTCCTTAGCTACATGTTTCTGACTGACCTAATCCAGATATCACTCTGTTCTGCTGTCATGAAAGTGATGCTTTTCTTGCCCATGGGTCTCGTTTTCCTGTGTCCTCATTTATATCAGTGGTCAGTCTTTATTTTAGTTTTTTTTACTCATGATATTATTATAACCTTTAATATATTTATATTTTATTAATATTCCATTAATTTTTTTAGACTATCTCTCATCTCTCACTTTGTTTTCCTTGTATTCTTTCTACTGGCATTACTTGTAAATTTTCAGGTTTTTTGTTTGTTGTTTTTTACAACTTGGTATTACATAACAATGTGGAATTCTGAAACATGTCTTCTTACAGAACATTAGAAAAAGTTGGAGATCAGTGTGACTTTTATATTATTATGGCTATACAAATGATATTAGGTTGGTGAAGAAACATGCTAGTATCTTGTTTTCACACTTGCAGTTTCAATGCCATTTTGGGACAGGTTGAGGAAGCCAGTTCATAGGACTGAAGCCAAATACCCCCAACTTTCTGATTTATCAACTGCATAAAAATTAAACTTGTTCCTCACTAGAGGTTTTTGTTTGAAACAATTTCTTGTTCTTAAGTTTCTATCATTCTTCATTTAATTCTTTCAGTATTCTGACCTCCACCATGTAATTTTCTGTAATGTCATCCAGTACAGAAGTCTTAGTCACCTGTTATCTTTATGGGATGACATCTCTCCTCAGAAGCTATGGCCTGGACTGAGGCTGACATCATTGCAAAGGGTTGCTAAACTGGACACGCATCCCATCCCCAGCCTTGGACACCCACCCATCACATCCCTGGCCTTGAAAACTTTGCCTCTTGAATCAGATGAACTTTACATTTTGCTTTCAGTTTATTGAAGCATATCAGGTTAAATTCTTGTAATGACCCTTTGATGTAGGAAATTACTCAGCCCTTCTCTGTATGTTAAGAAAAAGGGAGTCACTTTGACTGAACGTGAGTTTGTTAGAAAAGAATCCAAGTTGAAATTATTTTATCTCAAACTTACAATGTTTATTCCATGTCTTCTAATAGCATATAAATCTAAGAGGTTCTTCTAAAAATGCCCTTCTCCTCTTCTCTTCTCTTCTCTTCTCTTCTCTTCTCTTCTCTTCTCTTCTCTTCTCTTCTCTTCTCTCCTCTCTTCTCTTTCTCCCTCCCTCCCTCCCTCCCTCCCTCCCTCCCTTTCTTTTGTCTTGTGCCTCCCTGCTCCCCAGGCTCCTAGGCTCAATGGCTTCTTCAGCCTCAACCTTGAGTGGCCAGAGTTCCTGCCCTGTATCATTACCCCTTCTGATTCTTGTTGTTTCACACTTGGATTTTCTTCTCTGAATTCATTTGTAGCCTAAGCATTCAGAATTTTACTTTGGAGATTTCTGTGTCACCTGAGGTGGGCCTGTGTGCTTTGATATGAAGTCATAATTTATCAAGTGGTCAACCTTTGAAGAAGCTGAACAGGAAAATTACCACTAATAAAATCATCATACCCTGATAAAATAATTGTACCCTAATAA
Organism: Apodemus agrarius; assembly: GCA_964023405.1. NCBI lineage: Eukaryota > Metazoa > Chordata > Mammalia > Rodentia > Muridae > Apodemus > Apodemus agrarius. The sequence continues at coordinate 168,999,370 of OZ030005.1, forward strand.
AATCATCATATGCTAATTGAAGTTGTGTTTCTCTGGTGTCATTTTTTTTTCTGCAAAATATTTTAATGATTTAAAATTGAAACAACAGTACGATGTGATAGACTAAAATGTATGCCTATAATTCTGATAAATGAAAAAAAAGTATAAGCAAATATGAGAAAAGAAATGATAGATAAAATATAAAAATAAAACCAAACAGACAAAAACCAAAAATCCAAATATGACAGTAGGGCAGCCAGCTAGCTCAGAGGCTAAGGAGCAAATGGTATAAGGCAGAACAAAACTGATAAAGTACTTGCTAGCACAGGGCCAGCCATCTGTAATTCCAGCACATGAGAGGTAGAGACAGGGCATTCCTGAATGAACCATTTAGCTATACTAATCAAATTACTGAGCTCAAGGTTTGGGTGAGTGACCTCACCTCAGTAAACATAGGTGAAGAGCAATTTTGGGAAACATACAACACTAAATTCTGGTTTCCACATGAAAATATGTGTGTGAGTAGCTTGAACATTCATGTGCATATACACCTGTAAACTCATAATGAACATCGTACAGATGATATTAGAGAAATTTGTGATTTGAAATATATAGCCAAAATATTATAAGGCAATTGAAAACAGAAAACTATTTGCAAAGTAGTCACAGAAAGTGGTGAGATATTATTTTGGCATTTAAAGAATAAAAAGTAACATAAAATATACCACAAAAAGCAAGGATTCCAAAGGGATTTCACAGAATAAGAAAATAAAAATGTACTCAAAGTATGGAGAGACTCTTATTTTCTATAACATGCAAAGGAAAAAGAACAAAAATCTTCCATATTAAATTGTTAATACAAGATGAATTTGAAAAAAAAAAAGATGATGTGTAGGGAAAGTGTATTGTGGCCAATGGACAATTTTATTCCCAGCTTGTGTCATTGGAAAGTTATAAAAAAGGGGTGTAGCATTTGACTGACTAATACATAATAAAGGCAATGTAAATTCCATTTTTTAATTTAGCACATCTATTTCTAGGTTTCTAGAAATGGAAATAAATGTCAAAGAAGTATGTAAAGATACATGTTTAAGAATATCCAATAACAGTAACTGTTACATTAACTGGACCAAAACTACATGGCTGGCTAGGTCATAAGCCCTAGGGGAGGCCAAGAGAGACTCTCTTCATTTCTGCTAAATTGATAGAGTAAACTTCCCCTTAAGTTCTTATCATTATACTGATACATTATTCATATCTCAGCCTTCATTAGAGAAGCTGACTTTTGCACTAGATGATGGTTGATACAGAGATTCACAACTGGTTGACACAGTGAATAAGAGACAGTGGCATTCTCAGGTTTAATTGAGATAGATGTATTCAACCCTTTCTATCCAAGACTCAGTGATCATTGGGAAGAAGGTAGTAGGGAAATTATAAGAGTCAGAGGTTTTTGTTTTCTTTAGGGTTTTATTGCTGTGAAGAAACACCTTGCCCATGCCAACTCTTATAAAGGAAACAATTTAATTGGGGCTGGCTTACAGTTCTAAAGATTAGCGCATTATCATCATGGTGGGGATCATGGTGGCACGAAGGCAGATATAGTGCTGAAGAAGGAGCTGAGGGATCTACATCTGGCTCTTCAGCAGCAGGAAGAGAATGAGACACAGTAGGCCAGGCTTGAGCTTCTGAGACCCCAAAGTCAGCCCCTAGTGACACACTTATTTCAACAATGTCACTCTTATCCCAACAAGACCACACCTCTCAATAGTGCCAATCCCTATGGACTTTTTTTTTCAAAGTTCCACAGTACTGATGTTTTCAAATTAGCTGTATTTGCTGGATATGACAGCCCTGTTGCACACATGAACCCATAGTGGTTGGGACTGCATACACAAACAAGACCTGCAAAAGATCAAGCTATCCCAAACACAGATGGAGGTGGACTCATGAAGTCCCATTCATAACTAAGGAGCTATTTGAGGGAAGATGGCTGCTGAAGGTTCAAGAGCCAGTCTTCCTCAGGGATGTGGGTCCTGAGAGTCTACACATGCTTCGTTAAATGGACTTGTACACATGCATATGCTGGCAGTACTAAGTGGACTCAGTGTGCTTTTTAAAAAGATCACATGAAATGGGAAAAAGTAGTTATGGGGTTAGGAGAGAAAAGGGAGGAAATGAGGTATGGATTTGTATGTGTACATGAAATTCTCAAATAAAAAATCCAACAGTGATCTGTTTATAATGAAACTGAAAATAACAATGGCCCAAAATAGAAATTAGACTTATGACATATTCATGTAAGACTTATGCTGTGATTGTGATAACGAATTTTGATTATCAATTTTATTGGATTGAGAAGCGTGTAAGAGATTAAGGAAGTGTACTTCTGAGTGTTTATGAGGATTCTTCCAGAGCACTGACTGAGGGGGTTGGACACTCATGCTGGATGTGGGTGGCAGAGAGTTTTTCCCTCTCCTCTCCTCTCCTCTCCTCTCCTCTCCTCTCCTCTCCTCTCCTCTCCTCTCCTCTCCTCTCCTCTCCTCTCCTCTCCTCTCCTCTCCTCTTCTTTCCCCTCCTTCTCCTCCTCCTCTCCCTCTTCTTCCTCCTGTTGTTCAGCAGGGCTTTTCTATGTAGTCTAAACTGATACTGAACTCTCTGACCTCTTCTTCAGCCCTGGCATTGTTAGAATGATGGGTATTCAACATGCCCAGGGGATTGCTGTCTCTTTCTTACAGTACTGGGGATTGAACTCAGAGCGTTGTGCCTGTATATAGAGAACGCTCTGCCACTGGATTACACCCTTACTTCAGGTTTTTGATTTAATAGAATAAGCATATCTCCCCCTATTTTGTTCCAGAATAGGAAATAGCACCATATGTTATTTAACCTCCTTTTAATAAGGTTAAATAGAATAAAAAGCAGCAATTTTGGCTTTAAAATTTTTATACTTTTGAAATTTTCTAAAAATGAGTGTTGTATTCTTAAACAAGAGAAAAAAGATAACTGATTTCCCCAATATTTACTTGGGGGAGAGTATGTCGTGATAATCAGAAGTCACAAAAATGTAGATCAACAATCGAAGTGGTGTGGGATAAACTTCCATTTACTGTATTAAAGTTTCAACTCCTGAACTTACTTTGATATAGATTAGAAACACAAACTGCTCATAATTTACTTGAGCAAAATGTCAGTTATTCCTATCTTATCAGATGACTTTTTGGAGGATATTGCAACAGTGTCCTTCCTTGAAAATTTGATACAAAGTATAACAAGCTTACACTAAATACATGTCTGAGGAACAGTCCATTAGGGTGGGTGATGCGATTAAACCATGGATCTTGCAGACACCGTGTAGGTGGAGTACTTATTCAGATAATTGGATTACTGTAAACAGTCCACTTTGCAGGAATGATCTGGATAATTGCTTCACCTCTGCATTTTACCTAGCTCGGGGTTCTAGGTTTATTTTGCATCCTATAGACCACTTTCTTCCGTGATGAGCAATCAGGGGAAAATCAGATTATCACTCTGTTTAACCTTCCTGTGCCTTGGGTAATTAAGTCAACAAATTAGCTGGAGGCTCCAATGCGGAAGAGGATTGGTAGACTGTGGTCAAGACAAGTATTTATGAATTTTCCCTTAAGCTACTTTTCTTGGGGACGCTTTGATAAGAAACATATGATGCCAATTATCATTAACTCTCTGTGGTTTCCATGTTTGGGAGCTTAAGGCTGAATTTAGAAGGTTGGGGACCCCTTCCCTTTCATTGTGTACCTGTACCAGTCTACTCAGGCTTTGAAACAGGGTTTTGCCTTGAAGCACAGGCTGACCTTAAACTCCACATCCTCTGCCTTCAGTAGGGCAAGTGATGGCATGACAGACAGACGTGTGCTATTCAGGCTTAGCAATTTTTTTGTTTTTCTTCTTGTGGTCCTTGGGGTTGAACTCAAGACTTTACACATAAAAATCGAGTTCTTTAATCACTGAACTATATCCCCACAATAATTTTTTTAATTGGCCTGCATAATTGAATAAGCATACAATGTTTGCATTCAGAAGCCCAAAAAAGTAGCATTCCAAGAAAAAGCCCAAAGTAGAATTAAGAGTGGTGTTTTCTGCATTGTGATTTTTGTCATCTGAAATTTTCCTGTATTTTTCAAACTTTCTACAGTGAATAAATTTGTATTTGTTCCTCTTAAGTGAGTGGATACAATGAACCAATTTACATTTGTAAGCAAGTGGGAAAAAACCCTCATAACCAAATTTTCTTTAAATATTTGGGAGGGCAAGGTGTCTTTTGACAACTGGAAATAATGAAAATACAGATTTCCATCTTTGGAGCTGGTAATGACAAGAGCAGGGCTCCACAGGTTGATCTACCTGCTGACTTCAAGCTCAGAGCTATAAATTCTAGGCTCATACTCAGCTGGTGAGACCTGATCCTGCCTTCCTAGGTAGGGATATTTTCCCATGTGTATTACTCTTGTATGACAGGTTTTTCCTGGGGCGACACAACACACACATCTATTTACCCCTGGAAGGGAGACATGACAGACCAAAGTAGTGATCACACCGATTTTTAAACTGTGGTTACTAACAAGTGTATGGGTGAGGGTTATTACAAGGTGCGGGGACAACTCAAAAGTAGATGCCAAACTAGCAAGCCTGCCCTCCAAATGAGTGAAGACTCCCGAAAACCTACAAGCCAGAAGCTCTCTCCACAGCCTACAGGTAGCTCCACTATCATTGATAGTGATTGGTTGGTCAGAGTCTCCAACCCCAGCAGTTGTCCACTTCCATTTATGTCAGCAGAGGCCTCAAGACACTTCCAAGCTTCTGTTCTTCCTGGATATGTGACCTTTTGTTAACTTCCTGTTTACCCACGAGAAGCTCGTGATTGGCTCCTTCCCTCCAAGAAGGAATGTTTGAATTTGGAGGGCAAGTTGCAATTCTGAGGAATAAGCCATCTACCATCCCAGCTTGAGGAGAACCTCCTGCTTCCTGCGTTCTTCTGCGTCTCTCAACTCCTTCCGGAACCTTCCCTCACCCTGGGGCTGGGGCAGACCTAAATTGCGACTCTCACTGAGACCTGTGGTCCCTGTTCTCAGGCCTCTACTGTAGATCAGTTTTTAACGATGTTTTCTGCTGCAAGATAGTACATGTCTGCCACGCTTTGTGTCATAGAGGGTGACATGACATAACGTGAGTGACTTCCCTTCTGCTTAAATTAGTCTCACCAAATCCCATCACTGTGTCTGAGGCATGTGCTGGCCGTGGACTTGTGTACATGACTACATGGCCATCAGGAAACAGTTTCTGCTTCTCTGTCCCTGCCAAGAGCTGCACGTCTGAAGTCTGGGCCTGCTTCCTTCCTACCCTTGGTTGCCTATCTCCCCCCCCACCATGTTTTCATATATCCTTTGTGGATTTCTAGAGTTTCTCTTCTTCTTTGTAATGTGGTCTAGTGCTTCTTATTCCTACTGTCTCCTTCATCAGGTTACTGGGAGGCAGCCTGTAATTACAATTTAAAAAAACAAACAAACAAAATTACACATCAGCAAACATATCTCAAATAACAATTGTTAGTGGCTTTAGCTCATCAATACAGACAGACAGACTGGCCCACTAGAATTTGGAGAGCAAACATCTATTCAGATATATAATGTATAGATATGTCCTATAAAATACATATAACCTTCATATATGTATAAATGTGTGGTGTGGTGTGTATGTGTGTGTGTGAATATAACCCCCAAAATATACTTTCCTTGCAAAGTGCCCATTATTGCAGGCCATGAGTTAAAGGATGGAGGAAACTTTATGAAGTAAAAGGAAGCTGAAAAGAAGCCCGTCTATTCTTATAGTTAATAAAGTAGACATCAAATCAAAATTAACTCAGAAGAGATAAAAACCACCACCACCACCACATTGTAATAAGGATAGAAATCAATCAAAGGCACAACAATTATAAAAACATTCTCATCAAATGTTCAGTCTCCCAGTTCTATAAAATAAATGTCAGTGGACCCAAAGGTTAGATAGGCCCTGTTCTAATAATGGGGATAAGTCCCCCACACTTTTGTCATACAAATAAAAAACTTCTCCAATACATCCTTGGATCTAAAAATAATTTTGAAGATTCTAGCCTGTGGGAAGGCTTCTTACACTCATGGATTCGTAGAATTAATAGTGTGAAATAGCTGTATTGTGAGAGCAGTCTATAAATCCATTGGAATCCCTATGAAACTCCCACTTATACTTTTTCATTGATCTAGCAAAAACAGTCTTAAAATTCAAGGGGAAACACAAAAGACACCGAATAACCAAAGCAAATGTAAATAGTTACAAGCATGCTAGAGGTCTCACAACATTTATTTATTTATTTTTATTTATTAACTTTTTGAAAAGCAGGTTTTTATTGAAAAAGAAAGTAAAACATTTTATGATAAAATTAAAGACTTATATGGAAATATTTCTGATAAAATAGAAGAGATATATAGAAAAACACATTAAAACTGACAATTTTCATTGAAAATTAAAGAGTAAAATGGTAGCTGTAAAAACATTGCTAAATTAATTGAAAAAGGAAGTAGCAACGTTTTATAATAGAATTGAAAATTTATGTGGAAAATATTTCTGATAAAATTATAGAAAAGTGTAGAAAAACATGTTAAAATTGAAGATATCACAGAAAATTGTATACAGATATAATAATGGTAGGCATAAAGGTATTCCTAAGTTGATTGAAAGTGGAATTATAAACATTTTCTGACAAAGTTGAAGATTTACATGGAAAATATTTCTGATAAAATTGTAGAAATATATAGAAAAACATGATAAAATTGAAGATTACCATGGAAAATTATACAGATAAAATGGTAGGCATAAAAATAATTCTAACGGCAGTGGTGGTACACGCCTTTAATCCTAGCACTTGGGAGGCAGAGGCAGGCAGATTTCTGAGTTCGAGGCCAGCCTGGTTTACAGAGTGAGTTCCAGGACAGCCAGGGTTACACAGAGAAACCCTGTCTCAAAAAACCAAAAAAAAAAAAAAATTCTAGGTTGATTGAAAGTGGAATTATAAACATTTTCAGGTAAAATTGAAGATTTACATAAAAAATATTTCTGATAAAATTTAAGAAATGTATAGAAAAACATGTTAAAATTGACTATTTCATGGAAAATAATACAGATAAAATAGTAGATATAAAAACACTTCTAAATTAATTGAAGGTAGAATTAAAACATTTTGTGATAAAATTAGAGATTTACATGGAAAATATTTCTGATAAAATAGAAGAAATATATAGAAATGTTAAAATTGAAGATTATCATGAAAAATAATGCAGATAAAATGGTGGACATAAAAACATTACTAAATTAATTGAAAGAGGAATTGCAAACATTTTCTGATAAAATTGAAGATTTACATGAAAAATCAGACGATTTCTATTAGTCTATGTCTTTTTATTGGGGGAATTGAGTCCATGGATGTTAAGAGATATTAAGGAATAGTGATCATTGCTTCCTGTTATTTTTAATGATTTCTTTGTTTGTTTTTCAAGACAGGGTTTCTCTATATAGTCCTGGCTGTTCTGGAACTCATTCTGTAGACCAGGCTGGCCTGGAACTCAGAAATCCGCCTGCCTTTGCCTCCCAAGTGCTGGGATTACAGGAGTGCGCCACCACTGCCCAGCTTTTAATGTTATTTTTATGTTTGTGTGGTTATCTTCTTTTGGATTTGTTGTAAGATTACTTTCTTGCTTTTTCTAGGGTGTAGTTTCCCTTCTTGTGTTGGCATTTTCCATCTATTATCCTTTGTAGGGCTGGATTTGTGGGAAGATATTGTGTGAATTTGGTTTTATCATGGAATATCTTGATTTCTCCCTCTATGGTGATTGAGAGTTTTGCTGGGTATAGTAGTCTGGGCTGGCATTTGTGTTCTCCTAGGGTCTGTTGAGATCTGCCCAGGATCTTGTAGTTTTCTTCATCTCTGTTGAGAAGTCTGGTATAATTCTGATAGGTCTGCCTTTATAAGTTACTTGCCCTTTTTCCCTTACTGCTTTTAATATTCTTTCCTTTTTTTTTTTTTTTTTAGTGCATTTGGTATTTTGATTATTATGTGCCAGGAGGACCTGCTGGTCTGTCTAGTCTGTTTGGAGTTCTGTAGGCTTTTTGTATGTTCCTGGGCATCTCTTTCTTTAGGTTAGGGAAGTTTTCTTCTATAATTTTGTTGAAGATATTTACTGGTCCTTTAAGTTGTAAATCTTCACTCTCTTTTATACCTATAATCCTTAGGTTTGGTCTTCTCCTTGTGTCCTGGATTTCCTGGATGTTTTGGGTTATAAGCTTTTTGCATTTTGCATTTTCTTTGACTGTTGAGCCAATGCTTTCTATGGTATCTTCAACACCTGAGATTCTTTCTTTTATCTCTAGTATTCTGTTGTTGATGCTTGCATCTATGACTCCTGATTTCTTTCCAAGGTTTTCTATCTCTAGAGTTGTCTCTCTTTGTGACTTCTTCATTGTTTCTACTTCCACATTTAAATCTTGTATGGTTTTGTTCAGTTCCTTCACTTGATTGTTTTTGTTTCCCTGAAATTCTTCAAGGGATTTTTGTGTTTCCTCTTTAAGGGCATTTACCTGTTGATCCATGTTCTCCTATATTTCTTTATGGGAGTTATTTAAGTCCTTCTTGAAACCCTTTATCAGCATCATGAGATATGATTTTAAATCCAACTCTTGCTTTTTGGTGTGTTGGAGTATCCGGAACTTGCTGTGGTGGGAGAAGTGGGTTTTGAGGTTGTCAAGTAGCCATGGTTTCTGTTGGTAGGGTTCTTGTGCTTGCCTTTCATCATCTGGTAATCTCTGGCGTTAGTTGGTCTTGCTGTCTCTGGCTGGAGCTTGTCCCTCCTGTGGGCCTGTAAGCTCTCTGTACTCCTGGGAGACTAACTCTCTTCTGTCAGGGTCTGTACACAGAAGGCTGTGGAGTCTCCTGGCTCCCTGGAGCAAATGGCAGCCTGAAGACCTCTGTCCCAGCTGCCCCACTGATCTTATGCCCTGTGCGCTCCCAACTGTTCCCTTCCAGAGAGAAGGAGGAGACCTCACCTCAGTGCTCAGGAGTGAAAGCGCTTCTGAGAGATCATTCTCTCCTGGCAGGCTGTGCACAGAAGGCTGTGGAGCTGCCCAGCTTCCCAGTGCAAATGGCAGCGGGCACCTCACAACATTTAATCTCTACTTATTACAGAGTTCTAATGGAAGAAAATGTTTCAAACATCTGGTGAAAGCCATAGTGCACACTAGGTCTGCACATATCAGGAACATATCCAAAGAAAAATCGCCGAGAAAAGGGGCTGCTTGCACTGGTGGATTCTCAAATCTTCCCTCTCCATGTGGGTTATATATACTAGAAGAAACTTTACTTCCACATTAAAAGCACCTTCATATATGTTTATGAGGATATATGTATATGTATGTATGTATACATACATGAAATCTGATCTTACTGTTATACCAATATTCTATTTTATGTCTTTTATCATACATTTATTCTGGTTCCCATAGAAACATCTCTAAAAAGCAATTTTTGGCTGCATTAGGTTTTGTTTGATCTTAATAGATTATTACCAGTATAGTTTTGAGTTAAAAATGTTTTTTCTTTTAATAGTTTAGAAAGCTTATATGCAAGGTGATCTACTTATGATGAATTTGCCACATTATGAGATAACAATACATTTTTGGTATTTTATCTAGTGAAATGGATACCATGGTTATGTCTTATTATGCATTATCTAATTTATTAATGAACTTCACACTCTTTACTGATAACTGAGCACTCTGATGTCATCATTGGTTTGGAGAGTTTATACATACTAGTTCATGTAGAAGCCATGAAATATGTATAACTAATTAGCTCTACAAAGGTAGAAGAATGGTGAACAGGCAGACAGTTAAGATTCAAACTGCATGTTTGAAACGTTAACTTTTAATTTTCTCTCAAAACTCCCTCCTGAAATATGTCTGGTAACTACTATACCCTACTTTGTCAATTGATTATCACATAAGTCATGTGAAGAATTAGAATCACTGGTTATACATAAAATTCAAAGTAACCTAATTAATAATAAAGATAGAATTGAATGTTTTCTAAGACAGAAATGAAAAAGCCAGGTGAAGGTAAAACTTTTTAAATTCCCATGATTCCATCATTCATCAGGTGGATGGAAGCTTTACAGTCTGTATTATTAATGTTTGCAAAAACAGAAGACTGCACTGCTGTAGCTGTTCTCCTTCTTTGCCCTTTCAAGCTCAGTATTCTGATAGTCCTCTTCTTTTAGTTAATACTTGTCTGGGTTTCTAGTTGTTTTCAGCAGCAAGTTCCGTCTGTCACAATCTAGTCTGTCACTGTTGCAAACAAAGTCTATATGAATCTCAAAACTCTGTCTGTAATTTGCTTTGACTCTCTTTACAGTGTCAGAAAAGAAACGTACATTTCCTGCATTTGGTAATATTGACAGACTGTAGGTTGAACTATGTCCCAACAAAAAATGATAATAATGTTAGCACCTTTTGGGTTGCATTAGATTGCTCTTGGATTGTATCCATGGACATCTTTTACAGAGTGTTGTTGAATAATATTAAGCACAAATCAAAGAAACATATTATTCCGCATTATGAACATAACCACAGGGGGGAAAAACTTTATAAAATATGCAGTGGTATCAGGCTACCAACAGAATTACTTTGTACACTTAATATATTTTAATACATGTAATGGATTTTAATATAATTGAGTAATCTATCACTTAATATATTTTACTGTAAGTTTCTATGAGGTGTGTGTGTGTGTGTGTGTGTGCGCACACGCGTGCACATGTGTGCACGCTTCACCTTTTATAATCATTAGAGAAAATCAACAAAATACATTTGTCCTTCCTTCTTCCCTGACTACCACCTCTAAATACAAACAAGAGTATCATACAATAAGGCATGATGACACATGCCTATAATCCCAGCACTTGAAAGATGGTTTATAAATTAGAAGCCAGCCTGAGGCTAAAGATAAAAAAAAAACCCACAGGAGTTAAACTAACTATATAACATTCAGAAGCATCACAATACATTGGTAAGCTGATTCAGTGGAGGAATGTGCATAGTTTCACATAGTGTGTTCTGTGCCTCTCACCTATGGGTAGAGTCAGTCTTTATCTTTCTTGAATGGATGCAGGCTATTAATTAATAGCCTTATCAATGGGCATTATTTACATCTCTTTTCCAATAACTATTTAATTATTCTCTTTTCCTTGGTCTATCTTTATAATTTCTAATAAGATCTCTAAACAATATAAGCCTGTATCTTTTTAAAAATTATTCTCTCATATATCATATCCTGATCCCAGTTTTCCCTCCCTCCCATCCTGCATGTCTCTCCCTGCCATCTCCACCTGACCTCAGAAAAGGGAAGGCCTCCTAGGGACCAAACACAGAATAGAAAGCTACAATGAGACCAGGCACATACCCTTATATCAAGGCTGGACAGGGAAAAAAAGTGTCCCACAAGCAGACAAAAGAGTCAGGGACAGGCCTGCTCCAGCTCTTAGAATTCCCACAAGAACACCAAGCTAAACTATAACATATATGCAGAAGACTTAGGCCAGATCTCTGTAGAACCTGTATCTTTTATTCTAAGTCTCATTTCAGTGTATTTTCAATATGAATTTCATTGTACAGAATTACAAAGCAAAATGTTATATGCATATATGCACATATAACGGGCACAAATACTGATGTTGAAATTAAGCAAATATGTTTGATTAGTTATTATATTACAGAAGAAATATATTGTATTTATGACAAAAATAAGTATGCTTTTCCTGAAAAAAATCAAGAAATAATTAGTCTAGAGAATTTTGTAAATAAGGACAAATAGGTAAAGTGATTGTCATAAAGTGTATTTTTTAGTAAATGCTAATAATTTTGTTTTTAGGGGTTGATCTACACACATCCATTTTGTACTTCTGTACTTACAACATTATAAAAAGTCACCAGTAGAGGGAGTAAATAATTTAAAAATCAAATTAAATTTGATCTGTCTTACTTTTTAAGGTATATAAGGCTTTACCTATTTCTACAAAATACCTGTATTAAATTGGTGCTATGTAGCTTATTCAAGATCTATAACTATATACTCAGGAAAATATAAGAATAACTTTAAATATGATTTTAAAATATCCAGATCTAAACTCTAATCCAATTTAAATCAGAATCATATGTATTATAGAAAGAATATAAAGACATATATAAAGAATATTAAAGAATAGAAGAGACCTGTAAATTTCTATTTTTTATTCTTCTTTAAAAAACTTTAAAGTTAGCACATAACACAGCAGTATTTTATTCATATGTCTTATTATACTTTGCTATCTTTCTAATGATGGATTTTAGGGAAATCTGTGCAATGTCTCCAATCTTCATTATTCGGGTCTTTAAGATAGTAAAGTGGGAGAAGAAGAAGGAGAAGAAGGAAGAGGAGGAAGAGTAAGAAGAAGAGGAGGAAGAGAAATAATCACAGGGGTAGGGTGCTACAGACCACATGTGGAAAGAGTAAATGTGATGATGTAATAATGTAATTAGCATAGGAAACATTGGGAGTCTTCACTAACTCGCATCAAGGAATAATTGACCATGCCTCCTTACTTCCTCTTGTGAATCACTAGTCTTTCTCCTGGCAAAGGTGGGAGGTATTTGCAGGGCTTTCTGAGAAATTGTCTGCCTCCAGATGCTCTGCCACATGAGAGGAAACCCCTCTTCTCAGCCATTTTCCTTCACTGTTAATGGCATTACCTGGAATTCCAAAATGTGCCATTAAAGGAACATTGTCGACACCCACAGATATCCTGTATTGTCTTATTCCATTTCTTCTTCACCAAAGCACTCTGCTATGGTTTTATTGTAGTGTTGTCTCAACAGGGTTGGTTAACTGGGATTTAAAGTGTCATAGGAAGGATATTAAAGATAAATATCCAATAAATATAATTTTCCCCAACTCTATTATAAAAATCTATTAAGTGTCATTTTCATCAAGAATGTTCACTTTCATTAAACTTCCCTTTCTGAATCCGATTTTGAGGTTTTTGGGAAATTTTCCTTCCTGAACTTTTCTGAATTACCCATTGAACACACACCCAAGCCCTAAGATACTGGTATTGCTTCAGGTCACTATGCCCATAGAACTCCCCAAGACTGAATCATCAAGTTTGGTCTAATTGCCCACAAGTTCCACAGGACACCCAAGATACCACTTGGCACATCACCCCCTGCAGAACATTACCATTTTCTCTCCTTGGAAATATCTTTGGTCAACAGTTAGACCACTTGCATGTGAAAAGTCACCTACATCCATCTTCTAAAAGACAAATTGTTATCCTCAGAATAAATTTAATATTATGGGGAATTAAAATATAGTTTCCTATCTTGATTATTATTTGAAAAGTCACTTGCTTTTGCCAGGAGCTCTTTTGTCTGCTTCAAATACACATGAGCCAGCTGAAGACTGCTTTAGCATGCACCTGTTTCAACCAGAACCACACACGTTCATAGCTAGAGTCTTGCAAGGTTGGCTCGGTGAAGGTCTAGGTTTCTGTCTTACCTCTTTGGGTTGGGAAGTGCAAGGCTGTATTGATAGTTACACACATGAACTAAAGTATTTGGAAGGGGATTGTGATACTGATAGTTTGGGGAGAAGGAAGTTTATTTATTGAAAGTTTGGGATTTCCACTAATGTGGCTTTGGTTGCTTGGTTTTCCTTCATGTTTTTAAGGCAGGGGCTCTGGACTCATATTCCTCTTGTCTTAGCATGAAGGGCACTGGGATTACAGGCATGTGCTCCTATATCCAGACAGAATCACTATCTTTAATTGCTCAAAAAGACAGAGGGATGAAGGTGAAATCGTTGGTTTCAAGATTAAAAATGTCAATTGACAACCTTCAACCTGGACTAAATCAATAATCCTAGATGAGAACATAAGGAAAATGGACAGTCCACAGGAGAATGACTAAAATACAGAACCCAGAGAGGCGCCTTACAGCTCATCCGCATGGACTGATTATGCTATGTATACATTATTATGATTGGGAACTCAGGATTCATTGAGGATTTGATAGTATTCTCACTGTTGTACCTGGAATAGTCTTCTAGTAACTTCTGGTTACAGGAAGGAGTAATACATGTTCTAAAGAGCACACCAGACTTTTCTAGAACTCAAGTAGAATGTTCCTGTACATCAGGAATGTTGGTAAAAATGTGTTCAGAGAGTCTGGAGAGAAGGGAGCTAGCTTATTAAAAGGGCTAAACTTCCCCCAGTGCTCAACCATCGCTCAAACTAGATAACAATATTTTAAAAATCATTGAGATTAAAAAAAAAATCATAAAACAGAAATGAAGTCTAGGGGATGCAGCTCAAGCAAGGAGAAACAGTCTGACATGGAGCAAGTCTCGAGTTGGATCCTCAGATCTGAAAAAGAAATACAAAAAGTATTTTAACATCAGACAGCATCAGAGCAGGCAGGAAGAAGAAGAGATACTGGAGATTAAGAGAACCAGCTGCTCTTCCAGAGGAGCCCGGGTTCAATTCCCAGCTTCCGCATGACAGCTGGAAACTGTAACTCCTGTTCTAGGGACTTACCACCTTCACGGAGGCAAAACCACCAATGTACATTAAAAAAAAAAAAAGAAAGAAAGGCTACTGGAAACATTAAAAGAGAACTTGAGACCAACACTGAGCTACCAAATTCATCAATCCTCTGTGATAATCAGAGTCATCTAAATCAAAGTAGAAGAAAAAGGATAAAGTAAACTGAGTAAATGGAATGATAGTGAATAAGTATAACAGTATAAAAAGTATAAAGTAAACTAGTATGTATTGGTAATTATTACAGTATTAAACATCATAGTATCCATTTAGTAGCATACTATAAGGTTTCTTACACTTGTAACTCACCTTCAGAGGCTTGAAAATTTGAGATCACAGGAAAAGAAACCCAGCCGCCTAAGGGGCGAATAGACTGATGGACTCTGCCTCCCTGAGTCAACAAGTATAAATAGTCCCTGAGACCACACCAAGATAACTGTGCTGGGATTCTGTTTTCACAAACATGCATATTTTTATTAAAATGTTATTAGAATTGCATATATATATATATATATATATATATATATATGCTCTTTTTTTCCCACTATCAAGATATCTATGCTGAATTCCTTGTTCATGCTAGGCCCCTTGCCAATCATGGGAAAGATTCAAATTAATTAAAATAGACTAGTAGAGGTCCATATCATACGTGTTACCCTCAAGATGCTGGCTGCTGTCTCACACAAATCACCTGTTCTAAGAGAGGAAGAAAACAGATTCATCAGGGGAAACGGGGTCACCAGATCACCAGAAATCAAGAGGAGAAGAGAGAAGGTGCAAGGGAGTCAGTAAGCAGGCTTGATGCTGACAGGTGTGTGCTCTGATTTCTAAGATTCCATCCAAAGGGCAAGACTTTATATTTTACAAGGCCAATAATAATTTTGCTGAAATTGGTTTGATCTTTCCTCCACAATTACTACCTCATAATAAAATCCATTTCCATACCAAAGCTTTACTCAACAATATTACAATGTCCACACTTAATGACGGGCCACATTAAAGACTGGACCTGTCACAGATGGTGGCAAAATTCACCACACAAGACTCTAGAGGGATAACTGTTAGGGAAAAGATCCAGGCAGTATAATGAATATAAGCTTGGTTGAATTAAGTACAACTTTTGTTAGGAAAGACAGCAGTTTCTTTTTAAAAACAGTTTATTCTTCTTTCTCCACATCCTCACCAACACGAGCTGTCACCTGAGTTTTAGGTATTAGCCAGTCTGATTGGTGTAAGGTGGAATCTCAGAGTCATTTTGATTTGCATTTTCCTGATCACTAAGGACTTAAAACATTTCTTTAAGTGCTTCTAGGCCATTTGAGATTCCTCCGTTGTGAATACTGTTTAGTTTGATACCCTATTTTTTAAATTGGGTTGTTTGGGTTTTTGGAGGTTAGCTTCTTGAGTTCTTTATATATTTAGGATATTAGCTCTCTATTGGATGTAGGGTTAATGAAGATTTTTTCCTCAATACGTAGGTTGTCACTCCTCCATTGCTGGTGGGATTGCAAACTAGTGCAACCATTCTGGATATCAATCTGGAGGTTCCTCAGAAAACTGGAAATAGATCTACCTGAAGATCCAGCTATACCACTCTTGGGCATTTAGCCAAAAGATGCCCCACCATACCAGAGGCATGTGTTCTACTATGTTCACACCAACCTTATCTGTGATAGCCAGAAGCTGGAAAGAACCGAGGTGTCCCACAATGGAAGAATGGATACAGAGAATGTGGTTCAGTTACACAATAAAATACTATTCGACTATTAAGAATGAGGACATCACGAGTTTTGCAGGCAAATGGATGCAACTAGAAAATATCATCCTGAGTGAGGTAACTCAGACCCAAAAGAACGTGCATGGTATGTACTCACTAATAAGTGGATATTAGCCAAAAAAGTACAGAATATCTAGGATATAATCCATAGAACTCAAGAAGAACAAAACAGCTGAAGGGCCCAAGAGAGGATGACGTAATCCCACATGGGAGGGAGAAGAAAGCAATCACAGGAGCAGGGAGAAAGGGAAGGACCTGGGTGGGAAAGGGGACAGGGAAGGAAAGAGGGGAACATGATCAGGTATTGGGTGTAAGGAACAGGACTGAAATCCCGACGGCTAGCAGAAGGAATGGAAACAAGCAACTCAGGAGGTCGTAGGTATGGGAACCCTCTCGAATGTGCCAGAGACCTAGGAAGTATAAGGTGCTCAGGATTCAAAGGGAGGGACCTTAGATGAAATGCCAAACAGAGGGGAGAGGGAACTTGTAGAGTCCTCCTCCAGTAGAAAGACAGGGCAACAAGTGGAGGGATGGGGTTGCCATCCCACAGTCAAAAACTCTAACCCAGAATTGCTCCTGTCTAAAAGAACTGCAGGGACAAAAATGGAGAAGAGACTGAGGGAAAGGAGGTCCAGTGATTGGCCCAACTTGTGATCCATCTCAAGGGGAGGCTCTTAGGCCTGACATTACTACTGATGCTATGATGTGCTTACAGACAGGAAGCTGTTCTCTAAGAGGCCCAACAAGCAGCTGACAGAGACAGATGTAGATACTTAAACCCAACCAATGGCCTGAAGTCAGGGACCCCTGTGGTTGAACTAGGGAAAGGCTAAAAGAAGCTGAGGAGAAGGGTGACCTCATTGGAAGACCAGCAGTCTCAACTAACCCAGGACACCTGAGATCTCTCAGATATGGAACCACCAACCAGGCAGTATACATAAGCCAGTCCAAAGCCCCGACACTACAGTGGAGGACTGCCTGCTCTGGCCTTACTGGGAGAAGATATGCCTAACCCTCCAGAGACTTGAGGCACCAGGGAGTGGGGAGGCCTGGCAGGTGGTGGGGAATATTCTCTTGGAGACACAGGGGTGGGGGTTATTGGGGGGGGAGAAGGAATGGGATGAGGAACTGTGGGGTGGACCAGGAGGGGACCAGCGACTAGACTGTAAAAAAATAAAAGTAATAATAAAAAAATTTAAAAGTTTATTTTTACCTTCATATGTATGTGTGTGTCTTTGTGTGTGTGTGTGTGTGTGTGTGTGGTGTGTGTGTGTGTGTGTGTCACATTTGTGCTGGTACCTGAAGAGGCCAGAAGAGGAATACCAGATCCCCTGCAAGTGGAGATAAAGCAGGCTGTGAGCCATCAGACCTGGGTGCTGTGAACTGAACTTCCAGTTGTCTGGAAGATCAGTGGGTGATTTCAACTGAGCCGCCTCTCTCTCCAGTCCCAGACATTTCTCCTTAATAGGTAAGGAAGAATGTTTGGGCAAGAAAAAAAAAGTTGCATTGTAAGCATTTCCAAATAAATACTGTGTTCATTCTGATAAAATCTTATTGTTCTTCCAGGCACCAAACTTAAACTACACTGGTTTAAAATGGAGGGCTGTTTTATTTTTTTTGTGTGTGTGTGTTCTCAAAACTGTTCTTCATTATAAGCCAGCCTTCTGAAGAGCTACGCTCTCCCATTCAGCGTCTCCAACAACATAAATAACACTGCTTCCAAACAGTGTTAGCAAGAAACTGGCCGGAGGCTTGATCACATGCAGACCTCTCTGTTATGACACAGTAAACCTTTGATTGTATCACTCCTATCTAAACACACATCTGCCAGCTGTCAGTTTGTCTGAGGAAATCAAGGTTGCCTTTCTTCGTGTGTTTCCTGTTCTGTTTCTCTGAAAGCACAATGTCCCCGCAGCGCCACGCTCTGCTGCTCACTTATCAATCTTCCAGTGAAAAAAAAAATTACAAGGAATTTTTGTTTTTGCAGTGATTAGGAAGGAATGCTGCTTTCTGGATTCTCACAGATAGCAGGAAACACACGCACCAGCCGCAATCCTAATCACCAAACTAATTCCTTAAAAGCACTATTATTTTAACTACCGTTCTCCCAAGAAATGACTACTTGCAGAAACCTCTACAGGAAATAACTGCCTGAGAAAATGTTAGCTGGGGAAATGGGCCATAAAGTTGTACCGCGAGACTGACTATACCTAAACATTATTGTTTAGATTCTCAAACTGTCACTGTTCGTGGTATTAGATATTTGTAAATAAATAACTCTGTCAAAATATGAATATTGTGACTCGGAAACAACCAGTTAGGCACAAAGCCAAGGTAGACAATCTTCTAATTGCCTACATTTCAAGACAAGGGGAAATGAAGAGTGGAGACTGTTATTCTGGCAATCTCCTTCCTACCAAGAATTTCCAGTGGTTGGCCAAAGGGGATGCTTGTCTGCAAACCACTTTTAATTTTTGTTGAAGATATTCAGTTGATTTACATGTTGATAGATATTGAAATTGTGGAACTAGAGCATTTGATGATCCCTACCTCTTACTCCTTAACTTCATGCTTGATGTTTTGTGCTGGAAAAAAAATTTAAGGAAACCATATTTTTCTTTTTTTTCCTTCTTTTTAAAATTTATTTTAAATTTATTTTATTTATTTTTTTATATTCTTTGTTTACATTCCAAAGGCTTTCCCCTTTCCCAGTTCCCCACTCAACATATGTCCCATAAGTCCTCTCCCCCCCTCTGCCTATTCCCCAATCACCCCCCACCCCCACCACCATTTCTCAGTTCTGGTACTCTCCTACAAAACTGGATCCAGTCTTTTCAGGACCAGGGTCCTCTCCTTCCTTTTTCTTGGGAATCTTTTGATTTGCTAATTGTACCTCCAGTATTCAGAGCTTCTGGGCTCATTAATATCCACTTATCAGTGGATATTATTTCATGTGTATTCTTTTGTGATTGGGTGATTCTGGTATTTTCCAGATCCAACCATTTGCCTACAAATTGCATGAATTCATTATTTTTATTTGCTGAGTAGTATTCCATTGTACAAATATACCACATTTTCTGTATCCATTCCTCCTTTGAGGGACATCTGGGCTCCTACCAACTTCTGTCTATTATAAATAAAGCTGCTATGAACATAGTGAAGCATGTGTCTTTATTGTATGCAGGGGAATCCTCTGGGTATATGCCCAGGAGTGGTATAACAGGGTCCTCTGAAAGTGTCATGCCCAATTTTCTGAGGAACGGCCAGACTGATTTCCAGAGCGGTTGTACCATCTTGCAATCCCACCAACAATGGAGGAGTGTTCCCCTTTCTCCACATCCTTGTCAGCACCTGTTGTCTCTTGAGTTTTTAATCTTAGCCATTCTGACTGGTGTGAGGTGGAATCTCAGGGTTGTTTTGATTTGCATTTCCCTGATGACTAATGATGTTGAACATCTCTTAAGGTGTTTCTCAGCCATCCGAATTTTTTCTGGTGAAAATTCTTTGTTTAGCTCTGTACCCCATTTTTAATAGGGTTATTTGGTTCTTTGGGGTCTAACTTCTTGACTTCTTTGTATATATTGGATATTAGATCTCTGTCAGATGTGGGGTTGGTGAAGATCTTTTCCCAATTTGTTGGTTGCAGTTTTGTCCTTCTGGCAGTGTCCTTTGCCTTACAGAAACTTTGTAATTTTATGAGGTCCCATTTGTCAATTCTTGATCTTAGAGCATAAAATGTTGGTGTTCTGTTCAGAAACTTTCCCCCTGTGCCCATGTCCTCCAGGGTCCTCCCCAGTTTCTTTTCTATTAGTTTTAGTGTGTCTGGTTTTATATCTTGGCGTGACTCTAACCAAACAAGCGAAAGATCTGTATGACAGGAGCTTCAAGTCCTTGAAGAAAGAAATTGAAGAAGACCTCAGAAGATGGAAAAATATTTCATGCTCTTGGATTGGCAGGATCAATATAGTAAAAATGGCCATCTTGCCAAAAGCAATCTACAGATTTAATGCAATCCCCATCAAAATCCCAAATCAATTCTTCGTAGATCTAGAAAGAGCAATTCTCAAATTCATCTGGAGTAACAAAAAATCCAGGATAGCTAACACTATTCTCAACAATAAAAGGGCTTCTGGGGGAATCAATATCCCTGACCTCAAGCACTACTACAGAGCAATTGTGTTAAAAACTACATGGTACTGGTACAGCGACAGGCAAGTAGATCAATGGAATAGAATTGAAGACCCAGAAATGAACCCACAGAGTTATGGTCCCTTGATCTTTAATAAAGGAGCTATAACCATCCAGTGGAAAAAAGATAGCCTTTTCAACAAATGGTGCTGGTTCAACTGGAGGTCATCATGCAGAAGAATGCGAATTGACCCACTCTTATCTCCTTGTACTAAGATCAACTCCAAGTGGATCAAGGACCTCCGCATATTGTTTTTCTTATCACTCAAGACCATTGCAAATGTATGCAGACTCTCTACCAGACAGATCAGCTCTGATATACCAACTTTGATACTTGTACAGTCTGTGAGTCTGGACAATTTTTTTCTTCCCAGAAAATATCAGCCTTGAAAAAAAAATTCTCATTTTTTTTCTTAAAGATACATATTTTTAAATTTAGTTTGATCCTTTGAACTCTGAATGATTTATGTAAATACCAAGTGATTTTAATCTACTGCGTCTTCTTTTCCTACATTAAATAAATAAATAAATAAATAAATACCCACAAAACAGAGACATATTAACTGGTCATATCTAATGGATACCTTTACAAGCATCAAATAATAGCTCTATTGTTTGGTGTGTGGTATAACTGTTGCTACCCATGTAACTCCAGCTACCATAACAATGAACATAAAATCTTAATTTCTGCATATCAAGGGAGGAAAAGACACACAGTCATTCCTAGGGTTGAAAAGAAAGTCATTCCTAGGGTTAGCCAAAGGTCTGTGCATGGTCAAGGCTCTTACTAAGCACTGATTAAAAGGCAGTTCTTACTGCTCTTCACAGTCGTAGCTGGGCCAGTGTTTTAGAGCTGCTACTACTGAAGCACTGTAAACTGGTGGACTTGATAATTAATCTTCATTAATCTACCATGCTTTGAAGCCAATTATAAGGATATTAAAACAAAACATTTAAGATAGTTTTTTTTAACCATATTATTGTGAAATTAACTTCAGCCACAGACTGAATAAAGAAGACCCCAAACAACAGGGCCTAAACCCACTTAATAACAAAGATTAAATCTCTCTCGCCCCCAGTACTGCCCAAGCATAGAACAGGAACATTACCAAGCCCCAAGAAACTTCTCAGCATGCAGCTAAGTCTCCTGAAGAAAATTTTCTTAGGCTTTTACAAGTTACCTTGGTAGGTAACTTTCCTATCGTATTTCACCCTTTCCACTAACACCAGCAGATTGCTGACAAACAGAATACAAATGTGTACATAAACAAGTTGTCCAGAACTGGAGAAGGAAGTGGGGGAACCTCCAAATGAGCAGCCTATGACTAATTAAGGCTTGAAGCAATTGGGAGGAAAAAACAGTTTACAGGACACATGTCTGCTCCCTGCCTCCTCTAGTTACAGTTTTCATCACTTCCTCTTCTGGCCTTTACTCCTGCTTCTTTGTTTCTTTGTTTCTTTCTTTGCTTCCTTGTTTGTTTGTTTGTTTGTTTGTTTGTTTCTTTCTTTCTTTCTTTCTTTCTTGGGTTTATTGATTTATTTTATGTATATGAATACATTGCTCTTTTCAGACATCAGAAGAGGGCATCAGATCCCATCACAGACGGTTGTGAGCCACCATGTGGTTGCTGGGAATTGAGCTTGGGACCTCTGGAAGAGTAGCCAGTGCTCTCAACTGCCTGAGCTATCTCTCTACTGCTTCTTTTTAAAAATTTAAAACTCTCATCTATTCTGCCCATCACATCCCATTTTTGTAAAAGAGCATTCCTCAGGCCACAGCAAATAAAAGGTTTGTGCTTGCCTTACATAAATAAAGAAGATTGGAAATGTATTTACTTATGAAAGAGAAAAAATAGTCTAAGCCTAAGCCTCCTAGATGAATAAAAGATTTTTACCATAACTTTTGTTTTACAGTACATTAACTAAAAACCCTGTTTTACTCTTATAACTCATAGTTGCCTTTAATTATTTCCTGTGACTCTAACCATGCACCTCAATACACAAAAACACACATCATTACCGTTATTATCTACAAAAAATATATGAACAAGTTTGGTATTAGAATTATCTTCTATGTGGTCATGATAGATATCCCAATCAAGATTAACTTATATGAGATATATCTCATATATTATATGAAGGGAGATATATTAACGACTATAACTAAATCATAAGAAAACTAGTTCTAGGGGAAGGAGAAGGTAACTGGATGGAAAGACAATTCACAGACTCAAATCTTTCTGATTCTGGTATCTAAAGATCAATCATGAGGTGTTCCATGTCATAGCCTGGCCATTGAAGCTAGAGCCAAAGATGCTGTATATTGCTTATGTACAAAAGTGGTATGAGTCATTCTGAGTGCATCTCATTTTTATTCATCAACTTTTACTGAACATTATCAAGTGTTTGAGAATAAGCTCCAGTACAAGTGAGCATAACACTTGGTGCACTTGATATTTTTGTTTTTGTAAAGTATAATAATTAATTAAACCAGGACTTTGCATTGGTCTCTTGCTTTACAAAATAGACAATCATAAGTGGCCAGAGGGATCCTGATAACAATATCAGTGGGAAATTTTAATAGCTTACTCTTACTTTGAGACTGTCAACAAAACAAAAAAAAATCAAAAAAGAAATGTCAGTTAAGCTGCATCATAGAGTAAATGAACTTAACAGATATTTGTAGCATATTCCATCCAGCAGATATCAAAGTCATGCCCTTCCCAGCATTCTTATAAACATTCTATAAAGTAGACCATGTTCTAGGCACAAAGGACGGCTTATCGGGTACAGAAGAACTGAAATAATTTATTCTATCTTATCAGATCATAGTCGAATGAAACTAGAAATCAATAGCAACAGAATGTCTATTTCTATTGGGAAACAAAGTTATATACTCTTGAATAATAAATGGAAGATGGAAGGCACCAGGGAGGAGAATGCAAAATTCTAGAATCAAATAACAATAAAAGTGCAGATTATCATGATCTTGGTGATTCAGTCAGAGAGTTCTAAGAGAAAAGTCCATGGCTTTAGAGGTTTACTTTGAAACATTGGAGAAATCCCAAATAAATAACCCAATATTACAACTCAGATTCCTATGAAAACAACACTAGTGCAAGTGCCAGAATAGTAGGGAGCAGATGTAATGAAGACCAGAGATCTTGACCAAGACTGGTGATAGAGGACAATTTTTTAAGAGTTGGTTCTTTAAAGGGATAAGCATGAATGAAACACTGTAGCCAAATTAGCAAAATGAAAGGCAGAGACAATGCAAATCAATGACATTTGAGGCAAATATGAATATCACAATAGAGTCCAATAAAATCCAGAAGATAATTAGAGAATATTTGGAAAACTTACACTCCCAAACCTGATAAATCTAGAGGCAATGGCTACATTCCTAGACACACATGACTTAAAAAATTAAATCAAGAAGTTATAAATAACTTACACAGATTCATCCTAAGCAACGAGACTGAAGCAGTAACCAAAATTTACCCATAAAGAAAAGCTTAAGAGCTGGAAACTTCTCTGTCACCTTCTACCAAACCATTTAGAAGGAGCTGGCACCAACACTTCTGAGACAATTCTACAAAATAGAAATGGACAGCATAGTATTAGACTCAGTTCGACAAAAAAAAATTAAATAAAGCTGAAACAGCAACTAGAAAAGCAAAGAAAGAAAGAAAAAAAGAAAGACCCTATAGTCCAATTATCTGGAACTATAGATTCTCAGTAAAATATTTGCTATTTGAACTCAAGAACATGTTAGTAAGATCATACACCAGAACCTAGTTAGTTTTGTCCTGTTAAGGCGAGTTTGACTTGATATATACAGATGAGTCAATGTCAGCTCATAAGTAGATTTGCCAGGAATCGCATGATTATCTCAATAGATGCAGTAAAGACCTTGGACACTGTTGATCTTCCTGTCAGGTAAAACCCCTAGAAAACTAAAAACATAAGGACCATGTCATGACATAATAAAGGTTATTTATAACAAACCCTTATATTAAATAGTGTAAATTTCCATAATTTTCCCTAAAATCAGTGGGACATGGGTGTCTAGTCACTGTTCTTACTCAATATAGTCCTTGAAGTATTAGCTAGAGTAGTCAGAGATGAAAATAAAGGATGAAATAAAAGGTGTTCAAACGGGAAATGAAGAAATCAAAACATCCTTATTTACATATGCCATTGTACTATACTGAAGGCCCTGGAGACTCCAGCAGAAAGCTCTTATGCTTGAAATATACTTTCACCAAAGCAACAGAATATAAATTAACAATAAAAATCAGTAGCATTTCTACCAATAATTACTGTCTGGGAAAGAAACAAGGAGAAAAATTCTATACTTAAAGGCTTCAAAAATAAATTTCCAGGACTAAACCAAAGCAAGGTTGGTGAAGGACATGTCCTCTGTAAACTTCAAAGTCTTAAAACACGAAACAAAGAAATGGAAGACACAAGAAGATGGCAACATTTTTTTTTTTGTGCTCAAGAATTGGTATAATTACTATTGTAAAGACAGGTATATTATCAAAAATGGTCTACAGATGTAACTTGGTTTGTATCAAAATCCCAGTGACTTTCTTCACAGAATTAGAAAAAAATTCTAAAAATCATATAGAACCACAAAAGACTTGGGCTACCTAGTAGCCCAAGTAATTCTGAGCAGAAAGAATAAAGTGTGAGATACTGGAATACCTGGTCTCAATTTATATTACAGGGTTATAATAACAAAAAACATGATGCTGGCACCCAAACAGATATATAAACAATCTAATGGAAATAGATTTACACAGTTGTAACCACTGAATTCACAATAAAGGTGTTGAAATGTCCAGGAAAGCAAGTCTCTTAACAATCTGGTGCTGGGTAAACTGGATATCCACATGTAAAAGAATACAACTAAATCCATATATCACCCTGTACAAAATTCAGCTCAAAATGGATAAAATAACTCTACATACCACCAGTAATTTTGAAACTGCTAAAGGTAACAGAAGTATAGACAGAGACTTTCTGAAAAGAATTCCAATAGCAGAGAGGAATCCTAAAATGTCACAAAGAGTATTTTAACTAGTGTGAAGAGATTTCCTAAAGAATGTGTGTGTGTGTGTGTGTGGGATCTTTGTCAACTTTCTATGAAATGAAAGATTGATAATGAGAATAATAAAGAGCTACAATAGCATGTGTCCCCCACAATCCAATCTCTGAATGAGTAATGAACTAAATATGGAACTCATTGAACATCCTTAGCAAATCCATACGGAGATACATATTGAAACTGCTTTGTGATTCCATCTCACCAAAGTCAGAACAGCAACTACCAAGAAAACAAATGACAGCAAATGCTGATAGTTGGAAGCACAGAGGATCCCATATTTACTGCTGGTAGAAATGTCAACTGGTCAGGCTGGAGAGATGGCTTAGCGATTAAGAGCACTGACTGCCCTTCCGAAGGTCCTGAGTTCAAATCCCAGCAACCACATGGTGGCTCACAACCATCTGTAAAGAGCTCTGACTCCCTCTTCTGGTGTGTCTGAAGACAGCTACAGTGTACTTACATATAAATCTTTGGGCTGGAGAGAGCTGGGGCCAGAGCTCAATTCCCAGCAACCACATGATGACTCACAACCATCTACACAGCTTCTGTGTACTCATATACATAAAATAAATAAGTCTTTAAAAAAAGAAATGTAAACTGGTACAGCCATTATGACAGTCATTGTAGAGGTTTCTAGAAAACAAAACAAAACCTCTCACCCTACCCCACCCACCAAATATAGAAAATTGAACTCTTGTGTGATACAGCCATACCACTCCTGCTGTATTTCTGAAAGTCTCTCTGTGAGCATGCTACGGAGAGACATGGGAACCTGTTTACTGCACATTCTTCACAATACCTAACAAATGGAACCAGCCTAGATTTCTATCAGTAGATGAATGGAGAATGAAAATTCTGTGCATACCCACAATGAAAAATTTTCGGTCATAAAAAAAAAATGAAAAAATGACATTTACAATGAAATAAGCCAGCCTCAGAAAGATAAATGTATTTTTTCCTTCTATGTCAATTCTAGATTTAAATATGTGTTTGTGTGCTTTTGTATACAAGTGTGTATATGTATGTGTGTATGTATTTGTGTGAATTTATGTGTTTATATGTGTGTATGTGTTTTTGTGTGTGTTTGTGTGCATTTGTTTGTATCTATGTATGTATATGTCTGTGTTTATGTGTGTTTATGTATGTGTGTATTTATGTGTATGTGTGCTTGTGTGTGTTTATGTGATGTGTCTGTGTATGAGTGTGTGTTTATGTGTGTGTTTTGTGTGTTTGTGTATATGTGTTTTGTGTGTGTTTATATGTTTATATGTGTTTATGTATGTTCTTATGTGTATGTGTGCCTGTGTGTGCTTACGTGTGTATCTGTATATGAGTGTGTATGTTATATGTGTGTATGTGTGTGTTTGTGTAATCTCACGGAATTAGAAAGAAGAGCAGTGTTGTGAGGAAGAGACCTGAAAGGAGCAGGAGTGTGACAAGCATACAAATAGATCTCTTGCAAAACGAAAGGGGAGTATTATTTAGGGGTGTCTGATGGAGAAGACATGGCAGGAGCAGAAGGGCAGGTAATTTGGGGCGGGACAATAAAAGCAGTGTATAATGACAATGCATAGGATGATGCCAGAGTGAAATTCATTACCTTGTCAGCTAACTTTAAAAATTAATAACAAAAAAGTTCATTTTTAATTACGAAGACCATGCTTGCACAACCTCTCTACACTGAGGAAGGTGATGTATTTCCAAAACTGAACTCTGTTTGAGTTTGTTGATTCTGTGCTTCTAGCTCTGAACTTGGGCTTGCCTTTCAAACCGCTTTAATTTTCACACTTACAACCAAAGTGGAGAAATATAAAAATGCACACTCATTCCAGTCACACAGAGAAGATGAACTTGTATTTATATAATCATGGTAAAGTTGGATCACAATGGTGAACTGGTGTGGTTTTGCATGGTTTTAGAGGAAATCAACAGTAAAGGATACTCAAAATTTATGAAAATCAAATCAGAACCTCATCGACTAAAACCACCCAAAGCTCATTTAGCACCAGAGGCTGTTGCCATGGTAATGCAACACAGCTGTGACTCAGCTCACCGCAGGCAATTAGAAGTTTACTTTAAGGGTAACAGTAACTTTTCCTCATTTCACATTTGTATGCTACTTTCTGTTAACCATTATAAATGTGAAATTAGCACTACATACTAGGGGCTTATTAAATACTAGGTAGGAAGGTGGTGGTGGCATATTGGAAGAATCAGATACAATTCATTTTAAATATTGTCAAGAGTGGAGAAAACAATCCTGGCAGGAATTTCCTGGGTATATATATATAGAACACCATACGTTTAGATTTTTATTAATCACAACACTATGGTTTCAAAACAGAATTAAATATCTCACTCACACAATTGACAAATTATAAAATGCTGTTCACTGACATTATCAGGTAAGCAGTTTTATTCTTAACTTAAAAAATGTTGTCCCGTAAATTGCATTTTATGTTTGCCCTGAAGACGTATGATATACAACTTACCCAAATAAACTTCTTAGTTGAAGATTGAAGGGTTATTTAAAAAGGAGGGGCTAGATATATTATGTAAACTTCTTCTTTAGTCTCTCAGAAGAGAGGAAGCAGATTGGGTGTTTATTTAAATTACTAAATTACCTTTACAGCATCTTGTGGCCAAGGAGGTATTTATTTGCAAAGCTGTAATACAACATTTTTAGCAGGAAATCTTAAATAAGAGCAAAACCACTTCAGGACATTGGCTGGAATTCTGAACTATGAACATTAAGCAATCAGGAAGAAAATGACATAGCTATTTCATTCATAGACTGTTCTATAAATAATCAAGAATGAAGGAAGGGAACAGTATGCTCCTTGCCTTGGTACTACATTTCCTGGCAAAGAAGATAAATAGGAAGGCAATAATTTGCTTCAAAAACAGCGATAAAGACAGTTTAAACTGTTTTTTTTTTAATTCAACTCATTAACATGGAAGACCTACCCAAACTGGGAAGGGGTGGGTTAAGAGGAGACGGCACATTTCTTTCTTGAGCTGTTTTTAGTCTCTTGGTGTCGTGGAGTGAGAGCAGCAAACTGAAATGATTTATGGAATGGAGAAATCCTGCCCACCCAGTTCACAATCATGTGCAATAACTACTGTTTCCTGCTATTTGCCGCAATATTTAGCTCAGATGTAGAAAAAAAAAAAAAAACCACTCCACAACATACAGAAGAATCAATCATAAAAAGAAACAGACTTCCTCACACATCCCTATACATCTTTAAACAGATACACAAGAAAATAACAGATGTGATTTGTGTGCACATCAGTAATTATCCTTAATCTCATCCCTTGGCCTCTTTTTTTATTATTCCCAAGAGGTTGAATTTGCTTTCACTGTTGAAGTACTTTTATATTAACTTCTCTTTTCTTTTTCATTGCATCCACCATGTCTTTCCCGCCTTTTCACAATTTTTACAGGTAATATGGCTTACCGTTAGCAAGTGATCATTAATCTATGTAAGTGTTCCTCAGAGGTAATTTTGTCAAATAGCTATTTTTCTTATATTATTAATTAGATTAATTATGTATGTGACTAGTTATGGGAGTATAGAGTAATCAAAAACTGTAACTAGTACTGTCGTACTGTTCTGTAAAACTTAATAGAGGCATACAGGGGTCCTGAAGTTGTATTAAAAGATAAACCAGTTAATTTGTGTGTGTGTGTGTGTGTGTGTGTGTGTTCATGTGTGTGTATGTGTGCTCATGTGTGTGTATGTGTGTGTGCAAGTGTATGTATGTGTGTGTAATCCAGAACAATAAGAGCTGTTTTAACAAAATGAATTAAGTGGAAGGGAGTCAGATATGTTTCTGTGAAGACCCTCTTTTTATATTGGAAAGTCGTATTATATTTATGTTACAAAATGACTGTCACAGAGGCTGGAAAGATGGCTTAGTAATTAATAGCACTTGTTCTTTCAAAAGTCTAGAGTTTGGTTTCTAGTACCCACTATTACTTCCTGTAGTTCTAAGTCCAGAGAACCTGATGCCCTCTTCTGGACTTTGTGTATGCCTGCACTTCAGAAAGATCAAATGAACAAACAAACAAACAAACCCAGATTATCATACGATCATTTACAATCAACTATGATATCATTTCAGAAAAATGACAAGGTAACTGAAATGGTAAATCATCAGAAATGGTGAGACTTGTTATGGTTTTAAAGGATGAAAGATTGGTCTACGAAGAGCTCAACTTCACAGAATTGGTAGTACGGAAACAGTTCAGCCTTCCTAAATTGATAATGGTTTCCCACATCCTCTGGATATCCAGGCAGATACTAAGGTTTTTTTTTTTTTAAACAATAATAAAGATAAAAAGTCAAAATCAAGACAGGTGATTTGCAGCAACAGGAGAGGAAGAGAGGAGGGGAACGTAATTTCCTACCAATCATAAGCCCATGGAACTTTTCCAGAAGTAGTTGAGGCTATTTATGTCTAAATGAATTTAGAATATATATAGTGTTAAGGCCAATGAGTTTTAGAAAATGAGTGAGAACTGAGAAAGATACTTCCCAGACAAGGGGTGGCTATCAACTCCTCTGGCACAGGAAAACTGCATAGCTCTTCCAAAGAGCTGAGACATTCATGATGCTTTTAAAGACATTTATTCGCAAACTTCACTTTCTCTGCCCAAGACACAAAGGCTTGATGAAGAGAACAGGCAGGTGGAGGTTGGAATAGGGTACAGAGTTGGAAAATACTCAATATTTTCTTATCCCTTTTTCTTAGTCAAAAATTATTTATAGATATCTATATCTCAAAAAATTCTTTTGAACCCTTGGCTGAATTTTCTATCAGCTGATAGTTGAGCATACTTGTCCCAAATCTAATGTTAACGATAGCTTATGGTATCAGTGTAGTGTAAGGCAGATAATTAAAGTTTATGTGACCAGCTACTGCATTAATTTGAAATTCAACATAATATAGTATTCTCCTTTGTGTTATATTTTGTCTTATTTTAAAAACAGGGTATTGCTGTGTAAATTCCATCAATAGGATTGAATGTATGATTCCCTTATCTCAGTCTCTTTAGTACTGGGTTTATAGTCTACTTTCATATCTATGTAGCATTATTTAAAAGATGATTCCAGCAGATCACATTGGATACAATTCTCTTGAAGGCAGAATGTAAGGTCTAGCAAAAGGAAACACACACACACACACACACACACACACACACACACACACTCACACATGCATACACATGGACATGAACTCACACATGTGAGTTTATTAAGAACCTTTCAGTTCAGGTGCTGAAGAGATGGCTCAGCAGTTAGGAGCACTGGCTTCTATTCTCGGTTAACCTAGAGGACCTGGTTAAATTCCCAGCACCATGTGGCAGCTCACAACTATCTGTAACTCTAGTCCCAGGTGCCAACACCTTCTTCTGGCTTCCATGGTCACTTCACATACAATGCACAAACATTGATGCAAACAAAACACCCATATAACTGTAGGCTAAAAATTTTCAAAACTTACATTAATAAGAGTTCTTAAGTGCTTCAATCTCACTTCTGGCCCCAAACCCACCAGAGGTAGTGGGTAAAAAAGGATTAATAGGGAACAATGGTTGTGAACTCACCACTCTACTAGCAAACTACTAAACATGAATCAGCAGCAACAGTCCATTCCACTTAGCAATTACCACTCATGAATCAGCATTGACAGTTTGATCCAGAAGAAACCTCAAGGCCCTGCCAATCAGCCTGAGTCCACAGAAGTGACAAGAAGATGCCAGAATATCACAAGAAGTTCTTCTCGATGTACTCTTTATGCAGTCATGACACGGGATCAGCAGTTCAATGCAAGGAGAACCAATGACAGAGCCTCATCATTGAAGAGTTTCTAAACATCACTTGTCCTCTCACCATTGTCTGCTTCAGCAAAACATTCTTTCACCTGTCTGCCCTCAGCAAAACATTATTATGACATAACTGAGTTTCCAAAGAAACCAGAAATTTCCACTTCGCCTAATGAAATAAAATTAAAAGAAAGCAAAAATCAGTTTCAGTTGAAATTGATGAAAATCTTTACCTAAACTCGTCTTTTCTCTTGAGAACTACTCTTAAGTGGTAGGGTGTGGCATCCAAGGTCCCTTGGGGAGTGTAACTAAGAAGTGAAAGAGATGTTCTGTTGACTTTGTTGTGACTCTAAGATCTACCAGGATCATCATGGCACAACTCAAAGCTGCAGTTATATAGTGTAGGAAAGGCTTGAACATGTGTTGGCAGTGAGCACGGGGGAGTCTCTACTTCTAATTGTTTACTCTGTGAGCACGGTGTACTTGAAAGGCTTCAATTTCACCCACTGACCCTATGAGACCAGTAAGCCCAGGAGGCTAGACCCACCATATGTCATACAGGCGAGGTTAGAATGTTTATCAAGCTTGAGACTCCCATTCCCTCTTTGCCTAATGAGTTCAGCATGCACTATAGACTTTACTCCTCTCTGTCACTATGTGAGCTCAGCAAGCTTTCCAGGCTCTGCCCCATCCCATGTCTAGGTGATAACAACCTGGTACATCTTGAGCAATCTAAAACTCACTCTGACCTTTTTGAGTTCTGTGGACTGTATCTCAGGTATTCTGTACTTTTTCTTTTTCACTAATATCCACTTATTAGTGAGTTCATACCATGCATGTGTCCTTTTGTGTCTGAGTTACCTCACTCAGGATGATATTTTCCAGCTCCATCCATTTGCCTGCAAAGCTCAGGATGTCCTCATTCTTAATAGCTGAGTAGTATTCCAGTGTGTAAATGAACCATATTATCTGTATCCATTCCTCTGTCATGGGACATCTAGGTTGTTACAGTCCACAGAACTCAAAAAGGTCAACAGGCTGAAATGCCCAAGTAAGGACACCTCAGTTCCACTTGGGAGAAAGAAGAAAGCAATCAAATGAGGAGGGAGGGAGGAACCTGGGAGGGAAAGTAGACTGGGCTGTGGAGAGGGGGGAAAGGGGAAAGAGGGAACCTGGTTTGACATTGGGGGAGGGAAAAGGACTGAAGCCCTAAGGGCCAGCAAAAAGAATGGAAACAGGCAACCTTGGGAGATAGGAGGTTGGGGAGACCCTCCAGAATGTACCAGAGACCTGGGAGGTGAGAGATTCACAGAACTAAAAGGAAGGGACCTGAGATGAAATGCCCGACAGTAGGGAGAGGGAACTTATAGAGTCCACTTCCAGCAGGAAGACAGGGCTTCAAATGAGGGAGGGGGGCCATCCCACAGTCATACCTCTGACCCATAATTGCTCCAGTCTGAAAGAACTACAGGGATGGAAATGGAGAAGAGCCTGAGGAATAGAAGGTCCAATAAGAGGCTCAAAGTGGGATGGTCCCACTTGAGCAAGGGGAGGTCCCAAGGCCTGACACTATTTGAGGCTATGGAACACTCATAAAAAGGGACCTAGCATGACAGCATTCTGGACAGGATGACCCAACAAGCAGCTGAAAGAGTCAGATGCAGATATTTGCACCCAACCAATGGACAGAAGTAGCTGATCCCTGCTGTTGAATTAGGGAAGGCCAAATGAAGCTGAGGGTGACCCTGTAGGAGGACCAGCTATCTCAGTTAATCTGGACCCCCAGGATCTCTCAAACACTGGACCACAAAACAGGCAGCATACACCAGGTGATATGAGGCCCCTAGCACACATACAATAGAGGACTTCCAGGTCTGTGTTCATTCAGAGATGATGCACCTAATCCCCAAGAGACTGGAGTTTAGAGGTCAGGTGGGGTGTGGGGTGGGGACATCCACATAGAGACAGGGATGTGGGGAGGAGGTGTGGGATGTGGAACAGTTGGAGGGTGGACAGGGGTTGGCAGGGTAGGGAATAAAATATGTACTGTATAAAAATAATTAATAAAAATATTTAAAAAATAAAGCAATTAACTTTAAAAAACAAATTCACTCTGGGAAGGTATTAAGCACGAGCTAAAATAATTGAAAAGCTAAATTCTGCCAATGACTTTGCTCCAGATGCACAAGTCCCAACACAAAATTACAAGTATCAAGAAGAACCGGGGAAGTCCAGTTACTTCAAAAAATTATTAATCCAATAGTAATTTACTGAAAGTGAATCAGGTGAAATCCCAGAAGAACTTGAAGAAGGATTGTAAATATGTTCAAAGAACTTGAAGAAGAAAATAAACACCCAAAAGAATCCCAAAAAGATATAAATGAACAGCTATATTACATGAATTAGTGCATAAGATATAAGGGGGATTCTATCAGGAGATAGAAATACTAGGGAAAAATGAAACTGAAGTACTGAAAATGAAAAAGATAGTAAGTCTAATTTAAAAAACACTGTGAAAAGCCCCACGGATAGAGGAGATCAAGGGCAGAAGACAAGGAGGAGGAATTGGAACATTCCAGCAAAGACAAAGGTAAATTAACCAGAAGGTGTCAGCTGAAATATTGAGATAGTCAGAACACAATGAAAAGACTAAATTTAAGAACTATGGGTGCAAATGTGAGAAATATCACAAGATCACCCCCTTCCCAGATGAAGAGCTACAGGCAATTAAGGAATGATGAGAAAGAAAAACATAAGTGTTTCCCAAGGATGAGTTTCTTACCAAGTAGCCAATGCCAAATATATATACAATACTTCCTCTCAGTCTTCTGCAGATTTCCCCAAGCATTGCCTAATGCTTGGCTGTGGGTCTGTGCATCTGTTTCCATCAGTTGCTGGGCGAAGCCTCTCTGATGACAGTTATGTGAGGTTCCTGTCTGCAAGTATAACAGAACATCATTAGCAGTGTCAGGGGTGGGTTCCCTTCCTTGACAATGGGTATCAAGCTGACTAGCAACCGGTTGGCCACTCCATCAACTTCTGCTTCATCTTTATCCCAGAACAACTTGTAGGCAGGACACATTGTAGGTTGAGGGCTTCAGGAAGTGCTCTGTTCAGGCTCCATATTTCCCATCATTAAGAGTCTCAGCTGGGATCACCATCATAGATTCCTGAGAGTTACAACTGCCCTGGGTGTCCAGCTTATCCCAGAGATCCCTCCATTCTCCCCACCCTGATCCCTTCTGTTCCTACCCCAACCCTACTCTCACACTAACACATGTAACATAAATCATCCAATGACCTGATGTGTGTTTATTTTCATCAAGTCACTGTGCTGGAGAAAGACTAATGGACTATTTGCTTAACCACAGGGGGGAAATGATGAAGAGCAATTAGTAACTATGAGAAACAGCTGAAAGGATAAAAAGAGAAAGAAAATGAGAGAAGAAAGAAAAGGCAGAGGAAGAAGAAATGGAGGGGAAAAGAAATATCCCAGCATAGATATTTGCCTTGTTCTTATGCTTTCTTTTCCTTTATAAAATGTATTAAAATTTTATTATAAAGAATTGCACATAAAAAAAAAACAAGCAGTGAAATTAACCGGACCCAAAGTCCACACATCTCAGTGAACTAGGTGGTTAGAAACACTTTATTTTCCGTATGTTATTTTTTCAGAGGCTTCGTAGTTACAACTGTTTTTCTTGACCTAAAGGAAGAGAGATGAAATCGAAGCGACATAAAGGTGAGGCATGTCACTCTGTGGGCTTTTCTAAGTTTTTATTCCCTTGTTCTGAGAAACACAGTCTTTTTTCAAAAGATATGGGGCAATAATTCACCCAATCCTACCTGCGCCATGGTCAGTATGTTAGACAATAAAGAGAAAACAGCAGCTAGATGTTCTTTTCTATGGTCTTCTGCCCTTCCCCTGCCTTCCTCTAGGTTCACTGACAGAAGAATATTAGAATCACTAGATTTATTGGGGAGCTAAAAAGGTAGGTTGCTTTGTTAGTTTAGGTAAAGGTTGGGTAAAGAATTAAGTATGTCTGTGAAGACTAGAGTTAAGTATATACATGAAGAACTGTTTTCCATGGAGAATAACACAGAGCCTTGTATCCAGGAGGGCCATGGAAATAGCTGTAAACACACAGTCTGAAAGCCTTCGTCACTGGTCTGACAAGGATATAGTCATCTTTTTTGTGTAACGACAATGGAAGCTACTGTGCTGTCAACTGGACGTGAAATGAAAGCTTCTCGTCTGATGTGTAGAGGTGAAATGACTTGGAGAGATGTATGTTCCCCTTTCCTTTCCCCCTCCGAATACCCCGGTTACCTACCAACATTTTGGAATTTAAACACAGGAATTGCAAACAAACGTTGGCCAAAGAAGAGTGGTTTCAGTTATCTGAGGGGACTCGATTATAAGATTATTTCAAACTGGTTGTGATTGGAGACTTAGTGTTGATGACGCATGGGCCCTGATGGTCCTTAGGAACTAAACTTTTCACTTAGATTTACCCAATAAACAGTGTTTGTAGACAAAGGTTAAAAGTATTTCTTAAAAATGATGCACGTTGGCTTATCAAAATTAAAAATTTTCCTTCTGTCTTGTCTATGAAAAATATCAGAATATTAGATGTCTCTGACATCTTAATTGCAAGCATAAATATTCAGATAGAACTGTATGATCGTCTAGGGTTGTTTTCGTTATTTGCCCCCTTGAGATTCAGTCGTTTTTGGCGTCTAGTGTTTACTCATTTTGTTCACTTCCTCCGACATAGTAGAACTCAAACATCACCAGAGTCAGACCTCCTTGGATGCTTTTACTTAGATCGCCAGTGATAAAAACTCGTCTTTTAAACACGCTTCCACAGAGGCCACATGTGTACCATATATAGGCTTAATATAAATCATGAGGAGAGGCCTCCAGCATCCTAAGCGTAAAGTCTCGAGCTTGGTATGCTCTAGTAGGTTGTCTTTGATCTGAGGAAACCCACAATTGAATTAGCCAAGATGATTTCTTTTCTGTTTTCCCCTCTTTCTCATGTGCTTCGTAGATCTGTAGCTCAGAGAACTCTGGCCCTAGGGACAGTGGAGGAAGCTTTTGGCAGCGACTCTGACCCACTGTCTGTTAACAAGGGAAAGTGAGAAAGCTAGGTAGTTCAGGAGAGTGAAGCTTGTCCTGGTCCTTTGGTGTCCTGTAAGAAATATGAGTTGTTTTCTCCAATAGTCAACCAATCTGTTTTTCTGTTGTTTTCCAGGGGGAGAAGAAAAAAAAATCCTCATTAGAACCAAGTTGTAGGTTATAAGATGCTGAGGATTTCTCTATCCTACACTCCTGGTTATATTTTCATTCTCTTGTTTGAACTCTACCCTTAAATTAAATGACAAGACAGTGTTATGTGAAAGGCATTTGTAACCTAACCCTTAGAGCTTGGACCTTCGAAGTTGTCCAGTGATTTCTACTCTGTTATGATCAAGATTCTGCATGATGGAGCCAAGAAGCCTTTGGTCCATGTGCCTGAAAAATCTTTAGTTATGACTAACAAGGTCTGTCTAAACCTGGTAACTTTAATATAAAGACAAATTGTATCTTGGGTAGTCATGTCCCTCATCAACAAGATCTTAATTTTATTTCTATATATTATCTTATTTCCCAACGGATTTAAAATGATTTTTATGATACATTGGTTGCTATAAATTGATATCTTAGTATTTATTACGACAATAAATGAAGCTAAAATAAAAAATATAATCATATAAAGAAACTCTTTGGGACTAATTATATTACAGAGCAAGGAGGAAAGGGATATCCCATGGCTTTGCTAAATCTGATTAGTTTCTAAATTCTTAGCAATTATTCAAAGGAAACAAAAGTAAAATAATTTAAGGGACCCACAAGGCAGAAACATCCTCAGTTCTTGGGGCAGTGCTTGATAAATAGGCTGACACAGCTTCTTGGTCAGTAGGACAATTATCTGTCACTGTTATCTTAGATTGATATTTTGGATATCTCAAACCTTTAATCCCGAACAAAGATTGGCTTCTGTAAAATATTCTCTCCGTTTACACATTTACATTTATTGGATTTGGAAGAGAGATTGATGCTGAGTTTAATAGCACTGAACTGTGAAGGTCGGTCCCTGTCTTAGGAGCCTTCTGCGCCATGTATTGGAATTGGCTTGTATGGAAATCTGGTATGACTTTATTGGTAGATGGTGACATAGGTCAGGTTAATCCTTACTGTCTAGAAGACTAATGTGGGAAGCATGAGCACTGGGGAATGTTTCCCTTGGTGCTCAACACTTACTGCATTGCTCATGCCTTTAGAATAGACATGGCTTCCCAGCAAACCTTCACCATCAGGCCAGCGAACTGATGTCAGACAGTGAGTGATAGGACAATTGCATCTCCATAGTCCTAGTGATTGGACACAAATCTGCAGACAATTAAAAGCATGAAAAAGAGTAGATGCCAAAACGGTTAAAGGCTCAGATTGTCAGTCAAACATGATGGTTCTTGAACAACAAAACTTGATAGAATAATGAACAGAGAAAGGGACTCTGGTCCTCTCAGGAGTAATTCTTAATCCTACTTCTTTCACTATACCATGTGCTGCAAGTGGTAAATCTCACCCCCAAGAGAACAGAGATTGAAGAGTGATAGATACTGGGAAAATATTGCCAAATTCAGCCTTAAATAATGCACTGATGTTACCATCATATGGATGCCATGTGCCACTGTCTGTATGACGACAGTAGCATTTACCCATGATACTCCCATATAAAAATCTATAACTCTGGGGTACCTAAAGAAACACCAAGCTTAGATTGTGAGACATTCTATAGGATACCAGAAAACACCCAACGATGATAATACATGAAACACAGAGAAACTGGCAAACTCTACATTATCTTTAATACTTCTTTTTAAATATAAATTATTTCTAAAGGACCCCTGAGATAGCTATTGGTAAATACCTCTATGATACATTACCATTGGAGACAGAAAAACATTTTTAAGAGGGAAAACGAATGACAAAAGAAAGGAACTCTTCTTGTTAGGTATAAATGATATAAGAAATAAAATAAAGCACATGAGGCATATCAGAGAAAAACAATCATTGGATCATAGCAAACGGGGAAATGACTTGTAAATCTGTATAAAGGTCAAGTGCTCCATATTCTATGATTTTTTTCAGAGATGAATATTCTTTGTGTATTTCGACCCCCTTCCTAATATCAACCACAAATACCTAGCCCCGTTATACACAGTCCCCAGAGGCTCCCTGAAGGAAGTTCAAAGGGGAGGCTTTTCACACCCAAATTATCCTGAGGTATTTTCCTTCTTTCTTCTTCTGGCATATTTATCTTGTTTTAATCACCTTGCCCCTTCTATGATTTTCTGCTATGCCAAACTAGGAAGCAATGCGAGGGAGCTGGTAGCCAGCTGTTTTCCATCCCAGCAGCAGAAACAGCAGAGATTACAGGCAACTGAGGGAACTGCAGACAAGTCTGTAGGAGCTTTTCCTTACATGGTCTATCCTGCAAGCATAGGCACCAAGGAAAACACATTCCGACCCTGGTTAACCAGAGACTGGTTCTATTTGTCCAAATTAGAATAGGAAGATTAAGAAATTAAAAGAAGGAAATATTTCCTACAATAATATAGATTCAGGACATTCATTTAATAACTGAACTCAATCCTCTATCTGTAAAAAAAAAAAAAAAAAGATGTCTGGAAACAAAGGTAAAGTTACTTTTGGGGTTTTTTTTGTTCATGTGCATAGGTTGTGGAGCCAACCTTTGGAGCATGAGAAACTTACCGGGACCGCAACCCTAAAGAAAGATTATGCTTCTCCCTCCCTTCAGGTGCCATCCGTTGCCTTATGAGCCCCTCCCCCATCCATCCTGGCGCTTTGAGCTTTGATTGACTTGATCTTGTGCAGGTCACCAGGGCTCCAGTGAGGTCAGGAACCTAAGAGCTGTGGCAGGTCCTGAAGACAGCATCGCATGGCATCCCTCTCCACTGTGCAGCTCTGACTCACCTCCGTGAGTCTCCATGAGAGAACTCTTTATCATCCCTTCATTCTCAGCACAAGGCAAAACTGCCATAAAAGAGGTAAATACAAAATTATGAGAAAACAAGTAACAGAATCAAGCTAGTCCAAAGAAAATAGTTGTATTTTTTTTGAACTCTTTCCGAGGAGTTGACAAATTCTTACTTTTAAGAGTTACGAAGTGGGCAGTGGAGATGCA
Source organism: Apodemus agrarius (assembly GCA_964023405.1). NCBI lineage: Eukaryota > Metazoa > Chordata > Mammalia > Rodentia > Muridae > Apodemus > Apodemus agrarius. The sequence goes on from OZ030005.1 coordinate 169,039,208, forward strand.
TCACCGGTTACAGGCATGCTGCTCTTGCAAAGGACTCAAACTTGAGACCCAGCTCCCAAGTCAGGCAGGATCCCTCCTGCTTGTAAGTCAGCTCCAGGAGTAACCCAATGTCTCTGGCCTCTGTAGGGACCTGCGTTCCCCACATTCATACTCACTTCGCCACATACTAAAACTAAAATAAACGTTAAAGAAGCTTAACAAAGTATTATTCATGAAATGGTTAGCATTTGGTAGACTTTTATTTACCACCCAAAGCAATGCCCTTTCAGAGATCCAAGTCTTGGGCAATGCTCTACAGCGTGTATTTCCTTTTGTATCACCTTGCAGGTGAACAGAAGCATTTAAGTTCTACAACCATCAGCACACAAATCACACATCATGTTTTGAATCTGCAGACTTGCTTTCTCAGCCTGACAGCATTTCGAACTCTGTTGGGGAGTTATTAGCTCTCTAAGGAGGCCATCAATGGACTAGAAAGTTTGTGGAGAGTTGTAGCTAGTGACATGTTGGTGGAAGTTTAATACTGTCCTCATAATAGAAAAATGTCAATGTGTGCACGTGTATATGTATCAGTTCACAATAATTTTTAAAGGTTAAAGATTATTTATGTGTGTATATATGTGTGTGTGCATGTATTTGTATAAACATTTGTGTGTGTGTGTGCCTCCAGAGACCATAGATGAGGGTTGGAGTTGTAATATGTTATTAGTCATCTGGTGTGGATGCTGGGAGCTAAACTTGGGTCTTTGAATGGCAGCAAACAACCTTAACTTAGGCCATCGCTTCAGTACCAAGTTTGCAATAATTTTTCTGCTCTGGGTGGGACTGTTCGTTGCCTCTGTCTGTTGGAAGCATGTATGATACATTCTTGTACCATGAAAGCTAGTCTTCAGGGAGGCTTCCCTGTCTATTCCATCTTGTGGCCTTGATCTGAATGTTGGTGGACAAATTTTTATCAAGTACCTCATGACCCTCAGAAGCCAACCTGTGTTACTTGTACTATCTGTCAAAAGAGTTTTCTTTTATGAGATCAAAATCCATTCAAAAAAAGTACAGAACCTGAGATTTTTGAGGAGTTATTGGGGCTTGTATTTTATTACCTTTTGTGTACTGGTTAGTTGGTTAGTTAGTTAATTAGCTTATCATCTTGACACAAGCTACAGTTATCTGGGAAGAGGAACCATCAGACTGCCTGCAGGCATGTCTATAGTGCCTTTTTTTTTTTTTTTTTTTTTTTTGATTAATGATTGATACCAGAGGTCTCAGCCAACTGAGGATGGTGTCACCTCTGGGCAAGTGGTCCTGGGTAGTCTTAAAAAGCAGATTGAGCAAGCCATGGTGAACAAGCCAGTGAGCAGAATTCCTCCATGGTCTCTGCTTCAGTTCCTTCATGCAGCATGAGTTCCTGCCCAGACTCCGCTTCAGAATGAATCGTAAGCTGAGATTAACCCCGTCTTTCTCTCCCGTGCTCTTTCACAGCCGTACTCTATGAATCCGACTCGGGGTGGCAAAGGAATAGAAAGAGAACACAGAAAAGCTAGAGTGGGTGACTTGGGCTTTCTGATGAAGAATCTTCAGGATTCCCCAAGCTCAGCATATTTATTGTATACTGTTGGTTACTGCCTACAGCTGAACGAACAAATGCAGGATTAGCTATCTCTGTGGAAGCTGTCTCCGTAAGGGAGGAGCCTTCAGGCCAATAGCATCCTGGGGCAGGGGAGGAGGGTTCTGTGGTGGACATTTTCTGCACACACTGTCAACATTTGCACATGGACCTAAGGAAGGCTTTGCCATCTCTCTGAGCCTCACACAGGTGGAGCTGAAGTGTTGGAGTTCTTTGACTTGCCTGTATCCATGTCAACAACACACGCCTTTCCTACTCAGTCCCCAGGTTGCTTTTGGTCACAGACTTTATCACAGCAATAGCAAGCAAACCAGAATGCTGATCAAGGCAGAGTTTAATTTTCTCTCAAAGGTTCTGCTTCCTGAGAACTGATGATTACAGCACAGTGCCTAGTACTATGGTTAAAAGACAATTATAGGTATCCTAAACTCCAGTAAGCAGCGTGTCTGTACACAAACACACACACACACAGACACACACACACACACACACACACACACACACACACACCCCACACCCGACACAGGAGTGCCCAAAATCTAGTCTGTAACTCACAGTATACTAGCTATTGGACTTCCTGTATAAACATATAAGAAAAATAGTTTAAATATGTTTCTACAGTTACAGGTTATTAAATACCTACATTAAGCCTTAAACCTTCAGAGTCCTCCTCTTTTTATAATATTTTTTGAGTGGTGCTGTGACTGCAGTGCTAGTTCTAGGGCATGCTGAGCATGCGCCCTGCCCCTCTGCTGTATCCACAGCCTCAGTGGCAAAGACAAGTTTAAATAGCTTTTCTTTTTTAAAAAAATGTTTATTTCACAATTTTATATCTTTTAAATTTCCAGAGAAAGTCCTGTCCTTTTTCTTTTAATGGTCCAAAGAAATGAGCCCTGAATTTAATCCAGGATGCTCACAGTTTCTCACATATGCTACTAATTTAGTTTTTTTCCTTTAGGCTCAAGAGGAAATGTATTTGCAATTAATAATTCAATTTTTTTTGTGTATGATTAGATGGCTGCTAAGGATGCCATCTGTGTTTTAAGAAACTGAAGCTAAGCCTTAAAACCACTTCATAATCTCACGACAGCTCTGATAGCTGTTAAGTATGTTTGACTATAAATGCCTCTTTCTAGGTACCTCAGTGGTCCCAAAGAAATACAAAAACCAACTGTCACTTTTTCTTCCAAATGCAATGCCTCCCAAATTGATTTATAGTGCATATCCAGAGCCAGTAAGGTAGGGAAAGGCACTTTCTGCCAAAGCTTGATGAACTGAGTTCAATTCCCATAATCCATATGGTAGAAGAAAAGAATGGACTCGCAGGCCAGGCATGAGAACACCCACCTTTAGTCCCCAGGAAGCAAAGAGAAGAGGATATCTGTGAGTTTGAGGCCAACTTTGTCTACATAGTATTTTCCAGGCCAGGGATGCATACTGTGATCCGGTCTTCCCTCAAAAATCTGACTTGTGCAGATTTTCTTCTGTTCCCCATGTACAGACCATGACACAAGATGGCACACACACACACACACACACACACACACACACACACACACGCACACACATACACACATGGACACACACGGGGCGGGGGGGGCACACGCAATTAAGTAAGTAAACAAAGAAACAAACAAACAAATGTATAAATTCCTGCCATGGTGGTGTACTACTGCAATCCCAGCAATCAAGGAGTGGAGGCTTGAAGGTAAAGAAAAGAAACTCAAAGCCATTCTCTGGCCACACAGAGAGTTCAAGTTCAACCTGGGTTATGCAAAACTTTGAAAAGGCAATGAAATATAGTGCACCATTAATTCAATTTATAAAATGCAAAAACTCATCTAACCTACTTACTTTTCAGTATCCTATTTGGCTGTCTTATATTCTCAATTTATAGTTGAACATCTAATATTATACTGTTATCTAATTTTTGCCAGATATTATTTGTTGACAGTTTCATATACGGATACAGTAGTTTTAGTCATTTCCACCCTATATTCTCTCTCATCTTCTTCTTTCTTCTACCAAGGCTCTTTATTCCAAGAAGCACCCTACAATTTTTATGTCTTTTCATTGTGCATGTGACACTTTGTGTTTAATGAGCATTGCTTGAATGGTGTGAGTTGGGTATTGTCTACTGGAGCATTGATTGCTTTTCAGGGTGCATCCACTGGCAAAAAGAGCATTCACTGCTAATAGTTCCCCATGAAGGGGTCAGGTCTTACCTCATTCCACCAGTTTGGGTCTGGAAAATTGACTTGGGTTAGTGACAGACTGAAGAAAGACCCATATGCATAGACACATGTAGGAAAATGCTGAGTTCATGTGGACTAGTCGCAATCTGATGGAGTGCTACCAACTGTTATAACAACCCAGCTCCTCAGTGTGTTTGTTAGGTACAGTGTGTGTGTGTGTGTGTGTGTGTGTGTGTGTGTGTCTGTGTGTGTGTGTCTGTGTGTGTGTGTCTGTGTGTGTGTTGTGGGTGGTGGTGGGTTAGTTCATCTAGTAGGTATTTGTAGGAATAGGAGATCAGTCTTAGGCTGTAAAGATCTGGGAAGAGGAAGCTGTAGTTGCTAGTTATTGTACAATGATCATGTACGGGCAAACACATGCTGAGATCAGAGGAAGGCTTTGCCATTTTGTGTCTAACACATATGGGGAGAGCCTTAATTTTCCACGGGTCTGAGACATTGGCCCTCCACATGCTATGTCCATATCAGCAGTACACATTGACTCAGGACTTAATCTGCTCTTTATAGATTTATTCAAGGTTTTCTTGGCTCCCCCATAGGACCTCATGCATCCTTTTCCTAGCCACGATAAAATGTTGGGTCCAACCTTTGGCAAGTGTTGTGGACATAATCACAGATGCAGTGGGTTCCTCAGTGTAGCGACCATGTCATTTCCACAAGACCTCATTCTGAGTCATGCAGCCTCATTCCTCTGCCCTTACATTCTTTGCACCATGTGGGTGTCTAAGGGCCTGGAAAAGCCAGAGGAGTACGTTGGATCCCTAAACCTGGAGTCACAAATGGTTGTGAGTTGCCATATGGGTACTGGGAATTGAACCTAGGTCCTCTGTAAGAGTAGCCAGTACTATTAAACACAGATCATTTCTCCAGCCCCATTATTGACCTATGAAATACTAATAGATCAATATTAGTATGGGATGTATAGTCATATGTATATAGAATTATGTGAAAGTGATAAATGGAATTTGTTTTGTTATCATCTGAAGTATTTTCACTTCTCAAAGACCTTAGTTTTGCTCAATCGATCTCTCCTAGATACCACCTCATATAGCTTATGTTAGGTTTCACGTGTACCTGAATGATGTATAAAACCCCAACCTCTCAGCTTCTTGCCTGATTCTCATGATTCTTGTCTGTTATTCATCTGCATTTACCAATTGCTGCATTTACCAATTATTAATCACACCACATTCTCCAGAATTTCAAGCGTCTTAATCTCCAGATATTACTTCCATCTAGCTCATTCTTGCCAGGACAGCAAATCTATTAATACTCTATCACAGTGTTACCTAAAATCAGTCATACTACCTTTTAACGATTTCATAATTAATTTTTGTTTCTTCCTCTTCATGCACATCCCAACTCCTTTATAAAGCTCTTAAGGATTTATTTAGATAAAATCTTACTCTTCAGGGGCTGGACAGATCGCTCAGCAATTAAGAACACTGACTAATCTTCCAGAGGTCCACATAGTGGCTCACAACCATCTGTGATGGTATCTGATGCCCTCTTCTAATGTGTCTGAAGATATAGCTACAGTGTACCCACATACATAAACTAAATAAGTAAATCTTTTTTTTTTAAATCTTACTCTGCCCAATGTTTATTCCAGATATTATCACTACAGAGAAACACAAACTTACTGAGCAGTTTTATTTCAGTGCTTTTCAACACCAAGCTGGCTTTAAATGGTAGACAGCAACCTACATTGTATTTTCCTGCTCTATTCTGTCCTTAGATTTCTAGATAGCTATTTTAAGCCTTATGCTCTTGTATATTTGTAACTCTTTATTGCACATCTTAACCTTCAACACACACACATATACACACTTAAAAAAGATTCCTTCTACAAATTCAGTATCTAAAATTCATCATAGGTCTTATATGTCCCATAGGTCTTATACATCGCCATATATTCTGCTCTCTTCTGTTATCCTAGATAGGACAATTATTCACATCTTTTATAGGTCCAAACCCTTATGTGTATGTTAGGTCTTGTTTTCCCTTTTCAAAGACATCTCTCTCAGCCTTCCCATATGTCTCCTGATTCCTTGTATCTCTCCCACTCACTTTCTGGACTACTTCATTAAAATAACCATCAGTTTCCCATCCTTTTTGCTTTGATAGAGTGCTTTGATCATTCATCTCATTAACTTTTTTTGATAGCTTAGATTATCATATCTTTTGGAGAAATGTATCTTCATTTTCCTTTTAATCAGACTTCAGTAAATATGTGAGTTATATGAAGATGCCTCTACTAGAGGAGAAATTAACAAGGAGCTATAGTTTATAAAATAATCTCTTGCTTTTACTGTTATATCACTATAGTGTGTCTGGGAAGTAATAAAAACATCTTAATACTATAAAATTGATGAAGAGAGAGAAACTGGGCAATTTGCTGAAGTGTTTCTGTATGTATCAAGTGCAATGCTAATAGACATCACTCTTTTTTTCATGGTAATAAATATATATCCTTTTATATAAAGAACATCGTGGAGGAGAAACAGGGACTCCAGGAGTAAGACATACAGATTTCTCTAGAAAACACTATAAGTTCATGCAGGCTAAGGGCATACAGTAATATCAAAACATGGTAAAGGACTTATTTTTTCTAATTAATTAATTAATTGTGAAGTTGTATTTTCCTTCTCAATTAATTAATTCACATCCTGAATGCAACACTCAGGGTCTTCCTCACGTAGCCCCTCCTTCCTCCCCTTCCCCTTTCTTCTCAGATGATGGGGAAGCCTCCCTGGGTACCAACCCACCTTGATATCAAGTCACCACAGGACTAGGCACATCCTGTCCCACTGAGACCAGACAAGGCAGCTCAGTTAAGGGAACAAGATCTACAGGCAGGCAATAGTCAGGGACAGCCCCTGCTCCAGTTGTTGCGAGACCTGTATGAAGACAAAGTTTCACACCTGCTACATATTTTATGGTGGGCCTAGGTCCAGCCCCTGTCTGCTCTTTGGTTGGTGGTTCAGTCTCTGTGAGCCTCCAAGGGTCCAGGTTAGTTTAGTCTGTTGGTCTTCTTGTGGAGTCTCTGTTCCCGCTGGGTCTGACAATCCTTTCCTCAACTCTTCCACAAAACTCCTTGTCTAATGTTTGGCCACTTCTTTTTTTAAGGGAGGAGCTGGGTGGAGCCTCTCAGAGGACAGTTATGCTAGGCTCCCATCTGTAGGCATAGCAGATTCTCATTAATAATGTGGTGGTTTCTCAGAAAATTGGAAATAGTTCTACCTTAAGACCTAGCTGTATGACTCCTGGGCATATACCCAGAAGATACTCTACCACACCAAAAGGACACTTGCTCAAGTATGTTCATAGCAGCTTTATTCATAATAGCCAGAAACTGGAAACAACAAAGCCAGATGTCCTTACCTGAAGAATGGATAAAGAAAATGTAGTTCATTTATACAATGGAATACTACTCAGCTATTAAAAACAAGGATATCATGAAAATTTCAGGCAAATGGATAGCACTAGAAGAGACCATCCCATCTTCCCGAGGGAGGTAACCTAGACTCAAAAGGACATGCATGGTATGTACTCACTGATAAGTGGCTAGTAGCCATAAAGTACCATGCTACACTTGACAGACCCAAAGAAGCTACATAACAAGGAGGGCCCACGGGAGGATGCTTGAATCTCACTCAGAAGGGGAAAATAAAATAGTCATTCAGGGTGGACAGAGGGAGGGAACTGAGTGGGAGAGGGGATAAGGTGGGAATGGGTGGGGAGGGGATCACTTATAGGGAGAGACAGAGAGAGAGGACCTGGAAATCATGGGTGAGCTGTAGCTGGAGGGTCATAGGGATAGGGAATGCTGACACATCTCTAGGAGTTGCCAGAGACCTGGGGTGGGGGAGGCTCCAGGGAGTCTATGAGGGTGACTCTAGCTGAGACTCCCAGCAGTGGGGGATGTGGAGACTTTTGTGGCCACTTCCTGTAGCTAGGCAGAATTCCAAGTTGGGGGGCTAAGGACACTAACTCACCCACAAAACTGTCCACCCAAAATTTGTCTTGCCTACAAGAAGTTCAGAGACAGAGATGGAGCAGAGACTGAGGGATTGGCCAACCAATGATTGGCCCAGCTTGAGATCCAGCCCATGGGCAAGGACTCCCTTCCAACCAGGGTCTCTTTTAGTTACACTGCAAGTTTTTAAAGTCAATAAAGCAGACATATTATTTCCTGAAAAGTAATTTCTGTGTTTTGTATGGTATGGGCTGCCTTTCAACCTATATAAATATTAAACTTTATAAACTCACTAATGCTACTATAGACATCCTTTTAGAGGCAACTTAAAAGGAACTGCCAAGTATATATAAGCTGATATATATCTAGAAGGCATATGCATTTTTCAGTATCTAAACCACTGCATGCTTTGCTATTTTCTACATTTTCTTCTTAATAGATAAATTTATCAGAAATGTGCAATTATTGCTGTAATAAGAAAAATTAGTTATATAAAATGGTAAATGCAAACACTCTGCAGAACTCTTCCTTGTTCTACAGATTAAGGTACATAGAATTATTCTTCGTTTAGTATCACTGAAAAAATTAATTGAAACAATAGTACTGAAATGGCCTACGGTAGTCACTGTTTAATTATTTATTATGCTATTCATCATTTATTATTTAAACTATCCGGTTTAAATAAACTGCAAAATCATTAATGCTCAATGAAGCTCCAGCCTATCACTGCTGCCTTTAGTTACCCGCAGTAGGGAAAGGTGAGTGTCAGTTGCTGAAGACACCATGCATTTCAGAAACCAGGCTCACCCAGGGGACCCTGATCTGGATCTGCCATCAATACCTCCTCTTTCATGACTAGTTTTCATGGTCTCAGGAAGAGCCATGCAAGCTTTCAAAGGAGGGAGGCAAAGAGCAGTCACACCCAGCTATGGTGCCAATGAACCACGTCAGTGAGCAGCATGACATGATAATCTTAAGGCTGAGGTAGTGGCACACAGACCTTGGCAGTAACTGCTCTCTAATTGGACTTAAGACCTGCTCAAGAACAGGGATACCATGCCTGGTACTGGAAACCCAACTAACTACTCAGTGCTCGTGAAGTCATGGTCATTAGAGAAGAATCTATAACCTTCGAATTACTAAACGAACATAATCCCTAACACATCCGCATTGGTCAGTTGCTGGCTGAACCTCCCAAGGAACAGCCACACCAGGTTCCTGTCAGCAAGTGCCTCTTGGCAATGATTACAACAGTATCAGGTTTGGTTGCTGGTGGGACTGCAAGCTGGTAAAGCCACTCTGGAAATCAGTCTGACAGTTCCTCAGAAAATTGGAAATAGTTCTACCTGAAGACCCAGCTATACCACTACTGGGCATATAGCCCAAAGATGCTCCAACATATAACAAGAACAGATGCTCCACTATGTTCATAGCAGCCTTATTTATAATAGCCAGAAGCTGGAAAGAATCCAGATGTCCCTCAACAGAGGAATGGGTACAGAAATTGTGTTACATTTACACAATGGAGTACTACTCAGCTATTAAAAACAGTGACATCATGAAATTCACAGGCAGGTTGTCTGCTTTCATTTCTTAGTGCTACCACACCAGCTAATAGATGTTATAGATTACTTAAAATTAACCCCCGTGAAGTTCTTCGGGCTTTCTGGCATGAGACTTTGAATCTTGAAGTTAATTATTCATTAAGTGAAGTTTAATTTTGTAATTAATGTTGCATGAGCTTGTTTGAGAAGAGCCTCTACTCACTGCATAAAGAGAAGACTGAAGAAATGATTCCTCTCTGGTTGAGCTGGGTGAACCTGTGAGTTTAATTGGAATTAAAAGGGCGTGGTTGAGAAGTCACTTACAGAAGCCTGGGCAACTAACTCCAGGGTAGCTGCCTCATTAAGAGTCCCTGGCAGGCCCCAGCAGTTGCTAATCACATGCAAATTCTAACAGGGGCAGGAGCTGGTGAGTGTGCTTCCTGCACCATGAGACCCTTTCCAGCTCTCCTTCAATAGCCACTTCATGAAGGCTGTCAGTGCTTTGTCTGTCCTGGGAGAGATCCTCTCTAGCAAACCCTGACTTTGTTGTGTATGTCTTCCCTGCTTAGCGAAGGTCATCGTCAAAGATTCGGCTAACTGGACACAATGTTTCATGTCTGGATTTGTAGGTCAGTAGGTCATTTTTCTGCAACGAAGATGAAAATGATGCTCTACCCGCCTGAGCCTCTTGAGTGCCTCTCTGATATCATTTAAGAAGACAAGTGGCAGAGTGCCATAGCATGTCTTAATGGCTGTGCCTAGAGATGTGCTTAGTGACGGGGTTCCTTCCCACATGGCACCTCCTGCTGTAATTTATTGACACCAGATGTCCTTTGTATCAGTAAGACTTGTAGCAATGTCTATTTAAAGTTAAATTGAATAATTGAAGCCAGAGCATCATACTTTGAATGAAGTAAATCAAAGCACATCACAGTCATAAAAATGTAGACGAGGGAAAGCATGAATGAAAGAAATCCATCATAAAAAAAGAAAGTCAGACTATTAGTCTGAATGCACTGATTAAAATTTATCATCTCACACAGCCCTGATAGGAGTCAATTGGTAACTGGTCAGGGTTCCGAGACCAGAATTAGCAAGCATGCCTTACTATATAAATTAGGCAGGCGTCTCTGTCAGAGTGACCTTCTTCCTGAGAACTCATGCACGACAATTCTTCTTTTGAATGGCTTTGGGGATCAGATGCAAAACCTTTGGCTAATGATAAGAGACATGGGCCTGAAATCTAACCATTTGACCAACATAATGCTTTCAGAGGTTTTAACAAATCAAGGCTTAACTAATGATTGATGGTGGAGAATGGAGACATGTTTTAGAGTCTGATTTAAGAGAAAATGAAGACAGGAAGGCCTGTGTGATTAGAGAGGCTCAAAGCAAGCTATAAGCCCTAAGCATTAATAAATGCAGACTTTAATAGGTAAAGATCTGGCAGCCTGCAGACAGAAAGAACTTGGACTGATTGAAAATAAATGAGAACTTTTAGTATTACTCCTAAATTGAATATCATAAATATGCCAAATAATAATACTAATTTAAAAGCACAGACCAAAGCTACTAAGACTGAAATTAATGGGAGAGCATGGTAGGATATTATTTTAAAGAAATTGGATGGTGTGTTCTGTTTTAGATGTGTATGTGTATATGTGTGTGTGTGTGTGTGTGTGTGTGTGTGTGTGTGTATTACATACATATATAATATGGTCAAGTACACAAATTCATTCTGAAGAATTTTCCTAGAGAACTGCAGGGTTGTAGAAAAATCACTATATAAATATTGGTGAGTTATGGGAAAGTTGTTTGGTTTTGTGACAGAAAGATACAGCAAATAACAAAGCCCATTATTTAGGATACTTTAAGTATGTACTTAGTATTTTAATAGCTTTTGATTAATTATGATACATGAGGATGATGACGTAGAGGGAAAGGTAAGTGCTTCTCCTACAAAGGAGGACTCCAATCAAGACTCCTGGAAATAAACTATTTTGGCTAGTGCACACATGGCTAATGAGTAACGTATTTGGCTTTGCCTAGATGTAGATAGTATGCATAGGAGCCTCAAGAACTAAAATAGAGGGAGCTAGCTTTGTAAGCAGAGACAGAAAGAATTGTCTACATCCTATGTCGGCTGGAGGAAAGAATTTAGGGGAGCCCAGGAGAAAAGGAAGCAATAGGAGTGGTATAATGTAAGAAAAAGGGTAGCCCCCAGGGCAAAGAAAGTTCTACTGCATATGCGTACATAATCCTCATTACAGTTTGGACAATAAATCTTTCAAAACTTCAGAATTATGATGCCTAATATACTAAAACACAATGCAGAATTTCTGTTAGTTACTACAAATATCAAGAAAAAATTACTTTTGATATTAATGCTCTTTAATAAAAAGGGACCAATATGTTGGTAAATATGACAGAAATGTCCTGTCACATAAACATAGATAATGGAAAAATATGTATGATTTATATGTGTGTGTGTATATATGAATAAGGACCCATGAAAAATAAGAGCACACATTTGTCCACTGCCCTGATACTGAACTTGCACACTGACTAGCGGATACAAAAGGGATGCTTTGTTTTTTGTTTGTTTTTGTAGCTTCCTGAATTAATGGGCCAGCAATTTGAGAAACTGAGTAGTGATGCAAACATGACCCAATCTGTTTGCAAAAATTACTCACACATCTCGCTTCCAATCCTTACAATGTCGATAAAATTTAAAGAGAGATTTCTTATTATCTCTAATGCTGTGCCTTTCTTTTATCTGCTTGGCTATAGAATTTTCTGTTACTGTTCAAATTAGTTTCTTGGGATGTTGGATATCTAACCAGATCAACTCAGTGATGACAATTTTTCTGGGATGCCACAACACCAACACAGACTAAGGCTACCATTGCCATCTTTTCACCATATGCTTCAAGTATGTGTTGGCAAAAAGAAAATTAGTACACAGAAGCAGACAGTGCTTGAGGATTATGGAAATCTGCATCTTGCTATATATTTTGAGTCTAAAAGCAAGATGAGTTTATTATCTTCCTTCAGACTTTGGTATAAATTTGGACCAATAAATTCCATTTTTAGATGAAGGCTTTTTGGTGTGTGTGTGTGTGTGTGTGTGTGTGTGTGTGTGTAGAATCCTAACTGATTCAATAACAGCTTTACACATGGAACAACACAAAATGAATAACAAAAACTATCATAATATAACTTGAAATGACTATGACTTTTGGAAAGATGGAGTAAGATGACAAATTCCACATGACCCATCATTAGTATATATCGACAGTTTTCAAACATGAATATTTGAGGAACTTATTTCAAGTTTGCATACATACTCAAATTAAAAAAAACAAGGGGGAATTCTAGTTTATGAGAAGTAGAAAGTATAGCCATAATGATTATCAAAGAGGTCCATGGATAGTTTTTCTTTTATATGATTGGGCTTGAAATGTAATTACCACTTAAAAAAACAATAAGTATAATTGTGTGAGAGTTATATAGTAGAGTTAGTCTAAATTCTTACTCACATTAAATTATTTAATCTTCATAAACCTATTAAGTTTATATTATTATTGCTCTTCATTAAAAATGGAGCAGAAAAAGTATAAATTAAGTGCTCTAAGATTAGACAGCTGTGACATGAAAAGAAGAAGGAAAAGTCTGCTCTAGGAATGATCTAGAAGTTCTTTATCTTACTAGTCTAAAAGGGGAGAAAGAGCAGTTGATCATATGGAATGCCAAACTTTAATTCAGAAGTGAATTTTATCTGCACTTAAATCATCTAGGCCAGTCGGGCGTGGTGGCACACACCTGTAATCCCAGCACTTGGGAGGGAGAGGCAGGCGGGTTTCTGAGTTTGAGGCCAGCCTGGTCTACAGAGTGAGTTCCAGGACAGCCAGGACTACACAGAGAAACCCTGTCTTGCAAAACCAAAATAAATAAATAAATAAATAAATAAATAAATAAAATAAAATAAAAAAACAAAAAAATAAAGTCATCTAGGCCACAGGTTCTTAAAAGAGAAGAAGGAATAGGTTTATGGGTAAAGATGTTTGTCTATGTCTGCTAAGAGCCTCTAGAAAAAGAACTGAAGAAGGAAAATTAGACTTCCCTCGTTTAAGCAGTAAAGATAAACCCCAAAGAGGTGAAGTATTAAAACTGTCCAAATTCAAAAGGTCCCTTCTTAGAAGCCAGCCTTGAGTTTGGAATAAAGGCCACTTTCACAGAAGAAATGGATGCTGTGGCAAAAGAAAGGAAAGAAAGAGGGAAGAGAGAGAGAGACAGGAAGCAAAGAGCAAGGATGGGAAACAGTTTAAGTTCTCATAGAGAAATATAGAGAACAAAGAACAGTTTTAGTTGATGGAAGAAACTGGATCTATGTTACCTACCATTTCTCATTGTAGTGCCCAAATTATTAACAAAAATCTATCTATCTATCTATCTATCTATCTATCTATCTATCTATCTATCTATCTAGATATCTAGATATCTATCTAGATATCTATCTAGATATCTACCTATCTACCTATCCAGATATTTAGAAGAATAATTTTGCAGTCTTAGATGCAGTAGCTTAGGAGCAGGTAAATACATGGAATTCTGAGTTTCTTATTCGTTACTCTGAGATAATCAATTTGAGACCTGCCCTTTGGGATGGTCCAGCTGTAGATTCTAAGAGACCTGATCATTTTTAGTAGGCAGTGAAAGCTCAGAGGTAAATGGTATGTCTGTCTCCTATTCAACTGACATCATTTCCACGTGTCTGTTTTCTTCTGGAAGGATAAGTACCTGCCATGTTCCATGGTTTGCTCACTCAGCTCCAGGCAAGGTAGAATATCCAGAATACTGGCTATTCTGACACAACTGGTTACTTTACTTTTCCGTATTTGATAAGCTTTCACAAGGTCTCAGACATTTTGCCACTCTAGAAATGTTCCCCTAATCTACCCGCTCTCTGCCCGTGTGGAGAAGTCTGGATAGATGAACACATATACTCCTAGGTGAAATCCATGTTCTTCATACACAGTTACTTGAAATAATATTGACATTCTGATATTTCCATTTCCTCAATGTCTTACAATGTTTCTAAAATTGAGGAGGTTGCAGGAAAGAACAAAGGGTAGCATTTTTTTGTATTCTCCATGTCAGTGGTCTCTGGTTAACTACTGTGCAACAGAACAAACCTCTGACAGGTGTGTTGTCCACTTTGGAAGCCATTGTTGGACAGATGTGACTCTTCAGCATGTGAAATGTGCCCAGTGTAACTGAAGAACTGTATTTTGAGTGTATTGCCAGTTCGACTCACCACATGTTGGCTATCTTTAGTGACATTTAAGTCCCAAACAGAGGTTACTCACCTGCTCTTTCCCTACTCACCACAGAAATAAGTTTAGGAGTTACTGGTATGGTTAATTAAAATTAACACACTCTACTATGATTTTAATTTAATAAATAAAATGTATGTGATTACACAGAAGGACGAATTATCTAGAGAAGGTCAGAAAGACATTCCTAAGATGTGTTACTGAAAAAAAAACACACTTAGGTATTAAATTATAGGTGCTCACTGTATATGAATTTGCATGACAAACATGCTTGGTAGAATTTGCTTGCTTTTATAGTTGTATCTTGGGTTTTACGCATTTTGGTTTCAAGATTCCAAATAGACAGAAAATATCATTTATAGAAATGAGAAATCACTGAAATAAAATATAGATGTTTCTGTTGGCTCTATAAAGTATATGAATTTTACTTAGTGCTGTTTGCTGTGTGTTGGAGATGTAAAAGTAATTGTTTGAACGTGTGAAGGAACATCCCAGGAAGGGGACACCCAGGCCATGCTCCCACGCAGAACATCAAATAGACATCGAGTATCTCCTCGTTCAGTCACAGGCCATGTTGGTTTTTTCCCACATCAGTTTCTGTCTGTACAGCCACGTTTTTCTTCTGTTTTTCACCTGCTCTTTGCTCCACCCCTTATTTCAACCGCTGTCTTCTATTTCTTGATCATCCATGATCTTATGACATGGTTTATAACCCAACCTTCAAGACAAGGGCTCCAAAATAAACACTTAGAATGTCTTTGCTCCAATTACACACTCATCATAAGTTCACCTTTAGCCAAATGTCTGAAAGGATGGGGCAGACAAACGACTGCTATACTTCCTCACATTAGTTTGGATAATGTGGTTGAGCAAATTCAGATGAAAATGTAGAGTCACTAATACTACCTTTCTATGGATCAGAAAACTGGAACTCAGAGAAGCAGAATACACAACATAACAATGTTTGCAGGAGAAAGTGCCTTTTTGTACAAAAACATTCTATGTCCACTTTCCAGTCTTACTGTCAATATTCAGTATCAAGACTTTATAATAGATAGGAAGTAAATGTATTCTGAGACATAGCGTGAGTTTTGGTGGAGTCTCTGCTCAAGACTAAACTCACCCAGAAACTCTCCAGGCAAAATTAGGTCTATGGGTTTATATATGGATGCACATACACACACACACACACACACACACACACACACACACACACACATATATATACACATACATGTATAATTGTATACATTTGTGAGTATATATATGTATATATGTATACATATATATACACATGTATTATGTTCATGAGATTGGCCATGACTTAAGTATGGAAAGAATTAGACCCTTGTTTATGTTCTTTGTGTACATTTATGCTTTAAGTAGCCAATCTTCAGAAACTGAAATCACATTGTTATTCAAGTAAAAAGATTTCTAAAGGTAGATTTGAGGTCAAGAGCATTGATGTTAACTAAATCCCTCTGGATTTGTTTGTTCTTGAAACAGTGGGAATGGTTGGTCAAACACAATGTGATTTTTATTAAATCATATTGATTTCTATAAAATTGTGGATGGTATAAAGGGCACTGCCTAAAACTTCAATCTTTGAGTATGCAGACAGACAGCAGGATCTGAGTTTCTGTGAATAACCCATGGAGGATTATTTACAGAAAGGTAGAGAATAACCAAGCCTGTTTTTGAAAAGTCCAATAACTGAAATTCAATTTACTGCTGGAGAGTTTCATATACTTATATAATGAACCATAGTTATTTTCACCTAGAGAAGCAGAAAGAATCTCCTAAAAGGTGTGGGTGGGAGGGGCTGGGGAATGCCTTAGCAGTTTAACGCACTTGCTACTGTTGAAGACCTCATTCTGTTCTCAGCACCTACATGGTGGGTCACAGCTGTAACTCCAGTTCCAGGATGTCCGATGACCTCTTCTGCTCTCTGAGGGCACCAGGCACACAGTGTAGTATACACACATCTATTCAGAGAAATAGTCATATACAAAGAGTAAAAATGACCACAAAAAGTGGGCTATGCCATCAAGGATGGAAGAGGCTTCGCATATTCTGATGAGCAAAACCAACAGTAAGGGTTTGGGGTCTAGTAAGGTGCAAATGAGAGGAGGATCAGCAGGAGCAAAGGAAAGAAGGGCTGTATGCATAATGAAAAGAGTACTATTTCTCCAGCAGTAACTGTTAAAACAGTCCCTTGACTGAGCAGGTACCAGAATGTATCCCTAGGATCTACTGTTTTGCCTGGTTTATAGTTAGATATATAGAAATACAGAGTTAGAAAAAAAAAATCTGAATCTCTACAATTCCTCCTCACAGGCCCTGTTATGAGAAAAGAAGAGCACCTTCGTCTAATCGGCTATAGAGGAAGAGGAAGAGGAAGAGGAAGAGGAAGAGAGGAAGTGCTCTTGAGGCCTGCCCCGGGATGGAAGGTTGTTGGTGGTGTTGCAGCCTGAGGAGAATCTAGAATGATTTCTGTGCCTCAGGTTGTTTCCACCTCAGGGCTGTTTTCTTCTGAGGTGCATCCTAAGGCTGAGGTGCACATTAAGGAGAGGGGGAAAGAATGGAAAGAAGATCCGTGGAGAGAAGTTGTCATTCAGAAGTTCTGGAGCATGGAGTTAGCTGGGCTTGGCATGAGCTTCGTTGAGGTAGATGGTCATGAGTCCTTGGTGGTTTTCACATCTCCTTCTGTAACTTTTCCCCAGCAGGTTTTGGATGTTTGTAAATAGGTATGGAAACAGGGGATGGATTGGTCTTTTTAGGGCCCAAGAAAACTCTCATACAGCACAATGAAAGAAAAAAAAGCAAACTTCTTTTAAAAACCACCCACTAAACTATTTTCTATAAAGAGTTTTGTTTGTTTTCTGCAAAGGGGAAGAAAAAAAAAACTCTCACTTGTCACTTTCTAAAGATGGCAATGAAAGGATTGTGGCTTGATATATAAATAGGTATGAAATGGTTAAATTGGGCAAGTCAACACCAGCTCCTGTAACTAAGAAGGCTTCTACTCTTGAAGTAGCAAAAAAGTAAGAAAGTACAAGCAGGGCTTTCTAGTCATAGAGGAGAATCTTTCACACAATAGCCAGACACAGAAAGATGTCATTGTATACAGCCCAGAAGCCTGAATATTTCCTTCATGTGTAAATGAACCCCACAGCATGTTAGGGCATTTGGTGACAGAGGTGGTCACAGATCAAAAGTTAAAACTTCTCTACCATTTTATTTGGTATTACTCTACTTTTTCTCTATGTGTGCTTTATGGGGACAGCCTCAGTGGGATATAAATAAAGAAAAGTGCTTTAACTAAAAACAGACTCTGCGACTGAGCCTGGACCTAGAATTACATAGACTCATTCTGGTACACCTTTTTGTATATTAAAACAAGTCATGAGCTTCTAAATCTTAATTACAGCGTACAGTATGGCATACAGACCTCCCAGGATTCTTTGAGAAGTAGCTTGTAATTGTTATTCAATATTCCTGTGGATAGAGATGCAGTATGTGTGTATGTTCTTGTGTAGCTTGTATGTAACCTAAGTTCCTTGTGTCAAAGTTCAAATCAGACTCTCTTTAGTATGATCCCAGGGTGCCTTCATGGGCATCTAGTGGCTCTTTGCTAAAATTGCGGATCTCTTGATTTAACCTAGAGAACAGTCTATCTGAGGTGCAGCTCTGGAACTTACGTGTAAGCATAAGTCCCAGTTATCGGGTCCATGTAGGAAGTGAGGTTTCAGGTCTGAGTTCTTTCTCCAATTGCCATCAGCTGGGCTATTAACTTTCAAAAACACTCTTCATCAAAGCCCCTACTCTTGCAGGGTCCTTCTTACCCTGCACACTTACCCTACATACCTTCTTTATATTATCTTTCTCTGGTTGTTTTTAATTCTTTCCTGGATATATGAAAATTTTCAAAAAAATAAAATTTGCTAAAAACAAATAAAAAGGTAAGTGCAAATGTTTCTTCCAGTGAAACCTATACAATGTGTATTGATCACTCGTTGCTATAACAAAATGCCCAGTGCAAGCAGAAAGTCTTTTTTTTTTAATTGGATATATTCTATATTTACATTTCATTTCCCCTTTTCTGGTTCCCCGCCCCCCTAAGCTCCCACATGCCCTTTTCCCTCCCCTTGTTCCCCCATTCACCCCTTCCCACTTCCCTGTTCTGGTATTCCCCTACACTGATGCTTTGAGCCTTTCCAGAAAGTCTTATGTTGAGGACGACGGGGAAGGTAGAGGGGCAGGAATATGAATCGGTTGGTCTACACTGGGAAGGCAGAGGCAGTGGGTGTTGGAACTCTGCTTTTTCATTTGTATTTAGCCCAGACAGAGCAGTCCTTGGGTGGTACTTCTGACATCTAGATAGCTTCTTCTCATTTCAGTTAAACCTCGGCAAAATCCCTCCTAGACACACCCAGAGGTTTGACTCTGAGATGACTCTAAATCATCTGGCCATCGCAACACACATGAAAATACCAGTAAAGGTAAACGTGTAACTTTTCTGTACTTAAAATCTCCCGACTTTGTACTTTGTAATAACAAAATAAACAAATGAACTTTGACATATCATCAATAGAAGAATAAAAACAACTGAATTAACAACGACAAAAAAAAAAAAAAAAAAACCTCACAAACATTGTCCCTTTGATGTACCTGTATAAATGTTCTTAGGCGTTCCATGATAGGGGGTTGTGGTTGCCTAAGATTCTTGTCATTAAAGAGGAATATTTAAAACTTAAAAATTCAAATACTACAAAATAGACTTTACATTAACAATGGATTTTATTTTAAATAATAAAAGTTTAGATATAATCCAATTTCTTTTGTGGGTACTAATGTAATGCATTCTTCAAATATCTCTGGATTTTGAATTTTTTTGTTTCATAAATTTTCTGGTAATTTGGAATTTAGTCAATATACGAGAATAAAAGTAAAAAATGCTGAAATTATTGTGGAATTAATTAGTTATAGGTTTCAGTTTCTAAACCTCTAAAGTAGAACTGAATAGGGTGCGTTTATAGTCCCCTAAGGCTAAAACTGTATTCATTCAGCTGATGTTTGGCCTGCACGCATGAGCATGCACACTCATGCATACACACACACACACACACACACACACACACACAAACACACACACACAAACACACACACACACAAACACACTCATACAAACACACACACATACACACACACACACTATAGCCACACTAGATTGAAAGCCTCTGCACATGTATAATATACTTCTTAAAAGACATGAAAGATAGTCCCCATTAAATTTATCTGTGTATATTAAAATTCTTGCCTCCTGTCAGTAATAAGATGGATGTTGCTTTTCCTTCCGCTGACTCTGGTCAAATGCTAAACTAAGCTAAAAAAGAAAATAATTTATTCCATAGGAGGAACGACTTGCTTTCAAATGTGTATTTTAATTGCCTTTACATTTTGTTTAATTAGGGTGAGGAGTGCATGCTGGAGAGCTCTGTATGGTACTCATTACCATTCGGAATGCAGCTTCCCGATTGAAGTCGTAATAACTACAAGTCAACAGGACTTGTATCAATGGCTGCAGCCAGGCAGGAGCCACCGCTCCGATGTTATGTCTCTTGTCACTAGCATGTGCCATTGTGAGCCAGGCTGCAGTGCAAGGCCTGTCTGCGTCCTCACAATAGCGCTCGCTCCCAGGGGAGTGCAAAGGCAGACAGCTGCTTTTCTCTGGCCTTCAACAGACACTCATAGGGTCTGTTACTTATTATCCCTGGCAGAAAGGACACAGGTTTCCACAAGCAACTTGAGCTTGTATCAGTTCCGAGATCAGAGAAGATGAGTTGGGTCCTTAAGCCCCTTCTTTTGGAGGCAAACTTTATTGTCAGTGTTGCTGATAAGAGTTAAGATGCAGTGACTTTAACTACATCCATTTTTACTAATGTCTTTGTAGGAGTTGATTACATCTCCTGCAAGGAGGAATGGAAGCTTTAGTGGGGGGAGGGAGAGAAAGAGAGAGAGGGAGAGAGAGACAGAGAGACAGAGACAGAGACGAGGCAGAGACACACAGATACATACACACACAAGAAAGAGGTTAATGAATCCTACAGTTAAAATTTGAGAGAAGTACCCTATGCTGTCCATTTAGAGCCTACTGGATTAACATTTACCCTAGCAGACTTTCTTATTTGCCTCATCCAGTTGGTCTTATGAAGTTATTCACATTTTAAAAAATCTTTTACTCTCTCTTATTTAAATAATAATAAAAAACTCTTGTGGCCTACAAAGGAGTCTTGGACTAGAGTCCAAAGGAGCTGGTAACTAACCTTGGCAGTAGTTGTGGTGAGCATAAGGCCTTAGGTATATGGCTCAGTATCTCTGCACCCTGGTTTCCTTGACTCTACTATAGGATATTCAATATGAATACCTCAGAAGTTTCGGAGAGGAAGTCGACTCAGTTCCCAGATAGAATGAACTGCTTTCCTCACTTGGTCTGACGTAGCTGTTAATTTCAAACATTTTAAATTAATACAGATTTACTCACAAGCTAGAAGCCCCTCAGTTTACTTACACTTTCCAACCAAGTATCTGTGCATCTAAAGAACAGAACTGTATTTCAGCAGGGCCACCTAGGAGCAAGAATAAAAACCAGCTGTAGCGTAATACTCTCAAGGACGGGCCTTGGTAAGAGTTCTGAATGTGTCTGTTCATGATGAAAACCAAAGGGAAAAAATGCAATGTTATATTTCCCTTTCATTGGATGGAAACTAATAATACATAGAATAAAATAAAGGCACCAACCCCAAGGCTTTCTTCTTTTTTAACTACAGCATCTGGGTGGACATCGTGGAGCCACCAAGACTGAATTCTGCAAATCCATTAGGAGACTGTTCATTTCGTCCCGAGTGATCGAACACCAAATAGAAAAGTGACTGAGAGAAGAGACATTCACTCACTGATGGCCTTTGGGCAGAATCCCATGGCTAATTTCAATTCTGAAGCACCAGTCCAGAATCGATCCTAGTTTAGCCTCCGCTAATGGTGTGTTTATTGTCAGGACTCAACCCCAGATTGTATTTTTCTCTTAATTGTTTAAAACCCAAACAAACACTGGCTTCGGTTTTATAAAGCAAGATTCAGATTCCTGTGGCGCTGAATGGGCTGATAAGAATATTGCTGAAGCTCTACCTGGAGATACTGAGATTTTAACACCACTATTGCCCTGTTGAGTTATTGAGCTTCTTGTAGACAGACAGTCTTGCCATCCCAAAGGGACCAGCCATGGAGCTGTGTTTAGCCCTCACACATATACTTAAAGCCTGGCCCTGGAATTTCCTCCCACTTGGAACAAAAATGTTCCTCTTTTGCCTATGCATGTCTCAGTCGTGTTTCTTTTGGATAGTAATAAACACTCAGCACACATTCATGCTCCTTTCTTGTCATTAGAAAGCACTTGGGCTCACACAATCATGGACCAGACAT
Organism: Apodemus agrarius; assembly: GCA_964023405.1. Lineage (NCBI taxonomy): Eukaryota > Metazoa > Chordata > Mammalia > Rodentia > Muridae > Apodemus > Apodemus agrarius. The sequence goes on from OZ030005.1 coordinate 169,061,425, forward strand.
CCTTAAGTTTATCACCTAATTGTTCTTTCCATGTTGCTTAGAACCAGAGACTAAATCATCGCATCCTCCAAATTCTAGGAAGGTTGAGAAACAGATCCAAGAGTTGGTAGGAATTAAAAATACTCAATTTACTGGAGGCAAGGTTGAGATGAAAGCCATGTGACTTGACCCCCAACAAAGTTGACTATCTAAATCTTCATCCTCTAAGCCAAAATTAGTAGTTATAGGTACAAGTGTGTCAGCTTATGTGGGGAGAAATAAATAAATTGCTTGTAGAATGCTTTCCTGTATATATCATCAGGCATAGAGGTAAGCCTTACAGAAATGTATTCCTCTCCTAATTACTTAAACAGAGTTACCTAATTAAAAAAATTAATTATTTTTCATTTTACCCTGACTTAGACAGAGTGATTTTCTTATTGATTTAAGCCATCATAGGTATTTAAAAACCCACTCTGCACAAATATAAGAGATATTTAGAAATTATGGATGGTATTCATGGGATTGAGAAACACAGTCACTACCCCCAGGGCTGTTCCCAGGTCCACAGCTCTAAGAGACAGTCCAGGGGAAAATGTAAAGGGGGCACTGTGAGCAGGACCATGGGACCAAAGCTGTTTCAAGTTTGTGTCATGGCTTTCTGAATGCCCGCCAAATATTCAAGCATCTTTAAAAAACCTCTAGATTTCCTTGTAGAAAAAAAAATAATTAAGAAAGCCTATGAGGAATGGTAGAAATTGGCATTCACCCACCATTACAGCATAATCCCTAAGATGCCCTGGGAAGCCACTGCAGTGATACATCAAAACACAGAAAGAATGTTTGTTTGTTTTTTAAACACCCTGTGTGTTATACGGCCATGGTACATAGGGATTTTGACTTTAAGGCTGTTGCATGTTTTCTCATTTGTCTTTTACAACAACTACTTATTAGAAAGAGGGGGCAGACAAACACTTAAGGTGCTCCCGGTGTCTGTTCTCTAGGAATGGAGCCCACCATTTTAGCTGGACATACCTCAGTCTAAATAATGGCCATAGTTAGTCCCTTGATCTAGGTATAGCCATATGATTACGTTCTTACTAATGTAGTATGCAACTTCAGGGGAGTGTCATTAAAAGATGTGCTCTAGCCGGGCAGTGGTGGCGTACGCCTGTAATCCCAGCACTCTGGGAGTCAGAGGCAGGTGGATTTCTGAGTTCGAGGCCAGCCTGGTCTACAAAGTGAGTTCTAGGTCAGCCAAGGCTATACAGAGAAACCCTGTCTTGAAAAAACAAACAAAACAAAATAAAAAAAAAATGTGTTCTACAGGGTCCCCGGTGGAAGAGTTAGAGAAAGGACTGAAAGAGCTGAACGGTTTTGCAACCCCATAGGAATAACAATATCAACCAACCAGACCCCCCCTCCAGAGCTCCCAGAGACTAAACCACCAACCAAAGAGTACACATGGAGGGACCCATGGCTCCAGCCCCATAAGTAGCAGAGGATGGACTTGTCGGGAATCAGTGAGAGAAGAGGCCCTTGGTCCTGGGAAGGCTTGATGCTACAGTGTAGGGGAATGCCAGGGCAGGGAGGTGGGAGGGGAGGGTGGGTGAGAGATACCTTTATAGAAGCAGGGTGGGGGGGATGGGATAGGGGGTTTCTGGAGTGGAAAGGGGATAACATTTGAAATGTAAATAAATAAAATATCCAACAAAAAATTTAAAAAGATGTGTTCTGCTATTTGCCTTCCTGTTTAACTTGTTTGCTGGAAAGCAAATGGAATGGCTGATATGCCTACATTATATCTGTCTTGCCCACGATAAGACCCATGATCAAAACTCACACAAGAAAATGTCATGTGATAAATGCAACACTGGACATAGCTGTCATCCATGATCTGAGAATCGCTCTGTCTGAGCTTTTATATGAAAGAGAACACATTTCATATTTGAGTCATTGTGTGTGTGTGTGTGTGTGTTTTCTGCACACTACACAAAAAAAGGCTAATTATAAATAAGTAGAGATTGGGAGAGAGCATTCACAATTTCTATCCAAGGAAAAATTTTTGTTTTCAGGAACTGAAAATGTGAGGAGTTTTTGTAGAAGAACACAATGTATAAAATGCAAATTATTAAGATACCATCAGGACCCAAGTAACAATCCATAATCAAATTCATTATATTTTTTTCTGAAACAATAACACTGTGTGGCCCTGGCTGTCCTGGAACTCCCTTTGTAGACCACATGGCGTCAAAGTCACCAAATTCTGTTTTTACCTCCCAAACACTGGGATTAAAGGTAAGTACTACCATGCCTGGCCCAAATTTGTTGACTTTTTTTCTTAACTAAGCAAGATAAATAAAAGCAGAAATAGATTCTTAGTTCAAGTAAGATCTCAATAAATCAGTGTGGATTGGTTAAGTTTTGGTATCTGTACTGGCTGGTTTTGTGTGTCAACTTGACACAGGCTAGGTTATCACAGAGAAAGGAGCTTTCAGTTGGGTAAGTGCCTCCATGAGATCCAACTGTGGGTCATTTTCTCAATTAGCGATCAAGGGGGGAGGGCTCCTTATAGGTGGTACCATCTCTGGGCTGGTAGTCTTGAGTTCTATAAGAGAGCAGACTGAGCCAGGCAGGGGAAGCGAGCCAGTAAGAAACTTTCCTCCACGGCCTCTGCATCAGCTCCTGCTTCCTGACCTGCTTGAGTTCCAATCCTGACTTCCTTTGGTGATCAATAACAATGTGGAAAGTGTAAGCTGAATAAACCCTTTCCTCCCCAACTTGCTTCTTGGTCATGATGTTTGTGAAGGAATATAAACCCTAAGACAGTATCAAATGAGTATAAAAAATTGATTTGTTTTCAGAAATTTCGTGACTTTTGTAAGAAAGGTTCATGGGTCTCCATTATCTTTTTTATGGAGATGGAGCTAACATAAAAGTAATTAGATAGTTAGCTTAAAGCTACATAGTAACTTAAACATTAGGTATCTGGGTTATCTAGTCTCTGTTTTTGGTTACTCACGGCATGTTGAGTATGAGTTTCATCTTATGGAGTGGATAGTCTTGGCAGCAGCCTGAGTTATTTGGGGGATTCCCTTGAGACCCCTTTGGACAACAACTTGATTGGATGTTTAATAATATTCAATAATGCATATGTAGCACATGTTCATGTCAATAGGCTCTATATCTTGGTTAGTCTGTGAATACTGCCATTATAAACGTGGGCTTGTAGGTATCTCATTGATATGTTGACTCATTTTCTCTGACCATATTCCCATAGTGGAGTAGCTGGGCATGTTAGTTCTAATTTTAGCTTTTTAAAGGGATGGCCACACCATTTTTCATAATAGTCCTACCAATTTCCCATCTCATCAACAAGAATTTCCTTTTCTCTGCATGGTCACCAACATTTCTTTTTGTTATAAGCCCTCCCATCGTCTCTTTATAGGATCAAGCATGACACTACATTCACATAGTTCCATGAGCACTACATGCGAGTCACATAATAAAATATTAACTCTAAATTGATAAGCAGGCATATCTATTTGAACAGTTATATAATTAACATATCAACTATCTGCTCTAAAAATTAAATGCAGAAAAGCCAAGAAGTGTGCAAAATTTTTAAGTGTGGCACAAGTTCTATTTAATTTTTAGGATATTTCTTCATAGGACCATGACTTTTGTGTTTACTGTGTAATGACTCACTCCAGGGGGCAGATCATTGGGTCTTCAGTTACCTCCTAATCTGGCAAGGACAAAATTCCATCTTTTTAAAGTTTAATTACTTCATTTATCACCATTTATTTTCCTGGTTGGAACCAGAAGGATGGCTGAAGAAACAACCTCTCCTAGCATGTCTCAGCCTTTTCTCAAGGAGCTATCGCAAATGACTCCTCATAAGGAGACTCAACGCAGTCTCACTGGTTAAACATGTCACACTTAGAGGCAAGCCTCAGGCCCCGGCTACAGACACCCCAGCTGTAGATGGCCCAGCTGCAGAGGGCCAGCACACAACAAACTCAGGGGCATTTCTGGAGAATTTTTTTCTCCTAATGCTTTGTTTGAGCATTTAAAAAAATATCATAGGGCCATTTGCTCATATATTATGGTTTTTAATATTTTGTGTTTTTATGGGTTTGTGTGTATGTTGTGCATGTCTCTGTATGTGTATTACCGTATTTTCATTTTTGTTTTATTTTATTTTATTTTATTTGCTTGTTTGTTTTCTAAAGATGGAGAAAAAGAAGGTATGGAGTTGGATAAGCAGGGAGGTGGGAAGGTGGAAGATAGGGAGGTGGGTAGGGGAGGGAAAGGGGAAAATGTGGGGAGAGGGTGGGGAGCGGAGAGGGAGAATATAGGAGGGGATAAGGGAAGGGAAACTGTGACCAGAATATATTCCATGAAAAAGTTATTTTCAATAAGAAAGAAGTTACTGCAATCATGGATATAAACCACACAAACCTCAAATTGTTCGCTTTTTCTGCATATGGCACCACTGAGATAATTATTTTTCCAACTTTATTACGTACTTACACTTCTAGGAAGAATTAGGTTTTTAAAAGACACACACAGGGTAGAATTCCTTAAATATATACAAAAATTAAAAGTGCTTTTGAAAGAGCCAGAAGCAAAACTCTAATGATGTGAGTATTCTGAGCATTACAGGGACTAGATGTCTGGTCATCAGGATGAAGCATGGCCTTCAGTACAAGATCGTATCATGACCAATCAAGTTAGAGAAGCAAGTTATCCCAGAGCCATTTCTCAAAGGATGTTGGTCCAACATAAGACTCCCATCTTTGAAGTATCTTTAGCCATGAACTTGAAGCTAATACCTGTCTTACACTACCACTATTACTTCTACACAAATATAATTGTCATGTTTTGTTTGGTTACTCCATAAGGAAAAATCGACAAAATCGAGTTTCAAAATCTTTTGTTAATGAGTATTTCTGAGACAAGGATTACAGATGAATAAATATACTTTGAGAAAAGTTGTAGTTGTAACTATTGCAATACAATGTGTTCTTCTTTTTATTCATATAGTTTTCTTAAAAGTACCACCTAGAAGTGTTGTGTTGTGACTGGAGTATACGGTTTTTAAATTTTAACATCTGTGTGTCAAAGGTCATAAAAGAGAGTGTTATTTTTGTTCATTTACTGTAGTCTATCTATTTTCTTGAACGGCAGAAGAGAAGAGAGGGGATTCCCAAACAGGGAATGAGAACAGCTCATTGGAAAGGCAGCCTGACTGTCTAGAAACCAAACTTGCCAAGCTGCTGTGGTGATTCATAAGAAGTTTCAGTAGAAACACATTGATTGTAAAAACTGTGAGAGATACTTTGGTGAAAAACCCAACAATTTCCTCCATTGGCAGTTTATTTTTTATTTATATTTTTTGTGTTCTAGAATGTGTAAAGATTATTTCAAAATGCCATGCCAACCATCCTGCATGAAATTCTTGCCCTATCTTCTCTGTCTAGATTTAATTGATTTTTTTATTAGTTTTATCTACAAGCAAAGGCGACAGGTACAAACTGGAAAACGGATTTTAACTTAAGACAGGGACTGCCAACTATGAAAAGATTCTAAAGTATCGTATTAAAATAAAACCAACACTGGAATGAAGCCAAGTTTTTACTTATTTTAGATATTTATGTAATTACTGTTTACAGCATACACCCCTTTTCACGATATTTCTAAGCTGTGTTATGATTTTAAGCAATGGCATTATTTTAGAATATAACATGGTTCTTGATAAATGATGACACATTTCTAACAACAGTAGTAAAAGCAAGTACAATGACCAACATTCACTGGAAAAAAAAATCTCACCTTCCAGCTAACACTGCAACCAGTTATACATAACAATAACATGTTTAATATTCGCAATTATATGATTAGGAAGCGTAGTTATTATTTTACACTTTAAAAGCAACTTATAGCAAAGAAACCAGGATTTCAGGCGAGAAAAAAAACAAAAACAAAACCAAAAAAACCAGCAGCCTGTGATCTCAGGTGAGCAAAATGTAATTGATTCAAGAGAATCAATTAAAACACTGTTTTTAGAAGTCCTTGCTACTTGCTGAAATGATGTTTTCAGTTCCTTTGTCTCTTATTAGTAGTACTTAACTCATTCTTTACTTAAATGGACTAGATAGGAACTGGGCTGTGTAATCCACACAGTTTTCTCTCCACAGGGAAGCGGAGATTCAAGAAGGTTAAATCCCTCAAAGAAAGCCACAGGCCTAAGCTTTCAAAGAGGACAACTCCTGCCTTTTAGACAACCCCTCCTCCGCTGCATAAATACAAAGCAACCATTATCCTTTAACTTGGTACCTAACTGCTCGGGGATACCAGATCACTGGAAATAGATAACTTTTAAGTTAATCACAGACACGTACTTCGTGATATGCACATTGTTCCTTCTTTTCAACGCGTTAGAAATCAAATCCAAGGCGTTTTGTTTGCTAGACGGGTGCGTATCTCCGGCCCAGTTCTTAGTTTTTATCTACCGCTCTGAACAGGACGCTACCCGTACTCAAAATTAATCTTTGGAGGTCATTACTACCTAACTTTCGCTAAACGTCAACAGTCCTTCATGCCAACAGGAAGGGGATAGGGGAGAGAAAGCGTTATCTCCCCACTTCATTGGTAACATTCAAAGGGAAAATATAAAACCTTCGAGCACAAGAACAAGATTCCTAGATGTTGGCTGTCTTAGAAAGTTTTGTCAGCCTAAGCCAGAGAAACTGGAGTTGATCAGCTTTTCTTGCTGCAGCTAGAGTTGTTACTCTCTTGGGTTTTGAATATTTAAAATCACCTCTTTTAGTTGTATTTTCCATACACGGTAGAACTTTCTGACACCAGGTGGCGATAGAGAGTCACCACTACTTGGGTTTGGGCGGGGTGGTGGTGGTGGTGGTGGTGGTGGTGGTGGTGGTGGGGTGGTCCCTTATTATCCTAAGAAACAAAACAAACAACTTCCCCAAAACCCAAAACAAAACAAAGACAAGCACAAAAGAAAAAACTTTTGAATTAATTGTGTTGCATTAAAAAGAGACTAGTTGGAGGGCAGCGGGAGCGAGCAGCACAAAAAATCGCTTGCTTTATTTTTTTTTATTTTTTATTATTTTTTTATTTTTTGGTTTTTCGAGACAGGGTTTCTCTGTATAGTCCTGGCTGTCCTGGAACTCACTCTGTAGACCAGGCTGGCCTCGAACTCAGAAATCCACCTGCCTCTGCCTCCCAAGTGCTGGGATTACAGGCGTGCGCCACCACACCCGGCCCTTTATATTTTCTAACTAAGACTCTGTAGTACCAGCACTAGGAGCCACTGCCATTTCTAGACAGCATAGAGATGGTCTGTTTTTAACCGTAGCTTCACATTAGAGTCACTTAGGGGCCTCTATCCGTGCCCAGCCCCTTCCAGTCAAAATAACATGGATTTTTCATGTAATTGAGCCCTGGCATTTCTATATATTTTAAAATTTCAGATGTCATATTTAAGCAGGTTGACACGTTATACTTTAAAGTGTTTTTATTGGGGTCGCTGACTTTGGAAAGGATTTTCACCAAGTATAGGGTCTGGCCACAACTCAATAACTTTTAATAGTTTAACTCAGGACCTCCTACTCTTGACAAAGATTATTATTATGAACAGAAGGTCAATATGTTCATTTATTTTGAGTTTTTTTTTAAACTGGGCAGCCCTGGTTATATTAGAGAATGAAATGTCCTATGATATACTTACTTATTTAGAAGCAGCCAAAACCGAAAACTGAAGTCGAAACATATGTTTAGAGGGTTTGATGCATGATCTACGGAGACTGTAGAATCAATGGAAGGTTGATTAGGTGTCTTTATTGTTCAGGGTTTTTATAAACCAAAGCTGCCCCCCCCCCATAAACCTACTCCTTCTTCTGTTACTAGACAACGGCCTTCTTTTAAGAACCTGTGGCCTAGATGATTTTTTTCTTTTTTGGTTTTTTTCGAGACAGGGTTTCTCTGTATAGCCCTGGCTGTCCTGGAACTCAATCTGTAGACCAGGCTGGCCTCGAACTCAGAAATCCACCTGCCTCTGCCTCCCAAGTGCTGGGATTACAGGCGTGCGCCACCATGTCCGGCTGATTAAAACTTTTAATTTTCTGTCTATCTTGATTATGTGCACAGGATTCACCTGTGATGGGATAAGGGTAATAAAAGCTTGTTTTGGGGGGTAGGGACAGGAAGGAGAACACATCAGCACTGAAGGGGCCATGAAGTTGTAGGGCATGCGTGGTCTGATGAGCAGTCGGAGGCAGAGAGGGGACTCTCAGGCCAGGGAGAAGAGTGAGCGCCCGAGGTAGTGAGAGAAGTGACCGCGCATGTCCAAGCTGTCCAGCCGGTGCTAGATAAGTTCTGAACAAGTGCTCCAGGGTTCAAGTGGAATTACATATACATCCAAAAGGTTCTTTAGACGTATCTAAAAGAAAGGTCAGTCAGAGCAAGGCAAGATCCAAGAGTGCGTGCTCCCTGTTTCTGGGGACCAGGCAAGGTTACACAGTAAGTTTCATGCTGTTGGAAACACCACACTGGCTCTGGAATCAGCTCGCCTAGGGCCTGACTGGCTCTGACACCTCTAAGCTGTGCACTTTGGAATACATTTGCTGTAACTCTGGGGCATCTCTTTTCCCATCTGTAAAATGGGAAAATAATCACTCCTGTGGCACAGGGTTTCTTCAGGAGCGGAAAAATTGAGGACCGGGGAGATGGCTCCGCAATGAAGAGCACGTGCTGCTCTCCTAGAGGATCTGAGTTCTACTCTCTGGATTCAAATCAGGTGGCCCACAACCTCCTAACTCTAGAACCAGGGCCTGGCCGTGGGCACCTTCACCCATGTATACACACAAGCACACACACACACACACACACACACACACAACCATTAAAAAGCGAGTAGTGGCAAATCGCTTTAGTTCTCTGAGTGTGGCTTTGTGGATTCTCAGTAGCTGACTCAGCTCGGAGCTGCTGATGTTCTGGCCCAATGAACTCGGGCCTCTGGAGGTAGCATCTAGAATTCAGCGTTTTGACTAAGCGTTCCAAGATTTTCCGATATGCGCTAGAATTTGAAAACTCCTAACGTGGAAGGAAGTAAATCTTAAATAAAGGATAAGTCCATTCTCACAGACTGGACTTGTAGTTATAGGGAGAGAGTTTTCCAGGGAACCAGAGATCAGCAAGGCACTGTGGCCTGAGCCCCTATCATTGAACACACTCAGGGTAAGCGGGAGAGTAAATGTGACATCATCAACTGGAAATTAGTTACCACCCGGCAGTTAAATCTCTCCGGGACACTTTTATCCCTACACTGTGGGTCTAGAGCCCCGGGAAGCTAGGCTGGGAGGAAATACTGTGTTGGGAACATTCCCATCTAACCTCATTTATCCCTGGGGGAAACAAACAACAAACAAACTGAAGATGACTTGTTTGCGTCGGTCATGTTAAATCCTCTATTTGTTTGAGTTAAGTAGAAACAGGTTTTTCCTTAATGTTCCCCTTTACTATCTGGCTACAATACCCCAAACAGCTATATCTTTATTTTCCTGGCCACAGTCTCTGGTTCAATAAGACACACTAATCTTGGGCGCTTCTTAGGGCTCATCGACCCTATCTCCGTTGCATTGCTCCTCGTCTGCTAGTTAGTATGGCCGATCACTCTCGCTCAGGCTGGCTCATTTCCCAGTTGGATTAGAAGCCACCTAAGATCCAAGAAGCTGCATCTGCCTTCATTTCTCCTGTCTATTATGTGTCTGAAATTGTCTTCACAGTCCCAAACCCATCCCAGGAAGCGCCCTACATGGTGATCTTGCATGTTTTAACCGTATAAGAATGCACAGTTTTCACCCATTAGAGTGCTATAATTACCTCACTGTTTTAACCAGACCACCTACCATCTTGTCTGTGCCTCTTTGCTAGCTGACTCTAGAATGTAAAGGCGGTCACAGGCACATTGTACCATACATCTAAATAATATCCAGATGCATCTTAAGCTTAGCTTTAATATACGGATATGCAACATCTCCTTTTAAACCAGCGCTGTAGTGATAAAAAAAAAAAAAAAAGGTCTAAAATAGCTATGTGTTCTATAGTGGATGTGCGCAATTCACAAAGTTAGTCTTAAGACAAAGGATTTCAGCATTTTAAAGACTACATATCACATCCTTTGAACTTGGGCATAAAGCGTAACATTTGGAAGTGAGTATTTTTATAAAAGGGGCCTCAAGAAAATGAAAGTATTTGCCAGCCTAATTATTAACACATTCCTGCCCTCTTCTCTTTGCATCAACAGATCTGCTGAGGGCCAGAGGACTGTATTGTATTGTGTAGAGTCACATGTTTAAAACGGAAACAGTTGGGGTGAGAGAAGACGGAGGACCGTGAGAGTGAGGTGAAGTTGGGGGACCCTCTTCTAGGCCCTGTGCCACATGACTGTTGGGTCCCGCCTGAAAATGAGAAAGTATTGCAATCTTGTCCACTTATGAGTCACCCAAACTGAACTTGAAATTGTAAGATTCGGAGGGAGGGCTCTACACTAACAGATCTACAGCCTTTTCTGTGGATGTAGAAAGACAGACAAATGTACAGAAACAGAGCCAGACCGCTAACAGTAAGGATTTCAAAATATACATCTTTTGTGGTGTGTATTTTTTTAGATCTTTTTGTAATTTACCAACTGGCAAAGCTTATACCATTTATTTGACTCTTAAGTTCCAAAAATTTATTCTTCCCTGACAATAAACCAAAACCAATAACATTTTATGAGGTTTTTTTTAAATAACTAATCTTCATTACTTTTGTTAAATAACAAACTCTTGTTCATTTCTTCACATTATAAATAAATATGGTCCTTGACTAAGAGTTTCCCTAACATGGAGGATTATGGTAGGAAGGTTTTATCTTCTTGTTTTTTTTTTTTTTTATGTGCAATCTTTTTTTTTTTCATCTTACAAACTTTTCTATATTATTCACATTAATTATGGAAGTATTTCTAAAGAGATAAAATCATTCTCCATCTGATTTTCCCCCTAATAGATTCTTCCTCAATGTTTCCCCTCTTTTTGCAGCCTTAAAAGTCTTCGTGACTTTACCTCTGAAGTCTCTTCGTCTGCAACACGTAGTCATCTACACTGGCTAACTAGAATTTTGAAATATAACCCAGAACTAGTTAATATTTCTGTGACCCCTTTGATGATTAAAACCAAAGATGCCAAGTAGCCAGTGTTGCTATCAACTTTAATATAGTTAATAAAAGGAGATGGTGCCAGATTTGCCAGTGCATTGTCTCTCTGTAGTCTTGATGGCTTATGAGGAAGCTACAGTCTCTCTTGACACCTTACCACTTTTCTCTAACAAAAAAATCTTTAAGGTTTTAAATTGGACAGTTAAAGTAAGAATGCTGCTTTTTAAAAAAATTCAGAAGTGGAGGGAGTGGTGGGAAAGGTTGGCGCTTGGTAGATAGACAGACAAGATGTCTGAATTCTACCTCACTAAGACACCAGGGATCTAGAAAAATCCTGGCCTAGTGAGTTAGTTGTCTCTTTAAAGTTAACAGGTAGCTTTGTGAAGATTCATACTAATCTGAAACTAGAATAATAAAGAAAAACACACAAATGTAGGTGTCTCCAATTAGGATAAAAACTAAATGGAGGAAAGAACCACTTATTACCACATCCAAGTGGCCAACTTGGACTTTTTGTACACTTGGTAATTAAGAACTGCAGAAATGGGTTGGAGAGATGGCCCAGCCATTCAAGGCTAGGCTCACAACCAAAAATATAAGAACTGCAGAAACAACTTCCTCCTCCTCTTCTTCCTCCTCCTCCTTCTTCTTTACACTTGGTAATTAAGAACTGCAGAAACAACAGCAACAACAACTTCTTTTCCTCCTCCACCCCCTTTTTTCTTTCTTCTTATTTCTCCATTCCTCCTATTCTTTATTCAAAGGCATGTATGTTCCTAAGTCTTTTCAGTCCTGAAAACCCCTTCAAGAGTGAAGAAGAGATTGTTCCTGTGCCGGCCACCCATGATTGGTACCAAGTGTTCAGTACAGATGGATCCTTTTGTCACAAGGATCTTACCAACTTCTTGCTTGGATTTTTCAGGGCTTCCAATTGTCTAGAAAAACCTGCCTCAGGGAACACTACCTGAGTTTCTATTATGGTGAATTAGTAGATGTGTGGGCCTTTGGGGGTCTCCCTTTAAGCTCTGCTGTGCAGTACTAACTTTCCATTGAAACCAATTCCTGTTGGCATGGTTTCTTCCTGGCTTTGGACCTCTTTTGATCCTAGGTATATGTTTCTGTTTGTTGCTATCCAGTGTGTTTCTGGGACTTCAGGCACAGTAACATACAGTTTAGATTTTCCTCCCCCTCAACTTATATGAAACCAAGTGTCTACCTCCCATTCTACAATGGTATATGTTTTCATTTCCTCTGACTTTGGCATTTAACATGTTCTGTGCTTTAATAGTTTGCACCTCAGCTGAGGAAATCACAAGCTGCTGCCTTCAAACAGATCTTTAAAACAGATCTTTAAAAATCTGTTTTTAAAGCAAACAAATCAATTATTATTCAATCACATTCAATTTTGAGAAGCACTGCTTTTGAACATGCGATAATATATACTTGAAAGCTCTGAAGAGACTGTCATCTCCTGCAGAGACACTTTTCCCTACTTTAAAATTAACTTCACATCTCCACAGATTCCACCTCTGAGAATGTAATACATGCTTTGGCCAACCTCAATTGTTAGCATCCTCTCACATGATCTTCTTAAAAACATGTTGAAGTAAATACCGTGCCATGTAAGTATTGCTTTATACTAGAGTAGGACTGCTATTCAAGGACTTAAACAGCTATTCATCTCATGTGATTTCAAATTTTGTTGCACCAAAGACATCTCAGCTTGATTGTACTTAGCAACAAACACTCCTGCACTTAGGAAACTCACAGTCCAACATTTACGGACTAGATGGTTGGACCAGTCTCAGGCTGATGGGACTGACTGATGGGATGTTTCTCTCTCCAGTCTTCTTTCTTTTCACCCCTAATGAGCAATCCACTAGAACTATCCAATGTCATCCATATCCTGGGTATCCTATCTCCGTCTGTTATGCATGGATGCATTTTCTTTTTTTAAAGAATATTTTAAGTGTGCTCAAATCTAAAAAATACCTAATACATTCACCATTTTTGAACCTTTAAAAATAGAGTGGCTGGAGTGGTTGCTCAGTGGTTAAATATGTAGATTCTTCCTGCGGAGGGCTCAAGTCACACTGGGTAGCTCATAACTCCTGCTTTAGAGAATCCCATGCCTCTGGCTTCAGTGGACACCTGCACTCATGTGCACATCCCATCCCCCAACACACATACATGATTAAAAATAATGAAATAAATATTTTTTAAAAATTGGAAGAGATAAAGTTATTTCTTTTAACAGAGGTATCCCTGATAACTGTGGGGCCATTTTTAATACTCTGAACTTGCGTCCAATAAGAGAGATCCATTATGTGGACTCAACAAGCAATATTGGCATTGGAATTGTTAAGAGTCAAACTCAAAAATAGAAGGCTATGTTCTCACAGGGGAAAGTGCAGTCACAAACTCTATGATGACATTTAGCCCTGTGGAAATACGAGTGTTCTCTAGCGTTCCAGCACTTAGACATCAATTCATGGTGGTCTCAAGCTATGTTTTTGTTCTGGCACATTAAACAGAATGAAGACATATGTCTAAATTTAAGACATCCTTTTAATGCTCTGTGCACGAGAGCCAGCTGAGAAATTTGAACTATTTCAAAGCACTAGAAAAGGAATCGTAGACACATCCTTTGTTTGGGCATATATTTTTAATTATCCTGCCTTTTAATATTCTTCTCCATTTGAGGATAATCAGACAAAATGGATCCTGCTGGGTATTGTCATGCTTAATAAACGTAAGACTGAACATCTGCAAATATGGCGACAGTGTGGCGCGTAGGACGCACCAGTGACCAGGCTGCATTCTGATGTAATTATAACACCACATGGAGCTGCAAGAATGTAATTCCCTGTTTACATTAGTTCTAGCACTTGGAGTAAACTCTTTTTCAGCTAGGTGCTAAGCAATTTCTACCGGGTAAGCATGCAGACTGATGAAGGAATATATTAACTGTGTAGTGGAGATAGTGGTGAGGTCAGACAGAAGAGGGCTGAGGGCTACAGGCTGTGTGATCCTGAGCAGGTCCTAGCTTCAGTGGGAACCCCCACTCAGCTCTCACAAAGCTCATAATAATACACACGGCATCTTCCACCCTTTATCATCACTTCTTCACATTCTCTTAACCGGTTCGAGTATTTACTATCCATTTCATCACTGCTAAAAATCAATTAGGAAACACTAATTGAAGTGTATGGCCCCAACTTGTTAAATCTCACCTATTGGGGCCCATGTACAAAAGGGGCAATGGCTAGATGGTGTCAGAAAATTGATGACACTTGAGAGTCTCAGATAATGAAAACCAGGCTCTTTGCTGTCGGAAACGTGAGGTATAAAAGCAGAGAGGAGTGAGAATACATTCTGTGGCACTGGAGTAGAATTCAAGGCATCATTAGATGCCCAGCATTTAATAGACAAGTCATACACACATAAATAAAAACTAAAAAAAATAGACACACATTGGGAATCTATTCATACATGTATGTGTTATATACATATACTCATTTAATATATAGCTATATGTTTGTTTCTCATCTATTATATTTATCTGTCTGTCTATCTGTTAGTCTGCCTATCATATTTGTATCTACATATCTAACATCTACGTATGATTTTCTGTCTTTTTTATGGGGCATTATAGTAGCATTTTTTATTTTCTATATTCTTTGTTTACATTCCAAATTATTTTCCCTTTCCCGGTTCCCCCCTCTCCCTAAGTCCCATAAGTCCTCTTCCCTCTGCCAGTTCCCCAATCCACCCCCTCCCACTTCTTTGTCCTGGCAATCCCTACAATGCTGCATCAAGCCTTTCCAGGACCAGGGCCCTCTCCTTCCTTCTTCTTGGGAATGATTTGATATGTGGGTTGTGTTTTGGGTATTCTGCGCTTCTGGGCTAATATCCACTTATCAGTGACTGCATTCCATGTGTGTTCTTTTGTGAGTGAGTTACCTCACTTAGGATGATATTTTCCAGTTCCAACCATTTGCCTAAGAATTTCATGAATTCATTGTTTTTAATTGCCGAATAGTATTCCATTGTGTAAATATACCAAATTTTCTGTATCCATTCCTCCATGGAGGGACATCTGGGTTCTTTCCAGCTTCTGTCTATTATAAATAAGGCTGCTATGAACATAGTGGAGCATGTGTCCTTATTGCATGCCAGGGAATCGTCTGGGTATATGTCCAGGAGTGGTATAGCAGGGTCCTCCGGAAGTGTTGTACCCAGTTTTCTGAGGAACCGTCTTGAGATTCTGAAAAATTCTGAGAACAGCGTAATTATGACCATGTATCCACTTAGTATCCAGATCTTAGTTTTCACATATCACTCTCTAATAAAAGGAAACTAGAGTGCACTAGAAAAGCAGCCATCCTAAGCTCATATTTGGAAGAGAACAGGATGGTGTTATAACACACACACACTCTTCTTTCTTCCTGTCTATATTTTCTTCTTTTCATCCTTCTTTTCTTTATTTTTATTCTTGAGAAAGGGCCTCTTTGTGTACCCAAACTGACCTTGAACTGGTGATCCTTTGTTCTGCACCTCCCAGGTACTAGAATTGTGCATTAGTCACCATTCCTGATCCCAGAACATAATGCTGGACCAGAGAGCAAGGATAGACTCAGAGAAAATTATCTACTCAAAGAACAGAGAGGCTAAATTTGATGCCCTTGAACATCAAGATGGGGACAGTAGAAGATGAGAATACACTGGAACATGTGAGACCTTAGGGATATAAACAAATATATCTATAAAAGGATGGGTGTATAAATGAATTTCAACACTTGGAAGGCTGATGCAGGAAGAATACCACAGGTACAAATCCACAGAGTGAATTCCAGGTCATCCTGGGTTTCAGAGTTAGACTTAGATTCAGAAACAGGGGCTGGAGAGAATGCTCAGTGGGTAAAAGTTCTTGGTCCATCAGGGCCTGAATTCAAATCCTTAGCACTCATAGAAGTACCTAGGTATTGAAGACTCATATGTAAATCCTTTGCTGTGGGTGGAAACAAGAGGATTGTTTGGGCTTGCTGGCTATCAGCCTAGCTTGAGGCTCCAGGGAAAGACCCTGTAGTGTGAAGAATGCTAGAACAGCATAGCTGGCATCCTTCTCAGACTGTGTGTGTGTGTGTGTGTGTGTGTGTGTGTGTGTGAATGCACATGCTCCCGCACATGTGTGCCAATGCACAGTAAGCAGGTAGATAAAGCCAAAGGAATGAATGTGTAAGTGAATCTTCTTCCCTGTCATAGTAAGTTGGATTAAAAACTACAGTAGTAGAAAAATCACCATCTGATAACTATTATCATAACTATCCCAAAAGAATCATCAGAGATACTGCAGTTAACAGGTGAGCAGGAAGTAAGAAACAGGATTTTTTTTATTTTAAAGATTTATTTATTTATTTAATGTATATGAGTACACCATTGCTCTCTTCAGACACCCCCAAAGAGGGCATCAGACCCCATCACAGATGGTTGTGAGCCACCATGTGGGTGCTGGGAATTGAACTCGGGACCTCTGGAAGAGCAGTCAGTGCTCTTGACCTCTGAACCATCTCTCCAGCCCAGGAAACAGGATTTTATGTAGTCTTTATTATCTGCCATCAAAATAGTTATCACTTAAAAAGGGAGTGCAGAGAGTTCACATGGAGAAGCCCCACAGACATCATCTGCTAGCAGAGTATTACAATTAACAGCAACCGTGATATCATGTGCTGGTCACAGTGACCCAGCATTTGAATCTGGTCATAAGGAAACATCAAACGCACAGGGCTGCAAGGGCATTCTACACACTGGCAAATGGCCTTCATGGTACATACAAGTTGCACCGGCATCATGGCATACTCCTACAACCTCAGTGTTTGGGAAGCAAAGACAGAAATGTTATCAGTTGAGGCCAGCCTGGGACACAGTGATCCTCAGCTACTTTACAAAGTCTTAGGATGTTTTGGAATAAACATTATATGGTGAAAGTGCCTGGGAGTCTTAAGAGCTACTTCAGTCAGAAAGAGACCAGATAACCATACAAAGCATTCATTTTTAACGGGTGTTTGTGCTAGGTTATTCTTAGGAAAATGGGCAAAATTTTAAATTCGGATGAGCATAGAGTTTGTGGATTTTTTTAAACAACTGTTCTTTAAGCTTAATAAAATTATTAAAACATGTAACAGAAACAAAATGTCACATATCTGACATAGTAAGGGCCCATTAGAATTTTAGTCATCTTAGTCATTGAACCGTAAGACAGTTCTCTGATTGTTTGTATCTTTATTTATCCTAAATGTCCCCAGGTGATGGGGAGAGTAAAATGTGAAACCTGCAAAAATCTTTAACATCTTCAGCATTGTACAGTTTTCTATGTCATGGTACCATGAATTAGAGAAACATAAGTATCCCTACATATACTCTACAAAGATTCAACCGTATACCCAAAGGCCTATTTTAAAATGAGGAGCTGAAAGGAAAGAGGAGGGCAGATGAAAGGAAACCTGAGAGATTCCACTACATCCACCCATGCAGTACCAGCCTTTCAATGACAAAATCATATATCATGTGTTTCCTGAAAACAACTAATTCTCACTTCCCTTCCCTTTCTTTCTTTTTCTTTTTTCCTTGTCGTGTGTGTGTGTGTGTGTGTATGTGTGTGTGTGTGTGTGTGTGTGTGTGTGCACATGCACATGTGCTACAGAGTGCCCGTTGAGGTCAGAGGACAGTCAATGGGAGTCGGGCCTCAACCCTAGTCTGACCTTAGGTCATCGGGCTTCCCGGAAGCAGCTTTACCCCACTGAGCCATCTTGCTGGCCTGGGCAGCTTTTCTGTAATCCTGACTCGCATCTGCTACCTCTCATTCTTGCAGTAGTATTCATTTAAACAGTCACGAGCTTGTCTATCGCCGTGGTTTCAATGTTTGTTTCTCTGGCGAATAATGATATTGAGTACATTTTTATATGTTTGCCACCAAACTATATATTTACTTTTGAGAAATGTGTTTTTGGGTCCTTGGTTAAAAAGGGATGATAGAAATGGATATCTTGGGGTTCTTGATTTCTAAGGGGAAGGGTTCCACTAATGAATACATAATCTCAACTCTGGTTTGCCACATATGGCCTCTTCTGTGTAAGGTGCATCTTTCCTTTGCCAAATTTGTTGAATTATGAAGGATCTTAAATTTTGTTAAGTACTTTCCTTGAGTCTATTAGGGTAATCATGATGTTTTGTCTCTTATATGGATAATGATGTATATTGCTGTTTTCATATGATAAAACCACTCATGTCCCTTAAACTTATTTTATGTAATACTTTTTTTCTATACAGCAACTGGCATGATCTCTTCAAGGGCATGTGATCCACACTTTATCATCTCCTCAGCATTTACTGTATGACTAGGTGGTTAATAACTAACTGATCTCACTTACCACTATGGGATTTACTGGTCTAGCATGTTCTGTGTAGAGCACAAGATGTCATGCTAAGAAAACCTTTGCTGGGCCAGGCATGGTGAAGCACTCAGGAGGCAGAGGCAGGCAGATTTCTGAGTTCAAGGCCAGCCTGGTCTACAGAGTGAGTTCCAGGACAGCCAGGGCTACACAGAGAAACCCTGTCTCAGAAAAAAAACATTAAAAATAAGAAAACCTTTGATAACACATACAGGTTTTTTGACCTTTCAGTGATTTTTTTAAATCTTTTCACTAGACATTAAATTTTTTGTCATCTAGAAAATACCATGTTCAAGAAGCTTCCTCTCCATTGGGTAGTATTGGAAGGAGCTATGTATGCTTCTGGACAAATTTCCAATCCTGGACTCCATGAACTACAAAGGTTACTATATGGTATAATCCTCACGGGCATAGTAGTGGCATAAATATTATGAGAGTAACCACCACTGACTAATTGGACTTAAAGTCCAGTCCACAGGAAGAAACACATGCCTGGTACTGTAAATCTGAACAAGAAGCTATGATTGGGGAGCTCATGGGGTAAATGCAGAATATCAAACTGCTTTCTAAATTTATATCCACAAACCCATAAATTAGTGTATCTATCGGACCTCATCAGAGACGAGTGTGTGTGTGTGTGTGTGTGTGTGTGTGTGTGTGTGTGAGAGAGAGAGAGAGAGAGAGAGAGAGAGCGCAGGTATGTGTGTGTGTAGTGAATTGGTGGGCAACAAAGAATCTCAACTGATCAAAGTGCAGAGAATAAATATCATTGGAATTCTGAGCCATAAATAGGATATGTAAATCAGTATCTCCATTAGACTCAAAGGCCTTGGTGAGCCAGAGAGACCGTAGGAGCCAGATGTCAAAGGGATTGGGGTAGAATAGTACTTCTGGATATGACACAGCTGCAGTACCAGTGAACTCACAGGAGCTGTGGTTGATTGCACAAAACCAAGTCAGTCAACATTCTAGCATGAAGGTGAGATACTATTGACAGTTGATGACTTCCAGGCAATAGAGCTAGATTCCTTTAAGGGTGTGGTTTCACATAAGCTGACCACCACTCTCCAGTGGATGTTCCATATCCACGAATATATGGGTAGTTCAAATAGTCTTGATGTATGTATATGGACACTGAGCTGGGGGCAACGGGGAGGGAGGTGGAGGCAGATCTGGAAGGAATTAGGGGGAGGAGTGGAGGGGTGGATAGGATCAAAATACTTGTATGGCGTGCTCCAAGGATTAATGAAAATGTTATACTCTCAGGCAGCTGTGGGGATGTAAAGTTGATAAATAAGCAAATAACAGGAAAAAAAAGAATTACTTGAGTGTTTAGAATATTCCTTGCTTAAGGTACTTTCTAGACATGTGGGTAAGGCTCACGCATTGTAATTTCAACCAAACTTTCCAGGGATTCAAAAACAGAAAAATAAATAAATAAAACTTCCTAAAGATAATTAAACCATGAACATTTGCAGATAAGAATGCACTGTTTATTAAAATGTTGACTCTATAAAATAATGAAATAAATTCCACTAAGTAAAGACATTGTGGAATATTTGTCAAAACAAAATGTTATTAGTGACTTTGTTTATCTACTATGTTCAACAACATAAAAAGAGTACTTAGAATTTATTCTTCAGTTTAACCTTGAGGAATTTAATAGGTTTATTAATGTGAAAAAGTTTAAAGTTAGAAACCATTGCTGTATTACCTTCTAGAGATGGTAAAGTATAAAATAATAAAATCAGAATTTTGTTAACATAAGCTTTTTGAATACTCATTTTGTCTCATTAGAACCATGAATAGACTTTGACACTTTGTGATTGAACATTGAGACATTCTGCTACCATAGCATATCATGACTCTTGTGACATGGTCTTTTGGTTTTGATGGGATGTGTCTTTCTTTCTTTCTTTTTTGAAAGATTTGTTTATTATATGTAAGTACACTGTAGCTGTCTTCAGACACTCCAGAAGAGGACATCAGATCTCATTACGGATGGTTGTGAGCCACCATGTGGTTGCTGGGATTTGAACTCAGGACCTTTGGAAGAGCAGTCAGTGCTCTTAACCGCTGAGCCATCTCTCCAGCCTGGGATTTGATTTTCAAAAGCATAGCCTACAAAGCTGTCTTGAGACTTGGTCCACTTGGTCCTCAGGACAGATGGCTTTGTCATTTATTAGACATTCTTACTTCACAAGAATTCCACAGCACAGCAAAATAAAAGGAAAACTCCAAAGAAAGGGAAAATATGTTTTCCTTTGTGGTAAAATTATATGATTCTCTAATTAATGGAATTCAAGAAAAGCCAAAATGTGCACCCACATTTTCTCTGTTCCTGAAAGCTCTAATGCAGATTACACACACACACACACACACACACACACACACACACACAAACACACACACACCAGTGTTCTGCTGTTCACATCATTGACCATTTAAGAAGCTAATTTCTTTCTATATTAAAATAAATCCTGTATTAAGTTCTGATATAGGCTTCTAATTTGTCCCATGAATGCATAAAATCTACTCAAATGTGACAAATATCTACTCATAGATAGTTTTTCCTTGGCCAGGAATGTAGCTGATTGGTACAACCCTGGCCTAGTATGCAAAAGGCCCTTGGTTTGATGCTCTGTAAAACACTCAGACGCACAGACACACAGACACAGACACAGACACACACACACACACTAAAGCAAAACAAAATGAAAACAAGAAAGAAAATAAGATACTTCAGTTGGAAAAGTGCTTGTTGTACGAACATGAAGAGTGGAGTCCCTCCCCAGCACCCACATTGGGAGCCAGATGTGACGGTGCGCACCGCACACTTGTGTTTCCAGGGCTGGGGAATCATAAGTAGCAGGATCCTGGAGCTGCTGTCCAGCCAGCCTAGCCTAATCAGAGATCCAGGTCACTGAGAGTCCTTGCCTGATGAAAACAAGGTGCCGGTCCCTCAGAAACAGTACCTTCTGGCTTCCACATGTGTGCATGCTCATGATTTCACACACACACATAAACAGCAGCAGCAGCAGCAGCAGCAGCAACAACAACAAGAACAACAAGAAATCGCTTTTCCTTTCTGGTTACTTGTCCTCTCAGCAGCTTTGGCTTGCTCTTGCAGCCGTCTGTCCCTCCTGCAGACTTGCTGTGGTGTCGTTCGATTCATTCTCCTGGGCCTTTACTAGGACCTGACTGTTTCTATAGTCACCTGCAATACATCATGGTTTCCTTAAGTACCAAAGAGAGTGCCTAGTGCTAACTGTTCAATACTCCGAGAGTTTTTTCATTGGATGTTCTGGGTCCTGTAGCCTTGTTCTCTAATGTGAGGAATTTTGTGTTGTTGGATTAGCTTTCCTTCATTGTTAACAGTGCTTACTAGTTTTCAGAGACTACAGTCTTCATACCAACTACATAATTGGTCACAATCGAAACAGAGGGTCTCAAACATTTTGCAGATTTTTGTGTAAAAGAGATTCCTTTAGAATCAGGTCCAATTAATAGAAACATTGGGTTGCTATGGAGGTGAAGAGATCTTAAAGTTGTTTATAAAGAGTGAATGGGTGTGGATGAGTCGGAGAATGACCCATCGGCTAGAATCTAACCCTTCCCAAGGTATTCACCAGCAGTACTAAGAAGAGGGAACGCAGAAGGCTCAGGAAAGGCCACCAGTTTGCAAATTACAAGGCAGTTTGCAGGCAGCAGGTACAGTAATCACTTTTTTGTTAACATAGAACGTGCTCAGAAGTCTTGCAAATTATCGACTAATTTTATGGGTTTTGCTTTAAAATTCATTATAAATTTTAAATGAAAGCCCACCAGGCTCTACCACTCCCAACATCCATTCCTTTCCCTTGGTCTTCCTACCTGACTCCATTCTCGGGTTTTTGTTTTTGTTTTTGTTTTTGTTTTTTTATGGCTGACTAAACTGGGCATTTCCATTGGTTCCTAACCTGCATAGACCAAGAACAGGACTATTCAGCCATGCATGGAGAATTCACTTATCTTGTACTGTATTTAAGCAGCTCTAAAGGAGTTTTAACTGTTTGCTAGAAATCATAGTTGGTGACTGAATCATGAGGATCCCTTGGCTCATCAAAAGTAGAGTTTTATCTCTCCTTCTCCTCCTTCTTCTGTTCTTCTTCCCCTTCTTCCTCCTCTTCTTCCTCTTCCCCCTTCTCCTCCCCCTCCTCCTCCTTTTCCTCTTCTCCTTCCTCTCCTTCCTCCTCCTATTATTATAATTATTAAATAAAATGTGGGTTCCTTTCTGCTTTTCAATTTCCAAGATGAAACAAGAAAAATCAGTTTTAGATTGCAAATATTGAGCCAAACAACATCCTATTTGATCTAAAAATTGCTGTTAGTGATGAGGAGAAAATAATGTTCTTTTCCCCCAATGACACGTCTCCCACACATTTCACAATGTTAACCTCAGAAAGCTGTGGAGAGCGAGCTCTCTCACACACACTGCTCATCCACACTGTAAATTATCAACTTCAAAGCTGGTCAGATGAAAGGTACAGGCAGAGAGGATATTGTGCTTTATCCAACCATACAATGTTAAACCAGAAGAGACATTCTGCTGGATTCTTATGGGACTTATTAACTAAATGCTGTTTGCCTTCCCTTCCTGGATAACTAACCTACTCAGGGTAAGTAATGAGCTCAGAGGAAATAAAACAAATACTGAGCCCTCCCCAATCCTTCCAACGGCTCTGCCACCCACTAGTCCTTTGAAAGCCGTGTTCTTAATTTTGTTTGACCTAAGGGTTCCAAATGAGCTAAGCAAAAGCGTACAGGAGGCGGTGCAGAGAGAGAGAGAGAGAGAGAGAGAGAGAGAGAGAGAGAGAGAGAGAGAGAAGGTCTCTTTGTTTTCCCATGTGCAACAAGAAAAATTCTCAGAGACATGTCACTCGGCTCATTACATGAGTTTAAGACTCTAGTTAAAAAGAACTATTTTCTGGCTCTCAATCTGTTGCTTGTCTGAAAGGTGTATATTTGGCTGAAAAGCATTTGCTTTTAGACATCTAAGACTTTAAACGGCTTTATCCAAGGTTTCCAACCTCTACCCTCTCTTTTGTTCCAGCCCAGAGTTCCTTCCCTGTCTATTTCCTAAGACAGAGACATCAAGACGATACATCCATTTATTACTTCCCTCAAGGTCACCTTGTGGAAAGGATCAAATTCAGTGTCACTAGTAATTAAATAACAATTTTCAGTTATAGGGAACATTTTAAAAAAGTGTCAACAAATAATGACTCATACAAATGAGCAACCCTTCAGTTTATCATAGAGAATTGTAATGAGTATCAAACACCTGAGACAGTCAAATAACATGGGGTGGTAGGGTTGGAGAGATGGCTCAGCAGTTAAGAGTACTTGCTGCTCTTGCAGAGGATGTGGGTTTGGTTCTCAGCATCCACATCAGCATCCACATCTGGCAGTTCCCAACCACCCCTAACTCCAGTTCCAATGATCTGGAGGCACCCGTGGACACTCGGACACCCACACATACACATAAGGAATCTTAAAAAGGACAGGAAGTAGAAACTAGGGAAGGAATGAAGAAAAGATGAATAGTTAAACGCAGCAAATGGCATACAGTGTGAGCTCTCAGCTTTCTAAGAAAAGGCTGGATGAGCATGGGAAAGGCCAGAAAAACATCTTTCAAGTTTCTTATTTCAGCAAGGCCTTCCCATGGCAATCAGTGACCATTTAAATTGGCTCCAGAGAAGTCCTGCTGCACCATTGCTACTGGGAAGCTGTAGTGAATGCATCCCCACTATAGTTTTCAGAACTGGAAATTGATTTGGATCATTGGCTTCTTGTAAGGGAATTCCTTAAATTTCAAAAGTTCCTGTGTTGTAAAGTGTCAGAGTTATTTATGTAAAGTAGTAGGACTTAGTACTCATTAGTTGATTTTTTTCTGTAGCTTTACATAATAGCAATGAAATAGAAAATATTAAACCAAAGCTCTTTTTATTTATAGTGCATATTGGAATATCATGCATGTATCTTTGAATGTTCTTAAATGGCTCTGTGAAATAGACAGCTTATTACTATATTTTTCCTGTAGCAATAAAGTATAAACATGAAATATATTTAAGTTTTAAAATAAAATTAAACATTGAAAGATCAAATTTATTTAAATGTTCTGCATATAGGTCTTTCTAACTGGGATCTTAGCCCAGAGGGGAAAAATATTCAAAAATCTTAAGCATTAAGATATCTGATAGTAATTAAGGAACCAAAAAGGCTAATAGTTGCTTTTATTAAGTCATAAGATGGGATTTTAGCATTTTAAATTACTTTCCTTTTTTTACATCAATCATACATTGCATATATTATTTAAAATATCCTGTGTGGGTCTTGTGTGTGTGTGTGTGTGTGTGTGTGTGTGTGTGTGTGTGTGAGAAAGAGAGAGAGAGAGAGAGAGAGAGAGAGAGAGAGATGTATCTATGTATGTATATATATTTATGTGTTGATTTGGGTATGCATGCACCAGACTCACCAGGTGTCAATCATTTTCCTCTTTATTTGAGACCAGGTCTCTAACTGAACATGGAGTGCATGATCCTACTAGCCTGACTATCAGGCCAGTCCTACGGACCTGCATGTCTCTTTCACAGCTGGGATGACGTATGCTCACTGGAGCGGCTAGTTTTATGTGCTAAGGATCCTAACTCAGGCCCTCATACATGGGTGGCAAGTACCTTACTGATTGAGCCTTCTTTCCAGTCACAAAATGACAAATTTTAAAATAAAAAAAAATCCTTTCTTCTTTCAATCAGACATGGATATAAAAGGAGCAAAGATGGAAGCTACATTCATTATTTTTATGTATTTGTTGTGTGTATGTGTACATACATTAATTGTGTGTATACTTCTCCTACCCCTCTCCAGAGGTCTTTCTATCTCTCCTCTCCCTCTCTCTCCCCCTCTCTCTGTACATTCATGTGTGTGTGGGTGTGTATATGCCATGCTATGTATGTGCTGAGAGAACAACCTCCAGTGTCAGTCTTGGCTTAGACCTTATTGGACACAGGGTCCCTTTGTTTGCTGCTGTATATTCTAAGCTAGCTGGCCCATTAACCTCTGGGCATTGTCCTGGCTGCCTCTTAAACTCACTGGTTTTATAGATGCAGGCTACTAAGTCAGCTTTACATGGATTCTGTGGATTCAAACACAGGTCTTCACCCATGTTCAGCAAGCACGTTACCCACTGAACTATCTCCCCAGCTCTGGTATAATGATTCTCACAGAGACACTGTAGCTTAACAATCTACATGCACACAATTACACATCACAAGACTGAAGAGGGCATCTTCCTGGATCGCTGAACTCAGTTGTAAGGCATGTAAATGAATTGCTCAGAGTCATACAGTTCATATTTCCTACCACGTCACCGCCGGGTATGTCTGCCCACCCTGGAAGTCTGTTTGCGTGTGCTGTGGCTAATACTGAAAGGCTCAGTTCACACCACATGCCTGTCCGCCTCTGTCCTAAGCACTTTACAAATATTAACTTGTGTACATCAACCCCGTGGAGTAGATAGCATTATCTTCATCCCCATTTACACAAAGGAAGCTGGGAATACACAAGTCTGCTCTGGGGCGTACAGCCAGTGGTAATCGAGACCACAAGCAAACTGAACCCCAGGCCTCTTTGACTGATGCTTTGAGGGCTATGCTTACTCATCTCCTAGCAGCTGTGTTGGCAGCCAAGCGTTCCTTTTTTTAACTGCTGGGTCATCTACAAGACGGATGATGAAAACACTCCATAAAGACCAAGGGAAACAGAATCGTGTCTTCCGGAGATTGCGTTGCTTATGTACTCCCTGATCATTAAGACCCCATTCGACAACCTCATCCCACCGTGAGCTTTAGTCAGTGTTGGGCCCTTTCACAGTGAAGAAAAAGCAGGCTCATGCAAAACACCGAAGGCTGAACTGAGCGTGTCCTGTTCAGCAGACCGTTTGCCCAAGGGTAATTTCTTTGGCCTCTCCCATTGTTTGCTGGTTAAACTGTGGCTTACAGCATTTCAGGGAGCAAAGGCAAAATGTGCTACTCATGCTATGGTAGGACTTTCCATTTCAAGGAAGCGGATTCCAGTGGGAGCGAGGCTGCCTAGGAGCAAAGCCCTTCTTATGAGGTTAATATAAAACACAAAAACAAAAACACGCTGCGGAGCATGACCCTTTCATGGCGCACATGCATTGCATCTGGGCTGCTGTGCAATGTGGGCCCCTGGCAGAGGCAACGTCCACACTTGAAAAGCAGGCGAGACAGAGAGAGACTCTGAGAATAAGAAGGCAGGCAAAACTAATACACTCTGTTTTCCCACTTGAACTTGTAGTAAAATGCACGTAACATGAACCTGTCATTTTAACCATTTTCAGTATGCAATTCGGGGGCAATAAACAGGTTCATGTTTTGCAGCACTGCCTCTCTTTTCCTGTGGAAGTTTCACCATCCCACACCCAGAAAGGGACAGATACCCTTTCTTGTCTCCCCTCACCCTTGCCAGCCAGCCCTCCACTTGCCATCACTGATTTTTTTGCTCTTCAAGGATTCATCTAAATGGAATCACATAATGATTGTATCTTTGTACCTCACTTATTTCACACAGCTTAATACCATCAAGTTCATTTGTAATGTAGCATGTGCAATAATTTCCTACCTTTTAAAGATAATAATCCATTAATGTGTATCCTATATAAACATGATGTGTAATAAATGAGTCCTCCAGTTATCAGTTCATTAAGTCTTGGACTTCTTCCTATTGCAAAGCATAGAGCAGTACGTGTGGATTTGTGACTATCTCTTCAGGTGCCTACATTTGCTTCTTGGAGGGGGATGTTCCCCAAAGTAGTATATGCTAGTCCATATAATTACATATATGCATATATATACATATATATGTATACAACCATATTGTTTCCTACAGACATTCCAATATTTCACAACAAATACTTTTTAAACAAGCTCATGTCTTCAGTTTCTTCTTCCTTCACTTCCTTATAAAGGCTTCTGTGAGCTGGAAAGAACCCAGATGTCCCTCCATGGAGGAATGGATACAGAAAATGTTGTATATTTACACAATGGAGTACTACTCAGCAATTAAAAACAATGAATTCATGAAATTCTTAGGTAAATGGTTGGATCTGGAAAATATCATCCTAAGTGAGGTAACCCAATCACAAATGAACACACATGGAATGCAGTCACTGATAAGTGGATATTAGCCCAGAAGCTCGGAATACCCAAGACACAACTCACATATCAAATCATTCCCAAGAAGAAGGAAGGAGAGGGCCCTGGTCCTGGAAAGGCTTGATGCAGCATTGTAGGGGATGACCAGGACAGAAAAGTGGGAGGGGGTTGATTGGAGAACGGGCAGAGGGAAGAGGGCTTATGGAACTTATGGGCAGGGTGGAACCGGGAAAGGGAAAATCATTGGGAATGTAAACAAAGACTATAGAAAAGAAAAAAAGAAAAAAAAGAAAACATAGAAGTTTGTATTTAAAAAAATAATAAAGGCTTCTGTGTCCAGCACTTACTGTTGGTTCTTAACCATGTGATTGATAACTGTACTAGCTATCACCCTAATCCAACCCAGTTTTCAGTCTTTCTAATTCCTCTTACCTTAATAAGTCATAGGTCTACAGATTCTGTGCAACTTGCACAGCCAAAGAAGAACTTGAATCATAAGAGATATCATGGTCTCCAGGTTCAGAACAGGCTCATGCAGGAGTTGCTCATAGTACAACCAGGTGACATGAATCAGGGATATTAGCCTCATTTAGATGACACTAATTATTGCTGTAATACTTATCATATGTTATCAAGAGTTATCATATACATAACATGTATATCATGGTGTGTACATGCCTCACAGAGTCCTAGTAAATTTCATGAAATATATTCTAGGGGAATCTACGTCTTATTCTCTCTCAGTGCCAACAGTGATAGATGAGGCACTTCTTTTATTTTACATATTTACTAATAAATGTTATTTCCCAACTATAGGAGAGCTAGCATCCCATCTGAGAAATGCAGATGTAGTCATGAGAAAACAAGTTAACCTATGTACCACCTAGATAGTTAAAAAGAAGGACTATTAGGCATTAGAGGTTTGACGTAGTGGTGGTGGTTTTGTTTTGTTTTGTTTTGTTTTGTTTTGTTTTGTTTTGTTTTGTTTTGTTTTGGTTTGGTTTGTTTTGGTTTGGTTTGGTTTGGTTTGGTTTGGTTTTGACAAGGTTTCATTCAGTAGCCCTGACTTTCCTGTAGCTCACTAGGTATACCAGACTGGCCTGGAACTCACATAGATCCTCCTCCCTCTACCATTGATGCAAGCATTAGAAATCTTTGGCATGCGGTCAGGTTCTGAGTGTGAGTTCCAGTACTGAAAATCAAAACAAACAAACAAAAAAATCCAACAAGAAATGAAGAAAGAAAAGGAAAAGCTTACATGAAATAAAGAAAAGAACTGATATTAAAAGACTACTTGTGTTTATTCCTCCCAGTGCTGCTTGATCGAGGTGAGGCCTTGCTTAACACAGTTTCAGGTGCTGGGGCTGGCCTTGAACTCTTCAAGTAGCCCTATCTGATCTTGAGCTAACAATCTTCTCGCCTCAACCTTCCAAGTACTGGGATTACAGGCATGCATGTGTCATCATTTCTAGCAGCAATTATTTTTATATAATTATGAGTCATTTGATTTTTCTGATTCTAAGCTGGAAGTTATTTATATCAATATCATATATCCATAAATGTGTGCATGTTAATTTAGAATATTCAGTTGGTAGATACAAAGAGTGAAGCTAAAAAGAAATCTGGGAAATCCTAATAGTCTAATCCATCCATTCGTTTCTGGAGACTGGGGTCAGTGAGACCTGGTGCCTTCTCATCCTCAAGACCACTGAGAGAACATCAGGGTGACTGGATGGAGAGAGAGCAGACACCATGGGCAACACAAAGAATGACAAACATGAATAAAGACATGACAGACACCCAACATCTCCAGCAGGTTTTCCTATCTATTAACAGATGAAATGTACTAATGGGAGGGGGACATCAACCTATCCCCCAAAACTTCAACCCAAAACTTGTTCTGCCTACAAGATTCACAGGAATAAAGATGGAGCAGAGATTGAGGGAATGGCCAGCCAATGACCTGCCTAATTTGAAGTATATCCCATGTAAGACAGGCAATCCCTGACACTATTAATGATACTCTGCTATTCTTGTAGACAGAAGTATAGCATAACTCTCTCCTGAGAGCCTTTATCCAATACAGCATATGGAAACAGATGCAGAGACCCACAGCCAATCATCAGGGGTACTTGGGGAGTCTTACAGAGGAGTGGGAGATAGAATTGACTGGGCTGGAGGGGTCAAGGACATCACAAGGAGACCTCTAGAGTCAACTAACCTGAGTCCATGGGGGCTAGCAGAGACTGAACCACCAATCACAGAGCATGCAGAGGCTGGGCCTAGGCCCTTTGTACATTTGTACCAGATGTGCAGCTTGGTCTTCATGTGGGTCCCTAACAATTTGAGCAAAGACTGTCTCTGACTCTGTTGCCTGCCATTGGATCCCCTCCCCCAACTGGACTTTTTAGTTGGGCCTCAGTGAGAGAAGATGTGCTTAGGCCTGTAGCAACTGGATGTCCCAGGGTGGGGTGGTACCCAAGCCAGGGGTGCCCCTTCCCTGAGAATGGAGGGGGTAATGGCGGGAGGAAGTTGTAAGAGCTGAACTGGGAGGAAAGGCGGGACACGGAGGGGGTGGATCGGGATGTAAAGTGAATGAATGAATGAACGAATGAATGAATAGAATAAAAAGGAAATGTACTAATGGAAAATGCACTTGGTACAGGATAATGAATAAGAAAAAAAAACAAAGCAAATCATGAAACTAAAGGGTTACAAATCACCGTGTTTACTCCCATGATCTTTAAAATTTGAGAAGGGGCAGACGCAGAAATAAAAATTGTTTTACAAATCAAAATCATGCAAAAGCTGAGCGCTCACAAAGATCTCTGGAACATTCTGTGGGCATGAAAAAGAAAAAGAAGGAAGAGGAGAGGAGGAAGACGAGAAGGAGGAGAAGGAGGAGAGGAAGAAAAAGGAGGAGGAGAGGAAGAAGAAAAAGAAAAAAGAGGAGGAGGAGGAGGAGGAGGAGGAGAAGAAGAAGAACAACAACAACAACAACAACAAGAGGTAAGCAAACAGAAGAAACGGGGTACAGAGGAAACTTCTTGGCATGGAGTGAAACGGCTATTGATGGCCAGAGTATTATATGGAACGATTCCTGTGTGCAGAAGACAAACACTCTCTTTTCCTGTACCGAAGAGTGCAGAAGTACAGTCTAGACCCTGGAGCCCTCTGTTATTCTAATCAGAAGAGGCTAATATCAGAACCGGGGACAGCTGAGTGGGCTATCTAGGACGGGCTGCGAGCGCAGTAGCAATCACAGAGCAGTGAAGGTTCTCATGGTGCCAACAAGCTAGAAAGGAGGCGAAGCCAGCAGCTGATGCTCGCTCTGCTGGGGCCTGTCCTCTTCCTAGCTGGCTGACATCCTTCTCCAGCTGGCTATTTCCTGGGCTGGGGCAGTCTCCGCCCTTCACATCCCCTTCTGTAGCTGCGGTTTGGCACTTTGCAAGAACCCCACTGCCCAAAGTTCCCTCTGGGCTTGTTTCCAGAGAGCTATGGCCTGACTGTTTCCACTACTGACTGAATTTACCCACAGAACCGGGTGGAGGCAGCTTTTTTTTTTTTTTTTTTTTTTTTTTTTTTTTTAAGATGGCCAAAGCAAATTGGCATGAATGACTGAGAGCTCCGCAGTCATAATCAGATCTGGTGTCTGGGACACTGAAGAACACAAGCGCAGCCGGAAGCTACTGAGAAGGCTTTCTGCCGCCTCAGAGACATCGCTGGCTTAAGATTTGGAAGCATTTGAAGGTTGAAGGAAAAGCTCCTCCTTATACGGGCCTCTGGTTGTGGCCAGAGGGAGTTGTCAAACTGAACTTGTGAAGCAGTTTTGTTTTCTCCCCCCAAGAGGTAAGAAAGTGACTCTGGCTTTTTTTATACCCTGGTGGTGTCAAGGCAGAGAGCTGCGAACTGTGGCCGGCAAGCCCAAGGCATCTTGCCTGCCCTTCTCATTCACCCTCTAAGCCCAGCATGGTTTCTTCACTTTTAGATCGTTGAAAAGAATCAAAAGAATATTTTCTGACACATGGAAATGATATGAAATTCAAATGTCGATGCCCATGAATAAAGTTTTATTGGAACGCCGCCACGCCCATTCCCTTAACGCGCTGTCTCTGACTGCTTACAGGCTTCAAATGCAGAGCTAAGTAGTTGCAGCTGAGACCTTATGGCCTGCAAAGTCTGAAATATTTACTATCTTGCCCTTTACAAGCAGCTGCTTTGCTAACTCCTGGGCTAAATCGGTGGCCAATGGGAGCAAAGGAAGAAACGAGAAGTGGGCGGGAGCTTTAGAAATGAAACTTTTTTTTTTCTCTCTACTTGCATGTTTAAGTGAGACGGTGGTCTCTGTCACACAGAGGGTCAATAAGACTTTCTTCATTATTATTGCTTTTGATACCTCTGCCTTGTCAAACACACACACACACACACACACACACACACACACACACATTCTCTGAGTTCAGAACTCAGCAATGTGCTTGTGATCCACTGAAGTTTGACAATTGCGGAAGGAAGGGACAGTAATAAATTGCATGATGGACCCTGAGGGATTAATCAAAATAATTTTAGGGCATGTATTTAATATGTCGAGATGATAACAGGCCAGCAGGCATGTCAGTACAGTATTCTAATTACAGACACTATTATAGCAATTCAGGCGAGTTTGTATGGACCCAAAATGAAGGCAGTAGCTTTGGGTTACATAGTATATAAGAATGGCCTCAGAAACCATCAGCCCATCATCTGGAGTCCTCGGGGAGCATGTTCCTGCGTAGACAGACCTTTAATACACAAAGGGTAATCTGAAAGCTAGCAGCAGCAAAGTAAGACCCAAGAGGATTTAAGGGGTTGTGAAGCATTTCCAAAGAGACCCACCCAGGTCTTACACACTCCCTTCCGTAGTTTGAGAATCCTCCTGGTTTCTCCGCATGGGACCTGATCTCTGTCAGCTGTGCTCCCAGCTCACCCAGAGGCATGTAGAAGAGAGATGGCCACATTGCCAAAGGCATCTGGAGGGAGGTCGGGAGTGTCCTGTCCTGTTTCTTAGAGATGCCTGTTTCAGTCCAGCGCTGCTGCTGAGACATATTTGATGCACCCAGACTGATCATGAGAGCTCTCTGCTGTACTTTTCCAACTCTGAGGCGTCAGCTCCTCAGCTGAGGCTGCCCGGAATCCCTTTCACCAATTCCTGACTGCTTCTGGACGTCACTGAACCGCAAGCCTGATGACAACGGACCGTGATAGCTCAAGCCTTCCTGCTAGACGCTGTCCGGTCGGCCAGCTCTCGGCTCCTTTCAAAGAGAGTTTACAGCTTCCTTCTGACCATAGAGTTTCCAAGAACTTCTGTTCTTTTTTTCCCACTAGTCTTAAACTAGGAGATAAAGGTGAAGTGCTGGTCCCCTTTGGAGAGAACTTGGCTTTTCCCCAATGCCATTTCTTACCAGACATCTTCTTAAGATACATTGGTATTAACTGTTCTTCTGTCACTGTTAAGAGTATGTGAGCAGAATGGACTGTGTGGACCCTCCCTGGAAATAAGTACATTAATCCTATTTGAAGTCTATTATTTAACTTTCATATTAATCTTGAGAGCTTCCAAACTCCCATCCTATGCTATTTTTATTGAGGCAATTCAACTCAGAACTCAAGGGGAAACACTAATATTTTTTGATTGGAATGTTGTTATTTGTCTTGATCTGAAAATTAATCAAGCTGCCAAACTTGACAATATATAATCTAGCAATGTATTGTCAATAGAAAATGGATAACAGAGAAAATTAATTCTTCCTCTCTTTGATTTCAACTTGCTTTGTTTTGAGTCCTGTTTTGGGGACTGAAGCTGCTTCAATGGGGACTGAAAAGGACAAAGCTCTTTAAAGAAAAAAGCGCTGAAGAAAGGTTTGCCCTTAATATTAAATATTTGAAGATTTAGACTCAAAAGAGTACTGTAACTTGAAGCAGCACACCTTTTCCAAGTTCCAGAGTGAAAGTTGAGTCTTAGACATCCAAGCAAAGACAACAAGACACCCTGAAACTTTCAAGGCGGGAAAAACACAGGAAGTATTGTGATTAAATAATTTTTATAGATATAGCTGAGGCCATAATTAAAATTGATCCTCTACTTGCTTAAGTGTCATCTTTTTTGACATTAGAATATTATCAATCTAACATTTCGGCTCATGAGAAAAAAATTTCTCACCAATTTATAAACATTATTTTCAGAAGTGTTAGTATAAGTTTATGTAATTAGTAAGAGTGATAATGATGTCTTTTCCAAGTAGATATTTTTCTTTGTAGCTGTTGCTTTGTTTGCCTTTATAATATCAAAGTAAAGCATAAAATGATCAATATTTTTATCTTCATTTTAGGGTAACAATATCATATCTGTCTATAATGTCCTACACTCTTTTATGTAGTTCACAGTACCATGTGATAGATTTA
The DNA here is from genome assembly GCA_964023405.1 of Apodemus agrarius. NCBI lineage: Eukaryota > Metazoa > Chordata > Mammalia > Rodentia > Muridae > Apodemus > Apodemus agrarius. The sequence goes on from OZ030005.1 coordinate 169,095,738, forward strand.
AATCAATCTGGTGTGACTTTCTTCAGTTTTCCTGCAGATGAACTAAAATTCAAGCAGATGAGTGTCTGTTCTGTGCTTCAGAAATGGGGATCTATCAGGTCAGCCAGTAACTGCTATAGAAAGACCAGAGAAATAATTCTGTATATCAGATGATGTCAACTCAACATTCTTGGTATTTTACTTTTCCAGAATTACATTTTCAATGATGTGAGTTTGTCAAGTGCCATGAAGGACCTCCTAGACTTTAGGTATTAGGACCAGTGTTATGTTTCATTCCAAATTCTAGCTGTGTTGCTTAGTATAGAGTTCTCTCTCTCTCTCAACCTCTCTCTCTCTCCCTCTCTTTCTTTCTCTCTCCAATTTTTAATCTTTAAAGCCTTGCTAAAATAATGCTATTAAATAAAGAGTACATATTGAATCATCTCTTTGTCCTGACGATCTTCATAGTGGCAAATAAATATTTCTGTGTAGGTATTTGCTCCCTGAAGACCCACAAGTGGTTGTTAGGAAGTGTCCACAAATTACAGGCAATAAATTCTCACTAACCACAAGTAAGAGGCATCATAAAAATGCAAGGCACATAAAATAACTTTAATATGCACGTGTGTTCTGGATTTGTACCAGGTGGCTACTGTATGACTGTTTTCTTGTCTTTATATACACAAAGAAACTTTATATACATAAAAATGTTTTCAACAAGCTGTGTAGGATAAATATTACCCATAATTACTTGATTTCATTCAATTTTTAACAGTGGTAATATGAGGAAAGGTAACTTCAGTATATCTAATGCTTTAGAATATCTGAACAGTGGTCATTTTGAAAGACTTCTGATTTTAGTAATAGAAAAAAACGAACAAAACCATCACTGAGTGAGCACTGGCATTCTGTTTTGTGAGGCATGAATGTGTAATTTCTAAAAAATTAAATATTTTTTAATTTGAAAAATTATTAGAATGTTACAGGTACCCACAGAATTTCCCATTATCTTTGGGGGAGTTTGAATCTGGCTTGGTAGAAATGCGAGTCATCACGGGTACAGAATTCTGGAGAGTTCTAAGGAGACCAAACATTTGCTTTTCCCCACTGAGAAGGTTTGTCTTCCTCCTTTCTACCTAATAAAAATCATCTTTGAAGGCTTACTTCAAAAATCTTCCAAGAAGCGCTATCGTGCTCTCCTGTGATCTGCTCTTTGTTGGGCCCTATTGTCTCTGTATCTAAGGTTCGGAGCCTTCAGCCCTCTTCTCTGTCTCCACTCACAATCCTCTATCTTAAGCTTTTATCACTTTTTGATGAGATTTTTATCAACACTGTCCTTTTTCTTGTCTGTCTGTTTCTCCACCAATCCCATTTGCAAACAGCTGCGGTTTAATCTTCTTAAAGAGCCACCCCAAACCGGTCCTTTCTGCTCATGTTTTTCTCCCATTGGCTGCTCCTATGCGCCAAGTAAAATGATCATTGAATCTTGCTTTTCTTTTCAGTCTTCTCTGATGCAACTTGCCTCTTTTTCATCAACAATCTTTCATCCAACAGAACAGGGCAATACTGGTATCTATATAACGCTTCTCTTTAAACAGACCATATCTGTTTCCCCAGCTTCCTCTCCCTCAGCCAGATCTTATCCAATTTTCAAAGCCAGGTCTGAATGTGGACCTTCTAGATACCTTTTAAGAACTCTTGTCTAAATGTCTCTTTTCTGCTCGGATACTCAATGTTCTTAGCTGCAAAACTTACTGTGTATGTGTAATAAAGTCAACAATACACTCTTGATTAAATTGCTTGAGGTTTATTTCTTGTCTGTTTGTATGATACCACTGAATAAAGTCTAGTTCTTGGCTTTTTAAAATTATGAGTCAAGAAGGACTGAGAGCACCAATCCAACACAGCTGTCATGAATAGTATGTATTAGTACATGGAAAAATAAGTGCCGGTAAATGATAGATATTGCTATGCACTGTGACGCTCCCCTAAAACAAGCTGTGTGTGCGATTTTAGTTTGTTTGTTACTGTGTCTCAACAGATGTCAGAGCGCATGCTATTGGTTAACCAATGTATGTCAACGAACCTATATTTCTGAAGTCCCATTCTGCCCCTTTCTATACTTTGGATAACTTCAGACAGTTCCCTGGAACCATACTTGACTCTTGGCTCAATGCACCAAAGTTCCTTAGAAGAATAGTTTCCATTCCCAGAAAGGTAGGATGAGTGATCCTTGCTTTTCTGCTTAATTAAATACTTAGAATCACCAGCAATGAGAAGACATAGGAGACAAGGTACAGAGCAGGTGCAGGAAACTCTCATCTCATTGCATGTGTCTCTCTCTTAGAATACTTTCAAGTAGAGCTGAGGATATAACTCAGTGGTAGAACATGTCTAGTGTACACATGACTCTAGGGTCTCTTGCATATCCACCATTCCAAGCTAACTAAACAATGGGCATTTCTTAACTAAGAGATTATGAACCAAGAGATCATATGCACACTCTACTGGGACTCATTTTGAGGAGCCCCTTTGTTTACACAAGACTGTGAGTCTTTAAGGAAATAGCATGCTAATTCTAGATTGAGCGTTAGAATTTCTTGAAAGGGAATGCTGTGGGACCACAGGGACAGCATTTATACACACGCACTTGTTAACTTACAAAGACTACATTTTGAACTAAAATATTAGTACTTGTCTTTCATATAAAAACTTTCATATTTCCATGAGAAAAGGAAAACATTTCTTAGCTTAGCCTTCAGCTAAAGTTATTAACAATCATAAATATTGCAATAGAAAAACAACTACCATTTGCTATGTATACAACAACATAATCATTATTCTAATTCAAAATAAACTTCCAGGATGGATATCATTGTTATTCCTATCTTGGAGGAATGAAATGGAGGCTCATGGTAGTTCATTGGTTTAAATCACAAGTCATGTTTTCAATAAACAGAGGAGGCAAGAGTCAAATCCCCTGCCCTGTTTTCAGTCTCCAGACTGCTTCATATGGATTTAGTTCATAAATTTGGTGTATGAAGTTTTATAAGTTTTGCCTATAAAGCATATTATGGCTACAAAAGTTTAAAATCTGCTCTTCTCTGAGTTATTTGGTCCAGCTTTTTAGTCTCCTGCTATGTGCTAAGAACGTATTTATTCGAAGGGTCCTCTGAGAGACTTACCCCGAAGATAACTCTTCCATTCAGCCTAAGCACATATTTCTTAATGTTAGGCTCCTTTCTCTTTCTTCAAAATAAAGTCTCAGAATGGTTAGTCTAGGTAAGGACCACCTGGCCTTAGTCAGAGAGGCAAGAAATAGGCATATTCCACACAGGCTCCCTTGACTGGCTCTCTGCTCCTCATCAAAAGGTGACTTCATCCTCTAATAAGTCACAGATGTCATGAAAACATTCTCAGCAGCCAGGAGGTGAATTACTCGTGTCTACCAATGGTATGGTGGGTAATCAATTGATAGTGTATACATGTAATGGAAAGTTGCTTAATCTTATAAAAGGATGAACCAATGTGATAACATGGATAAGCCAGCCGGAAAGGCATGCCTATGACGTAGGCCCGGCATAAGAAAGATAAACGCTGTCTGCTTCCACTTACAGCAAGTATCTGGAAGACTTGGATACTTAGGGCCAGAAAATAAAATGGAGGTTGCCTGAAGTGGAATTGGAGGGAGGAGAGAGGAGAGTTACCTTATTAACAGATTTAGACGTCAGTCAGTGTCCAAAAATAATAATAGTGATTTCCTGTAAGACAGTATGTAAGAGCTGAAAGTCTGCTATGAAACAGTCTCTCCTAGAAGCAGCTGCATCAACAAGACCAGAGCAATAGCAATATCAAGGTCATGATAATGTGGAAGGGGGGAAATGTAGCAGGGTTGTACTCCTAGACAAAGATGTACAAGAAGCTGGTGAGTGCTGGAAGAGGGAGAATTAGCCAATATGGATGAGTCCCCATATTGACTGTCCAATGCGGCATAGATAGCCTTGAAGCCATATACTCACCACCAACAAAATCAGATTCAGCAGAAGACATACATATACATATACATATACATATACATATACATATACATATACATATACATCATCTACATATACATATACAGATTCAGATACATATATATATGTGTGTGTATGCATATATATGTATATAACAATAATAAAGAAAAAGACTTGCAGCTTAAGAGTGAGAAGTGGACATGGGAAACATTCTGTCTCATTTTTTTGTTTTTGTTTTTGAGATAAGGTTTCACTGTGTAGTCCTGACTGCCCTGGAACTCACTCTATAGACCTGGCTGGCCTTGAACTCACAGAGATCTGCCTGTCTCTGCCTCCTGAGTGCTGGGACTGACTAAAGGCATGTGCCACCCACTACCTCCCAGCTATGTAATTTTATTTCAATTAAAAACATATATATATATATATATATATATATATATATATATATTTTTTTTTTTTGGTTTTTTGGAGACAGAGTTTCTCTGTGTCGTCCTGGCTGTCCTGGAACTCACTCTGTAGACCAGGCTGGCCTTGAACTCAGAAATCTGCCTGCCTCTGCCTCCCAAGTGCTGGGATTATAGGCGTGCGCCACCACGCCCGGCTTAAAAACATATTTTTAAAAACCCGCAACAACACATGATGATGTCCAGATTTTAATCTTCATAGTTAACCTCTCCATTATAGGCTATATTATGTATATTTATAAATAAGTTATATATTTTTATAAATATATTACCAGTTCCACTCTTATTGTTTGCCCTGTGGTATCTGAAAAGTATCCCAGATGAAAGAATTCTTAAGATCATCCCTTTCCTCCCTGTCCTCTTTTAGGTAAATACCTTTAACATACCCATTTAAGAAAAACAATCTATCCTCTGCCCGAGACCATCCCTGAAACCTTCTCTCAGACCACTCAATCCATCAACATACTCTCGACTGACTACTGTAGGTATAGAAAAGCATGTAGAGTTGAGAGGTTGAACACCAAGTGATGCGAACAGCCCAACTATAAAGCAACCATAACTATTATGAAGTTTGCTGCCAAGCAAACCTCGGACTCACCTACTTTATCCACCTCCGTCCGCCTCTGCTAACGCCCGCAGCCCCACCCGCCTGCATTTTACTTGAACTACTCTCCTTTCTGTCAGTTTACTTTACATTTCCAACTCCAAATCCACCCCTCCAATGGATTTTTATAAGGTAAAATGATCATTTCAAGGCACAATCAAACTTCCCCATTCCCCACCTTTAGGAGTTCCCTACTGCCTTCATTTGTAATTTGGCATAAATTATTATCAACTTATTATGTCCCTGGCATTATTCACATTGTTGAAGACACAACGGCAAATAAGATGCACAAAAGTCCCTGTCAAATGTAACTTACATTTTAATAAGGGCAATATAAGAGATTAAAGAAATGATGAGAAAGAAATGGCAGTGTGCAGCATGTTGGCTAGGGACAAATGGTGAGATATAGAGCTGGGCAGGAGGAGCAGGAGCGGGGAGAATTGGAATTGTGACATTAGGTCGTCTGGTCAAGAGAGGCCTGAAGGAGGTTAGGAAGCATGCAAGAGGAATTTAGAGGATGACCACACCCCAGGACGAAGAAAGAGCAGGTGCGGAGTTAAAACAAGAGGTAAAATGAATGGGGGAGAGGAGGTTCAAAGATGGAGTTAGAGATGACAGACATATGGTACACAGGATCTCATAGACGGAGTGTGCTGCTGGATGGAGAAGAGATGGCCTCTGACTTGGGCTTAAAGAATCATGTGTCACGGGAGTGGAATGAGGGCCACGCAGAACACACCAACTCTTCTGTGACCCTTTGGATGAGATGGTGGGATGAAGAGAGTCAAACTAGCAGTCTATGGCTACCATCCTAACATGAGGAAATGTGAGGGGAAAAAAGGGCTAAGGAACCTGGGTCTGAGTGGATTTCACTTGGGAATCACATCAGATATGGAAGAAAAGAGCAGGTGGCCAGATGTTTAAGTACAGAGTTCAAATGAAAGGTAGCGGCTACAGATACGACTCTGGGACTGCCTCAGACACATCTGTCATTGGAGGCCACGAGAGAGCTTTGATTCCTTCTGTTTGTAGTCAGTCATGTCCCCAGTGAGGCCTGGGTCACTTTCCTCTCAAGTCTTCAAGCCCAGGCTAAGTTAGCTTTGTTTCCTTGTTTCTAGTGATTTGGTATTTTGCTGTCCGTTGTTCTGTCTAGAAGGGGACTCAGGATTGCATTGTCTCTGTCTATTGTCTCTTTTCAAGGACCATTTCAACGAAACGGTTTCCATCTCCATCTGCCTCCTGCTTGGAAGCAACTTTGTCCTGCTCACATGTTAAGTTTTTAGTATTTAAATGACCAGTTTACAATTCACCTTCTTAGGCAAGAGTAGTCTATTTTTGCTTTGTGAAAAGGCTAATCATTCAATTGATATTTAATGAGAGAGATAATTTATCTGTACCTCAGAAACAACAAAATTATCATAAAATGTGCCCCAAACAAAACACAGGTAAATAGTTACATCTTGAGGTATAGAATGGCAAAATTCTGAGACATTCCATTTGATGATGTTAGAAAGTGTTATAAGCAATTTTCTATTTGCATGATACTAATGTATATAGTATATATTAGCTATATACTATATATTATATATATAGAGTCCACTCAAGGCATAATTCACATACAGCCTCTCCCTCTGCCCTTGGGTACTATCTCATATTCACCTGAGAATTTTGCAGTGCTTGACCTATACCTTTCAGAGTCTTGGATATCTGTAAAAGTGATCCTCATATTTACATAGATCCTCCAGATGGTAAATATATCTTGAGTGCTCATTGAAATAATGCAAAAATAAATCATTTGAAATCTTCATGAGAGAATGGCTGGTAAGCCTGGGTGTGGCCACTCTTGACTATAATCTCAGTGCTTGGCCCCTGAGTGGCAGAGGCAGGGTGATCACTCCAAGCTTAAGGTTAGACTACATAGTGAGTTCCAGGCCAGCCAGGACCCCATAGTAAGATTCTGTCACAAACAAACATTCATACAAACAAACAAAACAACAACAGTGGTCGTTGAATGGTCATCTTTTTTTTTTTTTTTCCTGTCTCATTTCCTTCTCACGGTTTTCTTTAAAGAACTCAACATAGCAATACTTATCATTGCAATCTTTCTCTCCTTTTTCTTTCTTAAATCTCTCTGATGGAACTCAGGGAGCCAGTAGACATGGGGTCTGGGCCGGCTTCGCCTTGGTAATTTGGTGCGCCCTTTCATCTCCCTTCAACAGTCTTATGTTCATTGTTTGTGGCTGCTAAAGCAGTAAAGGCTGTTTGTCTTCACGGCAAAAACCAAGGCCAGGAAACTTTGAAGTGTTTTCTGTTGCTTAATGTCACCTACTGTTCCTGTCAGCAAACCGAGATAACTCTGATGGACCGAGGTGTCTGGTCTAATTCCTTTATTGACACACAGTCCTGTCTTCAAACACCAGTGTAAATGAATAAGTACCGAGTTAGCAATGTGTCAGTAATAGGCTGCCAGATAAATGCCATTGTTTATATACTGATCCCTGTTCCTTAAGGCCCAAGCAGCTCAAAAATCTTACAAATTAGCACCTCACTGAGATCAAAGAATTGTCTCTTCTTTCTGCACTTACCTACTTGGAGGGTCAAGCAAGCAAATGAAGTTAAGCTGCCTCTCTCTGGCGCAAGTCTTTCTTTGGAGGAAGAACAAATGGGAGCTCTGCACTGCCACACAAAGACATGCCAGAGAAGAAAGGAGTTTACTTGATTTTGCTGTGTAGCCGGGGAACCCTCGGGTTAGGTTCTTTGGTTATTTCACATTTTATCCCCATTACGAATCTTATATTGAAAGGTCAATAGCGGAGCCATGTTCACTTACTTTGAGCAATCAATCTTTTGTGATCGAATGAAACAGAGATCAAGCAATTTTTGAATCAGTAGAAGTTTCATAGAACCTACAAGCTTAAGCAGAAAGCATGGAAAAAGATCCATTTTTGAAGGAGTTGAAAATGAAGATGTTGAAAGTTAGCTTTATTGGTATATCTTCTTTCACCCTGTGGGTGCTGGTCTTCATGCTTGGAGGCAAACACTTTTATCTACTGAACTATCTTACCGGTACCACATCATGGTTTTTAAAGAAGATTTTAAATATACTCTTTTTTTTTTAACCAACATTCACAAAATTAAATTTGACCTATAAAGCAAGTTTGAATATAATTTGCTTAATTTTCATGATAAATTTCTAATAGGAAAAAAAAACCCACCTAGCATTTTTGGGACCCATCAAGGCTAGAGTAAGACCATTTCCTGAGACCCTATAACTCCCAGGTTTGTGAAACCCTAACCATACTGTGTGAAATCTACCAATACCAAGAGAACTCCAGCACGACTCTGAAGATAATCTTAGAACAAGTGGGATTCTTTCTATGTCTCTAAGCTTATTCAATATTTTACTACACGTATCTTCCTTGTGGACAGCTGGTGTCAAAGTTAAATATAAGGAAATGTTGAAAAGTTACACTGGTAGAAATGAATTAAGTGCCTAGGGACTTGAACTTATGAACTTAATAAATACTTTTGCTCAATTGATCAAGAAGGTTATCCAACAGCTAGACAGGGATATCTGAATAACTGTCTTGATGATTCATGCATTGGTGAAGAGAAGCCAGCATAGTGTACTAGAAAGAACATCCTGCGTCGGGGTGCTGCTGTTGGTCTATGTTGCTGTGTCGAGTAATTTTATTAATTAAGGCTCAATTTTCTCATGCCTGATGCATGTAGCAATGCCCATCGCTTTATACTGCAGTTACTGTAAAAATTCATGGCAGTGCCTCTGTTGGTAGAACTTGGTTTTAGAGGGTGGTGACTGTGTCAATGGAGTTGAAACATCCATGAGATAGATGGTGGTTCACTCTAAGAATTCACAACTGGTTAAAGTCTAGAGCAGTGGTTCTCAGTGTGTGGGTTGCAGCCCCTTTGGCAAACCTCTATCTCCAAAGATATTCACGATTCATAACAATAACAAAATTACAGTTATGAAGTAGCAACAAAAATAATTTTGTGGTTGTGAGGTCACTACAACATAAGGAACTGTATGAAAGGGTCACAGCATTAGGAAAGATCGAGAGGACAAGTGTCTGGGATTGCTCAGGCGTTATCTATATTACCTGTGCTCCCTGGAGAATGCTCAGCCATGAATGACATCTATATTATACATGATCCCTGGAGAGTATTCAGCCATAAATGGGTCAACTATATTACATATGTTCCCTGGGGAGTACTCAGCCATGAATGACATCTATATTATACATGATCCCTGGAGAGTACTCAACCATAAATGGGTCAACTATATTACATATGTTCCCTGGGGAGTACTCAGCCATGAATGATATCTATATTATACATGATCTCTGAAGAGTACTCAGTCATGAATGACATCTATATTATACATGCTCTCTGAAGAGTACTCAGTCATGAATGATATCTATATTATACATGCTCTCTGAAGAGTACTCAGTCATGAATGACATCTATATTATACATGCTCTCTGGAGAGTACTCAGTCATGAATGGGTCACCTATATTACATATGTTCCCTGGAGAGTACTCAGCCATGAATGACATCTATATTATACATGCTCCCTGGAGAGTACTCAGTCATGAATGGGTTATCTATATTATACGTGCTCCCTGGAGAATACTCAGTCATAAATGACATCTATATTATACAGGCTCCCTGAAGAGTACCCAGCCATTAATGGCATCTATATTACATGCTCCCTGGAGAGAGCTCAATCATGAATGACATCTGTATTATACGTGCTCCCTGGAGAATACCCAGCTATGAATGGGACATCTATATTATACAAGCTCCACAAGGCTCAAGAAACATTGCAAAAAGAAAGAAAGAGAAAGATTATAAGAACCAAAGGTCAGAAAAAATGGGAGTGAAACTGTGTCTCCTGGATACCACTGAACCAATGCATTCAAGAACTAGTAATACCTGTAGTTGCCTATACAAGACCTGTATAAGATCAAGCCAGTTGATGTTCTGGGATTGGGGGAAAGGGGTTCATGAGCCTCCACCTTCAGCTTAGATGATGCTGAAAGTTGGTAGATGCTAAGGGAGAGAGAGTCAGACATTTCTAGGGCTGTAGTTCCTGGTGAGTTGACCATGCCTTACACCCTTGAGTATGGGTTGCACAAATTGAACTCAGTGACCTTAAAAACTAGACAGGAGATGTGAGGTTGGACAGGGATAGATGGTGGATACAGATCCAAGAGGAGCTAGGGGAAGGAGTTTGAGAGAGGTAAATACGAATAAAATATGTTGTTGGGGGCTTGAAAGATGGCTCAGCAGTCAAGAGAAGTGTCTATTCCTTCAGAGGACTCAGGTTCAGTTCCCAGCACCCACATGGTGGCCCATGACTGTCTGTAACTCCATTTCCAAGAAAATTCACACCATTTCTGATCTCCATGGGCACCAGGCATGCCCACCAGACATGCATACAGCCAAAATACCCATACACATAAAATAAAATAAAAATTTGAAAATACATCATGTATATACGACATTCTCAAAGAAATCATTATCATTGTATTAAAAACAACAAAAAAAGATCTGCTAGCAATTAAATTATGTTAATGAGTCTCAATAACCGAAACAGCGCCTACATTTCTGGGTTTTTGAAGTGTGGTTTTTGAGTGTGGAGGGCCATTCTCCTTTCCCACTGGAATGCTTTCTTAGCTCACTGAAAGAGTGATTACATTGCTTAAGCAATTCTTAAGCCTCGGCTCTGGCCAGCAGTGGATTCAAAGGCACATGCATTGAAGGGTCCAGAGAATTTTCTTATAAGAGTTCCTTTTGATTCAGGTTTCAGGCAGTTAGATGTCAAACACCACAAACCCAGGCCCTTAATCTTTTTTATTTTTATTTATTTATTTTTTTTTGCCTCAACCCCATAATAATGTTTTTGAGGCTAATAAGCCACAAAGTGGGTTTTTTTATCCTTCCTCTTGTAACGACTACTAAGAAAATATAAAGTTCTTGTGCTTTCTTCTTACATTTACTTTGGGTCTTTGAAAGAAAAAACACACGGAGAATTCCTACTTTGGTGTATGACAATGTTTGTCTCTCTTCTCTGGGAGATGGAGGAAGAAGACGCAGGTGACACCTTTGAAGCAGTTCCATAAGTGAGCATCCTGAACTCTGACTACAGTGCTTAGCCCTGGAGTGGCCACAATAGGAGGATGGGAATGGGGAGGGGGCGGTGATTGCTCAGTCTTTCTTTCTTTTCTTTTTTTTTTTTTTTGTTTGTTTGTTTGTTTTGGTTTTATGGTTTTTTGGTTTTTTCAAGACAGGGTTTCTCTGTGTAGCCCTGGCTGTCCTGGAACTCACTCTGTAGACCAGGCTGGCCTTGAACTCAGAAATCCACCTGCCTCTGCCTCCCAAGTGCTAGGATTACAGGCATGCGCCACCACTGCCCGGCGCTCGGTCTTTCTGGAAACCCACAAAGCACCAGTTGTGAAAACCTGTACCAAGGTGTTCGCAACCAAAACTCCAGTTGATTTTTGTCACTGTTTTGAACAAATAAAAACCTTGCAGATCCGTGGTTCCGTGGATTATTTGTAGAAATGTTGTCATTTGAACTCTTCTCCTGCTAATAAGGACACGCAACACCAGAGTAAAGAAAACCAGTGTCAACAGCTGCTGCGTCCCAGGCTCTATGACGCCATTGTTTTTTCATTTTGTGCAAGTTTTATACTTAGGTGATTGTTCTGTGAATAATAAAGATTTATTATCTTTACTCCCACTGATTTTAGCTTTAGCCACACAATAAAAAACAGCATTAAAATTCCTGTTATTCTTTCTTCACTTTGGACAAAGAAATAATTTAAATATGTATCCTTGAAGAAATCATTTCTGAAATTAAAAGTATAGAAATTAGAATAAATTTTAGACTAAAATAAAAAAAAAGTGTTTCTTGTAAATACTGAAGGGTCGTTTAAGAAAATGCACAGAGAGGATGCTTTGCCAGTATTCTCCTGAGATCTTCCTACCAGTGTTGACAAGAAGAAAGGAGAAGGGAGGATGAACCCAGGGGTTAAGGCTTTTCTCCCACCAGATGAGAAAAGTCATCCCTCTTAATGCGAGTTAGGTCAACAGCCCTTTCTCCAGTCTCCTTTGTGATGGATTCATTTCTGTTCTATTTCATTCCCCAGCCGAGAGCACACTCCCCCTACAGCCTATGGTTTAGCTAGCAGCCCACAGAGGAGAGCAGGCCTTGGAACCCATGTAATTAAGTTCCTGTGGGCAGGTCTAAGGATCCATGAGCTCTCTCCCTGCACAGTGCATCTCTGTGCTGGCCTCTGCCCAGAGGGGTACAAACTGAAAAGAGAACATGTTTTGACCTACCTCACGACTTCATAAACCATACTTTATCCCTTCAAATAAGCCTTACATACCACCATGTTCTGACATGCACACTGAATACATTCTAATTTTACCATCTGGTTTACTGCCTATATAATTTTAAATAGTTGTTTTTCTTCACATAAATGCTTTAGCATATAATACATTCCCTTACATTTATACTATACATTTATACAAAAGCTAGGGAGTTAAAAAAAAAAAAACTAGGAAAATCAGAACGTCGATACTCTACTATATCGTATTTATGCATTTGTGTATTTATGTATAACCCTCAATAGAAATTGAGATGTTATCAGAAAATTGTATATGTATATATATTCAATTTTTATATATACAAAAATGTATTTATATGTTGTGCATATTTGTACATAATTTATATACATATATATGTGTATATAAAACCAATGGGAGAAATATGGGGCAATGAGAAACATACATTATAAAAGAAATATAAAATATATAAAAAGAAATATAAATAGACTAGAGTAGGCTTAAGTTGCTGCCAACAATGTTGGTCCTAGGGTCCTGCCAGGTTTCTACTAATGGGAAGCCATTTTAAAAGGAATTATCCTAATACTTGAGACAAGTAGTTGAAAACTCACAATTATACATAAAGCAGCCATCTTGCTAGTCACAAATTATATGGAGAACATGGAGAACAAGTATGCTTCTTTCTGTCCTATAATGCACGAGGACTTTCCTACTACTTTCTCATAAAGTAGATATGATGTGGCAAGAGGTTGGCAGGAATCAAGTATTTGAAGAAAAATCTGTGACCGACACATTTGGCAATGGTGTAGGGTTTGAGGGGCATGAGTCAGGGGATGGAGAGGAGACTTGTGTTATGCATCTTCTAGGATGACACTTTGGGATGTTCAGAAGGCAGATTTCAGTAGTCTTTGTAACAGGACTGACTTTCATAGGCTACGTAGTGTTACAAAAGACTGAATGCCAACTGTGTACAAACTTGATAGGTGAAATGTATCACAAAGGTGTGTGGAAGTTTTGTTATGGAAGTTTGCACAAGTGGCATCCTAGGAAGAGTATGAGTGAGACAGAGGGCTTAACAGGCAGTGTACGATGGACGCAAAAGCATCGTTATCCATGGAAATTCTGTGTGTTTCCTCCTGTAGTCCTCAGAGTAACCACGGGTACAGATAACACTCTCATAGTCTGGCAGGCAGTCAAACTGTTGTCCCCCAAAAGACTAATCTAGTCAACTATTAAGCTTGCCAAATCATTCAAATAAAAATATATGGTTGAATTTTAATTTCAGACATGCAAGAATTTTTAGTAAGTACGTTCCAAATATTTTATACCAAATGCTGATAAGTTATTTCTCTGTAAAATGAGCCATTTAAAGCCAGATGAAAATCAAATTTAATTTAGATTTATTTTATATTTTATCTTATAACTCTACCTTAGTAATACTACTAGGTATTCAAACCCTGACTTGTTAGATGCAAAATTCAACATTTTTATTTCTTCCCTATTATTATTCACATATGTTAAGTAATTGAAAATTTTCTCTATAAATGAAGATAAACTTTGCAATATCATATACTGTTTTGAAAACTTAGATATGTATGTAACTAACCTACTTCTTAAAATTATTTTTAAACTTTTAAGTTAAAAGTTTAAATAATAGTTATAGAAAAAATGAATATAAATAAATAGTAAAGAAAACACTAATAGTCCCTTTTTGGAGATAACTTTCTATTGTAATTAGCTTTATTTTTTATTATTTATTTAAATATGTATTGACTTTGCACTGTAATCTTTGTAATGTCAAATAATTTGAAAATACCTTTTTTTTTTTTTTTTTGTGATGACAGACATTTGGAAATCAATTGGCAGTATTTGGACAGCAAACACCAGCAAGTAAAAAAACAAATATAAAAGCTTTTCACAAACATTCTTTCTTCCTTTGAAGAGTGAGAGTAAGGATTCTTATCTCGTCTAGTAGATCGACTGTGAAGATGTGAGTCTCCCGCACGGCGCAGGCATGAGAAGTATGTCTGAGGCTCCCGCACGGCGCAGGCATGACGGAGACAAAGAACTGAGATAAAGCGACTCATCTCATCATCACGAGATAAAACTGAGAAAGTACAAAAGAAAATCTTTTGGCAGATGACTTGAGTCCTTACGGCCTGTTAAAAGTGAAATAAGTATTTTTGTAGGAATACATGTCAAATAGCTCTGTCATGTTTTCCTTCAATTTGTACAAAACAAATACTAGATTTTCTTTCAGGAGAAGCAGAAAAAAAAAAGTAAACCACATAGATACATCCTTTTATGTTGGGGTTAGGGTTTTTGTTGTTGTTCAATTTGACACAAGCCAGAGTCATCTAGGAAGAGGGAACTTTAACAGAGAAAACACTTCCACCAGATTGACTGGCACACAAGTGTGTAGGGCATTTTCTTAATTGATGATTGATGTGGGAGGGCCCAGGCCACTGTGGCCAGTGCCACCCCTGGGCAGGTGGTCCTGACTGTGAGCCTGAGAGCAAGCCAGCCAAGAGCATTCTTCCACAGTCCCTGTGTCAACTCCTGCTTCCCAGGACCTGGTGTTAGTGCCAGCCCTGCTTCCCTCAGTGACAGACTATAAAGAATATGCTAATATATATACATATATATATATAAATAATAAAAATAAAAACAACATCCCCAAACTCCCCCAAAACCTAACCTTTCTTTCTCAAGTTGCTTTTGGTCATGGTGATTATAAAAGCAATAGAAAGTGAAATTATAGCCTTTAAAACTTGTGAGAGGCTAAAAGAGCCCTTTACAGCTTTTTATTATGTGAATGGCTTCCTTTATGAATAGGCAAAATAGTTAGACTAGGCAAAAGCCAAACACCAACAAAAACAAGCAAAACAAAATTACAAACTAAAACAAGCAAATAACAACAACCCCTCCCGACCCATGATCCAGCTGATTGACCAAATTCTGAATTTAGGACTTTGTTCATCTCCCCAAATGCGATTCCACTTATCCGGCAACACTCATTGCTCTTTGCTGATGGTTGGGTTGTTGCCTAATGATGACGTGATACTGGTGTTCAACGTGCTTTATTTTTATTGCTAATATTAAGAAGTTTATTTATTAATTCAATATATGTTCAGTAAGTATAGTGTGCTGTTATGCATCAAAGGAAGAGAGACACAGTCTCCTGTCTTTGGTAGCTTGCACATTGGCACACAAGGCTCAAATTGAACAACTTAAGTATTCTGCAGAGTGGAGACTGGAGCTGACAGGAAGAGAGGAAGTTGTTGAAGACAACATTAAAGCAAACATTTTAATTTATGTTTAGACCATAGAAGCAGAAATTTCCATCTGGCCCTGGAGTTTTTAGCTCCACCCCCCCCCATATTATTTGCAGAGAAAACAAATAAAAGAAATGAGAACGATTAGAAGAAAATGACCAAACCCTCTAAAAGCTTCCACGAGGTGGTTCTCCTGTGTGTGGAGTTTAAGGGCTTCCCAGCAGTAGCTGCTGCCCTTGTCACACTTCACTGTGGAACTCTGTGGTCTGCTGGCTTTCCTGCTGTTGTTGCTTGGTTGGTTGGTAGTTTGGTTTTGTTGTTGTTGGTTGGTTGGTTGGTTTGTTGGTTGATTGGTTGGTTGGTTGGTTGGTTGGTTGGTTGGTTTGTTGGTTGATTGGTTGGTTGGTTTGTTGGTTGGTTGGTTGGCTGGTTGGTTGGTTGGTTTCTTGGTTGGTTGGTTGGTTGGTTGGTAGTTTGGTTTTGTTGTTGTTGGTTGGTTGATTGATTTGTTGGTTGGTTGGTTGGTTGATTGGTTCTTTGGTTGGTTGGTTGGTTGGTTGGTTGGTTGGTTGGTTGGTTTGTTGGTTGGTTGGTTGGTTGGTTAGTTTTTGTTTTTGTTGCTGTTGCCGCCTGTTTTCCTTGCTTCACTTGGGGGAAGCCAGAAGATCTCCAGGAGGTCTAACAGTTGACATTTATACATTTATAAAACCAAGCACCCCTTGCTTCTTTTCTTTTTAGTTCTGTCCATTTTAAATCCAATATGGTTTCTAATAGATATGATCTGTGCACTGGCTATGTGACCATAAAGTGTGGTGCTGGTCTCTTGTCTGTTCCAAGTTAAGAAACGGATGCGACTTTTATCTCTTCTTCAGATAAAGAAATTAAGATATGAAGAAAAGAAATAACACGCCCCAGGTTGTGGAGCTGGTCAGGCAAGACAACCTCAAAGGCAAATAGCTCAAGGACAGAACCTTCCA
This sequence comes from Apodemus agrarius, assembly GCA_964023405.1. Lineage (NCBI taxonomy): Eukaryota > Metazoa > Chordata > Mammalia > Rodentia > Muridae > Apodemus > Apodemus agrarius. Next base: position 169,112,428 of record OZ030005.1, read on the forward strand.
CTGCCTGCCTAGTCGCTGGTGTCATTCAGGCCATCTTTACAGGCCCCTCCACTGTGACTGCAATCTATTTTTTCTTAAAGAGGGGAGAGACAATTGCTTAGGAATTGAAGTCCTTTGCTTAGGACAATTTTTATGTCTTTTTATGTTGAACCAACCTATCAGAGGACATTAAATAAATATCAAATTGCAGTAAGTATCACCCAACTGGTCCCAGTCAATATGTGAACTCAGAAGCAGGCACTCAGCCACACTGACAGAGTTTATGATCCATGTTTTACTACTACTACTACTACTACTACTACTACTACTATTTAGCTTTTAAAAAGCTTGACATTCATGTAACCCTACAGCTTTTTGTGCAGATACTTTAGCCAGGGATCTTCCAAGCATAATACATACAAAAACATATTTTTGTGCTCACTCATACATACATGTGCTCACCCTTCACATCAGGTCATCTTCTGCCCTGGACAGCGAGTAGCTGGCACTGTTGGTTTGTGGGTTTAGACCCAACGGTGTCATTTATTACTTGGAAATAACAAAAGCATGTCAGTCTTGGGCTGATGCTGATCAAAATGGTTCTTTCAAGAGTTTGTTGCTATGACACCTGTTGTCTCTGAACTGTGACACAGATACCAAATTACTTTTCATGAGAAAAATAAACTGGTTTTGAGAAAGATGGTTAATTAGAAGAAGCTGCCTCTGTGTGTGGGCTGAGGAAGAAGAGTCAGGTTTGAGGAAGAATAGGACCGGTTCACAGGGGGGAGAACGGAGGAGTATCAAAGTCACACACAGGGAGTGTCAAGACAGTCAAATAAAAGGAGGTGGAACAAAGCCACAAAGGTCTCTGTAGGAGAAGACAGGAGCAGTCCAGAGCAGCTTGGAGGCTATGGCGGAAGCGCGTTCTCCCTGAACACCCCAGAGTGACTAACCTCAAGGACGTGGAAAGCACCGCCATCTCTGCTGCTCACAGGAGTGACAGGAAGTCTGCTGGACATGGCGCAGACTCCCTGATGGCCGCAAGGGTCTTCATGTGAGAATTATAGGGACCGGTAAATGCTCATCCAGGGTCCAGGCACCTGTGGGAAGGTTAAGTACAAGCACAGGTGAGGATTCAAGGCCCACTTGGAGCTTGGAACACACACACACACACACACACACACACACACACACACACAAAATCTGCTATAAAAAGTAGGATTTCAGCACGCCAGACCCCAGTTGGGTCAGGGAAGAGGGGGGTTCTGTGGCTGAGAAAATGCCAGTGAAAGCTGAGTTTGACATAGAAACTGTTCTCTACAGGAAAGGATACTAAGATAACCTGTCTTGTTTGAATCACTTTGACCATCTTCAATCTATTTCTAGAGTCAGCTGCAAAAAGAAAGGTGGAGAAAAGGAGTCTGGACAGACTTTAACAGTGTTCATCACTGTAGGAAGCAATTCTGAAGGGCTGGGGGTGGGAGAGGGGGGTGATAAAGAGACTCTGCTCAGGAAGAATCTTAATTCGAATGCCAGAAACATGTATGGCTAAGGATATGAAGAAGGTATCTTTTATGTTCTTATTCCTGCTGGAGTTCAGGTCATTCTCAAATAATAACCTACCACTTCCAGGAAATATGGAATCATTTCCTTCACAACAAACAGCTCTCAAACACTTTTGTTAGTGTAGAGAAGGGGGTGAATTTACAGCCACAGGTCAAAAATATTTAGAGATTTCTAATAAGGTAAAGACACCTAGCAGAAGCAAGCCTTCTCTATAACTGTGCTCAGATTTTACTCTGTCCTCATCTCTCTCTCTCTCTCTCTCTCTCTCTCTCTCTCTCTCTCTCTCACACACACACACACACACACACACACACACACACAAACACACACACACATTTGTTTATACAATCTAACTTTACAACTCCTGGGAATGTACTCCCAAAGAAGCTTGGTCAGGGTAGTACTACAGGGAATCTACATATCCATGCTCATTGCAGCCTTATTAACAATAGTTATGTTATGGGATAAGCATAGGGAATCTGTCAATAGATAAATAGATAAAAGATAATGTGATGTGATATATGTGCACAATGGGATCAGAAGTCATTGTATAACAGGAAATAGACAAAACACATGTATATTACCTAGCTATAAATATGTGTATTTGCTACTTATTTATCTATCTACTTATTTATTCTACCCACTGAAAAGTTTGAAAGCATAGACAGTTCAACATAAATGAATATTCATTTGCTCAAATATTGGTTTCTAACATCCCTAGAGAAATGGCTGAATCCAAATTTATTAGGATAGGAAAGTACAAGCTAAACCTATAATAACTTAACCTTACTGTTTTCGAAAGGCGTAAAGAATAATGGCGACATATAAGAACCGGGGATTTGTTTGCAGGGCTTCCTATTGACTATATATGGTACTATTTGAGTATCACAATGATGATAAAATGGTACCATTGAATCAAAGAAAAACCCAGGATTGGGAGGTAGAGGCAGGCAGATTTCTGAGTTTGAGGCCAGCCTAGTCTACAGAGTGAGTTCCAGGACAGTCAGGCCTACACAGAGAAACCCTGTCTTGAAACAAAACAAAGCAAAGCGAAACAAACAAAAACAAAAAACAAAAAATAAAAGAGAAAAACCCAGGAGACAATTTTCACAAAAGTAAATTAAAAATGTAATGAGGTAGTAAGAGAAATTATTTATGAGAGAATATCAAACAATCAAATGGAAAATTATCATTTGATGTCCATCACAATTGTGTGTAAATTGGGGTAATTCTCTCCAAAGTGTTTGCCAGTTTCACAAAAAATAATTAATAGTGATGCTTTTGTAGAAAAGAAAAGTCAGAGCAGACATTAGGCTTGAAAAGGGAAAGTTATCATCAGTGGTATGAAGGAAGCCCTGTGGTTTGCCCCACAAAGAAGGTTAGATGTACCTCCTTTGATATTCCTGCCAAGAATGCACACAGCTCATGCTATTTGTAAAAGAAAGTCTCATGGAGCACACTAAAGATATCATATGTAATGGAAGTATGGTATATTAAAAACAATCAGTGATATGGAAAAACAAAGAAACGCAAGACAATTTCCTTGACTGACCAGTGCTAAAAAGATGTGCAATTAAGTAAACTGTTTTTCTAGACTGAGCATGAACAGAACAGAAAAGAAATGTTATAGGTTCAACTGGCTAAATTTGAATGAGGTCGATACTCAGATTAGTGAGAAATCAATGTGACGGCTGTTTTAAAATTTATCTTTCAGTTAAAAATTTTCATGTAATATGTTTTCATTATGACACAGAAATGTCTGGTTTCGCGGGAAACTCGGTGATGTCATATGATGTTTTGCTGAAGCAGACACATGAAAGTACGCATGATGTTTAGATAGAATATAAATATGGCCCCACAGACAGTGGGAGGAAGCTCAGGCATTGGTTCAACTAGCTCTATTTCACTAATCTTCGCTGACAAGGCTCTGGCATTGGTTAGCCTTACAATACATTGCTGATCTTCACTTGTGATGATTTCGTAGAAACTCACCACAGAACTTCCCCTGATATTCCAGCAGTTTCTTGCTGCTTCAGTGGACTGGGCAGATTAGTGGAACCTCTTCCTTTTTTTCTATATGGAGCAGCCACTGCTGATTGTGAGTGGTGATTACCAAGTGGACTGGACTGGGGCTGCTGATTTCTGTTGGTGTTTTGCTAATAAACTGCTGATATCCTGACAATGAAAATTGGAATAGCCCCAAAGAACTATTTCTAAACAGGTTCACAATCCCTGTTTTCTATTAACTGTTCTTTCCTACTACTTCTAGTGGGTGGTCGACTAGAAGGCGGGGTTGCAGTGTTTACAAAACACCTTATTAAAGTAGGTTTTGAAAAAGCTAAGGCTACATAATCAAATTCTCTTCTCACTCCCCAACTCCTTTCAAATCCTCTCTGCTACCATACTCAACCCAACTTCATGTTTTCTCTGTCGTTCTCAAAAGAGAAAGAAAAAAGAAAACCAAAGCAAACTGAGAGAGGGAGAGAGAAGAGAAAGAGAGAGAGAAAGGAAAAAAAAAAAAAACACTAGTTTAAGACAATACCAAAACTGAAAAAAAGCGCCCCTCCCCCATGTTTTGTGTTTGTCAAGGACTTCTAGGCATGAGGCCTGCCATGGGGTGTGGCTGATAGACACAGTGACCCTCCATTGGAGGAAACAGATTTTCCCAGAACATTCAATTATAAATAGCTCTTGGTTAGGGGTGGGACTTTGGGACCACTTCTTTGTCTGTGTGCTTTTCTTGATGTGGATAGTTATGCACATGTATAATTTGGGACTTCATACCTAACATTTGCTGTCTGAATGGCTGTAACTTTTCTGTGGGGAAGGGGCAATGAAATCAATCATTCCAATTCAAAGAAAGGTACAGAGTTAGAACATAATTCTCATCATCAAGTTAACAGGATGAGGGAAAAGGAAGGAAGACATCTGCATGTCAGTAAAGAGGACATTCTAAAATCTGAATTTCCATTTTTGGTTATAATTATACTATGCCACTTATTACAGTAGATATAATCCCAATACTTATTCCCCAAACGACTCGACTTAAGGCAAAACAGGAACAGCATGGCTGGTTTAACTTCAATGTTTGTAAAAGTTTTCCTCAGCAAATTAAAATTTCCCATAGGCATGGCATGCTCAGTCAGGACCACCTATATGCAGCTCAAAGACAAACTGTGGGCACAAATGCCCCTACAGTAAACGATAAACACATGGATCTACCAAGGGATATTTTCATAATGCTGTAACTCTAGACTTCTTCATGTGTTGAGGAAAATATCTTTTTGAAATATCTCTGGAACTGTTTAACATAGAAAACGAATGGGCTTGTTTGAAACATTTATGGAATGCTGGCTGTCGAAGACACAAAGACACATCTTCGTAAATTTGCTTCTGGATTCATCCTCATGACCTAGTAGACTTTAATCCATTAGTAGTCACCTTCTGCATCTTAAGGAATATTGCCGCCCTCTACTCTCTTGGTTTATATTTATTTCCAGTTGACCTGCTAATTTTCCACTCATAAAAGGCAAAGGGAATCTAACAGTAAATCTTTCTTTGAGTCTCTATATGATTCTCTATTTATTTATATTTAGTTTTATATGACTTTATCAATGCTTCATGGTCACTTTAAATTGACTAAAGCTCAGGGGTTATAAAGTTAGTATCATGCTAGAGGCTACAACTGTCACATGTTCAAGTACATGTAGCTGATGATGTTCCCACTCATCTCAAAAAATAACAAGATGAGAGAAAAGGAACGTCTTCCTCACTGTTTCATTTGTCATTTCGGGAAATTTATCCTTTATTTGATTGGTGAGAATGCTCTCATGAATTTCTTAACCACAACTTAATGAAGGAATATTTAGAAATATTATTGAGGCATCACAGGAAAAAAATAGTTCTACTTATGCAACTATCCAAATTAAACTGAGACGACTCCCTTTTAAACAGGATTTTGAGAAAATATGAGAATTTCTCACTTATTGCCGTTTTATTTATCCATCACACGAGTATCAGTGTGATGGATACTTATTTATTCTGTTTCTTGGGAACGATTCCCCGTCTTAGTGTTAACTCCCTACCTTACTGGTGCTGGACGTGGGTAAAGTAGTTTAGGACACTGTATATTGTTTTCTACTACACCCACACTTAATTGGCTCACTACTGGTGTCTATGTCAATGAGGCCATCAGGCTAGAGAATGACTCTACTTTTGAGACTTCTGAGGGGGGAGAAAGTCTTCTGAAATCTTTCTAGATACAATTGAAATCCCAGGAGTTCATCACCAGAGCTTGGCACTCTCAGATAAGCCATAAGAGGGAGGAGCAAGATGTAGCTTGAAACAACCTAATTCAGGGCAAACCCAGGACACCTTACTTACCACACTAGCAGAGTGTAATACAGATTAATCAGTGAGCACTGAGTGACTAAAGGCACCACGAAGCTTTCTTTCCTCTAGACCTCTGCTGTGGCAGGCGCCATGATGGGACTGAATTGTCTGCCACCTGTAACTAATGTCCTAGACACAATCATCTATCTGTTCAGTTATGCCAGTGATGCCTATAGGACCAACAGCAGCATTTCCCATGATGTAAGTTGACAACTCAGAGATGGTGGCTGTTTTCTGTTATGTGTTTACTTTGTAACAATGTGCTGCCCTCTTCCACTAGTAGTTTTCAAGGTGGGATGCAATTCTGATAGTAATGAGTGTGTACCACCCGCTTTCACCTCATCCTTAAGGACCTCCATGAAGGGAACTGTGTGTTGAGTCTTGGCTCCCCTCTTTACCTCCACAGGAAAGAATTGCCTGACATACATGAAATTTTTTGTTAGATTTTCTTATTTAAAAGGATAGTGATATTCCATGCTCTGTTTAAAGTACTTTCCCTGAGCTGACCAATTTAATCCCACCAGCCTTATTTTACAAGCTGTTTTCCCCACTTTATTTTATTTATACTGCGACACCTATAATGGAATGCACAAGGATTGGGCAATTTATAAAGTCTATCACTCAGAGTAGGAGATTAAAGAACTGACTGGTGTTTAGTCTGGTGAGACTCTGACTTGTTAGTTTCTTACAAAGCACAAAGCAGAAGCCAGGGCAGGTTACCCTTAGATGGCTTGAAGCCTCTTTTGCACATTGGCAGGGACTTCAATGCTAGAATAAGGGGGAGGAGGAGTCAGCTGCTAACAGCCTCCTGCTTAACATTACCCCATTGGTAACATCTCAATTTTGTGATTTCTCCATCACACAGGTCAGCAGACTGAGGCGTAAAAGAGTTGCTGAGTCATGCTTGGTCACACAGATGGGAGTAGGGATCAAAGCAAAGCAAGACACATAAAATGCCTCTCTCTCTCTCTCTCTCTCTCTCTCTCTCTCTCTCTCTCGTGTGTGTGTGTGTGTGTGTGTGTGTGTGTGCAGGTATGCACATGCTACAGTGTAAGTGTGAAGGTCAGAAGTCCATGGCCACTGTTTTCTTTCCATCTCTTGAACCAGGGCCTCTCTTGTTTCTGCTGTACTGTGTTCTCCAGGGTAGCTGCCCTACAACTCTCTTGGTGATTCTCTCATCTCTGTATCTCATCTCACCACAGGAGGGCTGGGGTTTCAGATGTGGCCACTGCATTCAGCAGTTTTTTATGTAAGCTGGGGTGGGAAGAGTTCAAATTTGAGCCAGCAAGCTTGTTCAGCAAGTGATTTTAGCCATGAAAGCCATCTTAAATCCTCCCTGGTAGTGACTACGTCAAATGGCCATGTTGCTTTTTCTCAAAACACTTGAGTATCAAACATTTCCCAAGACAATAATTGCAACAGCATGTAATTGTCCCTGGAGACAAATGATCAGAGATCATACCTAGCGTGGTTCATCACTGTCCTCTCAACCATTGACACAATGGTACCTTCTCATTAGGGCTGAATGAGTCGTTTTTAAATACAAAAGAAGAAAAAGACAAAAAGGAGACAAAGAGAAAGGAAGAAAGGTGAAGAGGAGATAATGATGTCTGACCAAGGCTCAGAGAGGAAACTTAAGACAAGTAATCAGTGGGAACTATTTCAATTATGTCAGTGACTTTTCTGCTCAGTTCTAAGAGGCTAAGTTTGCCAGATAAATAAATGAATGTCACTGTTTATATCAATGTATATATGTTCCCATATTAAATATCGATGAAAACTAAGATTCATAGTAACAACATAAGTGTGGTTATCTACATCAAAAGCTGCAAAAGCTAAAGGTAGGTAAGTTCCTTAGATGCATGTGAGCTGTAAAGAAATATGCCAACAAGATACAGAGAAACAGGTCCATAACAAGTTAAAAAAAAATAGGAGCAGTAATAAAAAGTTTCCCCTCAAAAGAAAAGCCAGGACTGGATAGAGTTACTTCCAAATTGTACCCAATCTTATTCTACAAGATACAGCAGGGAAGAACTCATTCTATGAACCCAGTTCAGGGTTCTCTAGAGTCACAGAACTTATGCAATGTCTATATAGTCAGCAATTTACTATAATGATTTACAGTCTATAATCCAACTAACTCAACAACGGGCAGCTGTGAATGGGAAGTCCAAAAATCTAGTGGTTGTTCAGACCCGCAAGGTTAGTTGTTTCAGCTGCTCTTCTGTGGAAGCTGGAATCCTGAAGAGGTAGGTTCCAACACACGTGCTGGCAAGTAAGTGCAAGCAGGTGGAGAAGAGTGAGCCTTCCAACGTGCTTATGGAGGCCCCCAGCAGAAGACGTGGCCCAGATTAAAGGTAGGTACCACCATGCCTGGATCTGGACTTTGCTTTGTCCCAGGCTGGCCTTGAACTCAGAGAGCTGCTTGCCTCAGTCTCCGGGGATTAAAGGCATATACTACCTTGCCTGGGCCTAAGCTTTTTGTGGCCACTGTGCCTCAAGATCTCCATATCAAGATCTGAACCTTGATCTGCTTCCATATCAACCTCAAGATCTGGATGACGGGTGTGCTTTCCATTTCTGGATTATAGTTCATTCCAGATGTAGTCAAGTGGACAACCAGGACGAGCCATCACACCAATATTAATCTGAAAATAAAATAAGGACACACAGAGAAAAGATTATAGGCCAACTGTCTTCTTAAACATAGGCAAACACACACACACACACACACACACACACACACACATCTCAATAGAATAATTGCAACCCAATTTCAAGAACACATTGTCTAATTGACAACCAAGTTAGCTGTATCCCAAGAATAAAACTTGGTTCAATATTTGTAAACTAATACATACAATAAAACATAGACAGAGAAGGACAGAGATCACATGGCCCTCTCGGTAGATACAGAAAAGGTCTTTGATAAAGTTCCACATCCATTCATGTTAAAAGTCACGAAGAAACTACAAGTAGAAATATTGTGCTTCAACATAATGAAGACCACAAATGACAATATAAAATAAAATAAAAATACTATGCTTCAACATAATGAAGACCTCAGAGCCAACATTATAATAAATGAGAAAAACAGAGAACATTTTAACTAGAATCACTAATGAGCCCAACTAGTGATCTAGAGGCTATGCCATTAAAGAAAGTGACACTCCAGCAACCATTAGCAGCCACTAAGTCCCCAGGAAGGGGTCCGGGAGCCTCCTTTATCTCGTGGGATGCTGAGAGGCCAACTCTAGTGCAGGGAGCCACGGCTGCTGGGTATCACATCTGGGTGGCAGGAATTCATGACACTCCCCCACATTCTCCAGCTCTCAAATCTTGCCTGCCCTCTCTTCTGTGATGTTCCCTAGGCTTTGGGAGAGGGATATAGAGATCTTTTTTTTTTTAAAGTAATTCATAATAAATAAAACATTTTTTCATAGCAAGGGGAAAAAAGACAAAATGAAGTCATGTAAATATGTACTCACTCACACCTGGTAATGAACTAGAGTCTAGGATCTTTGGAACTCAAATTTCACATACCTAGAAGTCATCCAACAAGGAAATGGGCCTTGAACTGAATATGTGTATCCAGATGGGAGTAAATATGGGTCTAGAAACTAGAGAGGGACCTATGTGATTAGAAAAAAAAATAGAGGGATTAACAAGAGAATAGGGAAGGCACTATAACCAAACAGAAGGGGATTCTGGGACAAAAGTATACAGTGGGGAAGTGGGCAATCAGACAGGTAGAAAAAATAAATCAAAATGAAATACATACAGAAAATATCCCAAACAGAAGCCTATTTGTTCTGTAAACTAATTTCTACAAAATTAAAATTTAAAAGAAAATACAAATTGTCAACAAATATTTTTTAAAATTACTTTGAGATTCCATCTTCTCCTTAGGCAGAATGGCTATCATCAAGGAAACCACCGAGGAATGCAGGCTAGGATGTGGGAAAGAGACGCCCCTATGCACCGCTTGTGGCAGTGTAGCCTGGGGTGGTCATTGAGTAAGTGAGTGTGGTGATTCCTCAAATAGAACTCCCATGTAAGCCATCCTAACGAATCCTGGGTGTGCAGCCAGAGGACTCAGCACAGGCACACGTGTATAGTCCCACTTATCACCGCACTACTTACAGCAGCTGAGACACAGAGCAAGGCTGGCTGCTCATCAACACATGAATGGACAAAGGAAATGCGGCATATACACAGAGCGGGTTCTCATCTGTAAGGACGAAGCGATTCTGAAACCCCAGGTCATGGCATTTGCAGAGAAGTGGATAGAAGAGGAAATCTATAGGTTAAGCAAAGTAAGCCAGACTCAGACGTCTCCCTCCCTCTGCCTCCTTCTCATTCTCTCTCCCTCCCCACCCTCTCTTCCTCCCTCTCCCCTTTCTCTGTATCTCCCTCTTTCAGCTCTTCTTTGTCTTCTCTCTCTCTGTCTGTCTCCCTGTCTCCCTGTTTCTGTCTCTATTTCTCTCTCTCCCCCTCTGTTTCTTTGTTTCTTTCTGTCTCTTTTTCTCTGTGTCTGTCTGTGTCTCTCTGTCTCTCCCCTCTCTTTGTGTCTGTGTCTGTTTGTCTGCCTGCCTGCCTGTCTTTCTCTCTCTCCTTCTCCCTTCCTCCTTCCCTCCCTCTCTCTCCCCCTCTCTCTAGTGTGTGTGTGTGTGTGTGTGTATGTATACGCTCACACAAGTGAGCATGAGAGTAGAAAGGGCACTATGAAAGAGGAAGAAGAGATCTTAAGGAGAGTTTGGAAAGGGAAAGTGGGTGGGGACTCCTTGGGAGTAGCTGGTGAGCAGGAGCCTGGGGTTCCTCGAGGCAGTGGGAGAAAGGAGTGGCTTGACTGAGAATAAGTACAATGGCATATACACAGGAGAACGGCAGAACGGAAGCGGTTACTTCGCACAGTAACTTTCAAAATAACCCAATAAGTGAATACATCTAAAATGAAACTAGTAACCAATACAAGTCCATCTTTAACCTTACAGGAATAACACTGTAAGGGTGAATGTTAAATGAACTGACTGATGGAGCTTTAAGGATTTAGAATAGAGAACAAAACTCTCTCCAGAGGCTCAGCAGTAAATGTGTGTGTGTGTGTGTGTGTGTGTGTGTGTGTGTGTGAGAGAGAGAGAGAGAGAGAGAGAGAGAGAGAGAGAGAGAGAGAGAGGAGTTATTGGTCACTTCTTGTCACACACTTGTACTCTTCCTGTGAGTAGGGTGTGGGACTTCATGGCTCTGGTACCTTCACTCTCTCCAGAAGGCAGCACTCCAGTCCCCGAAGCAGCAAGCAGGTTCGTGGTCCTCCCGAGGTGCATCTGAGGCAGGATCTATGCACAGCCGCACTAGGATTTTAGGATTCGGCTCTTAGGGTGGAAGATGGTTGCCTTTACTCACTGCTTCCTCACACAGGCTCACTCACCACAGCAGCTACTCTTTGAACAAGACAGGAGCCATCTTTTTTTCAGCTCATATGGAAAAGACAGTGCCCCCATGTAGTTACTAGTTAAAGGCAAGGCACCGTGTCTATTTCACACAGAATGCAAGGGAGTTTCTTACAGTAAGGAATTGTGGGAGGTAGAGATCATTGCAGATATCAGAATAAGCTTTTCTATAGGGTATAAAAGCTGTATTTAAAGTATATAACCTATTCATAATTAGATATTTTGTCTTAGTCAAGACTATATATGTATAAAGTCAGTATATACATATTTATATAATTACATGAATATATATAATTTATATGTATAAATTATATACATATATGTATATATATAATTATAAGGTCCTTTTACATTCCATGAAAGTAGCCAAAATCATAAACCAGAAAGGTAAAAATAAAATAGCTATTTTTTTTAACTAAAATAAATATATATAATAACATGTATTTTTTAACTATAAGATATAAGATGTAACTAATGCATGCCTTCTAAGGGGGTGTTTAATAAATAAATACCAAGACAAAGACTATTATTCAATTTGTAAGGAGTACATAATTATGAACTGATAGAAAGCTAAAATATAGTTTTGGTTAAGGGCAACTAGAACAAGACTAATTTCCAAGCCTGAAAATCAAAGAACAAATCACTGAAGGAACTACCCCGTAAGCCACCCACCCACCCACATCCAACCCGCCCCAAGCCCGGCTTTCTTCCAGGAGAGATGGTCTTCCAGAGCAAAGTGTGTATGTCTTCGAACCCCGTGACATACTTCCTGCATGTTTGCCAGGAGCAGGAAGGGCCCGCGAAATTTTCCTGGAACCATGATTTATAAGTGTTTCGCTGGATATTCAAAATGGGACGTTCAAAAAGAGACTCTAGGGGGAAATGTCCCTTTTAGCAATGGATGGATGGAATGGGGGATCTTCTGCTTTCAATCGGCCTGAGGTTTTATGCCGCTTCATTTGCCAGCAAGGCCTATTTTACTTTAAAACATAACAAAACAATTGAATGTCAAATTAAAGGCGGAGAAAGCTGCCAGAACACCCACTGTGAACTACAGATTTTTTTTTAGAGCCAGTTAAAGTAAGCTTTACTTGTGATTCAGGTCGCTGCATGGGGAGGGTGGGGGCCGTGGGGGAGGAGCACCATGTGGGGTCTCACCAGGAAGTCACCCGAAATGCATGTATTTTATTTTCCTCCCTCTAATTTTGTAGACAGGGGAAAGCGGCAAGAAGGGCAATGCCAGAGTGAAAGAAGGCAGAGGTAGAGAAACAAGAGCTAAACAAAACAAAACCCACCCAGACTGAGAGGCACAGGGAGAGACTTCGGATTCGACTTACCTCACTCCTGAAGAACCTCCAAACTCCAGGGCCCAACAACTTCAGGACAACCAGGCACTTGTATTGCCCTCAAAAATCTAAATTTCTGAAAGTGCCAAGGGTTGTGTACCAGGTTTTCATCATGATCTGAACGTTAACTGCTTGTGTGGAACTGTATCTGTGTGGAACTGGCCTCAAATGTATGGGAGATCAATAGATTGGACTTACACGCAATGTATAGAGTCAGAGCAAAGATGCAGCTAGTGTAGGATCTTCCTATCATCATCCTTTGGTCAAAATGGCAGAAGAATTATATTTTACACGTGTACAGACTATTTTTAAACTGGAACTAGCAACTGCCTGTAAAATAAGAAATGTCTATGTGGCCTAGCATAACTTAGACACCTCAGTCTAGGAGAACACCGGCAGAGTAAATGGATAAGGTATGTACATCTGTTTATGCAGAGATGCAAATGGCCCTGGGAGTTAGCAGTCCAGCTGTGGATCTGATAGGAATAATTTCTATACACTACATGGCCCAAAGCCACACAACATTTTCAGACAAAATCTCATGACTTTTGGTGTGGACTTCTTTTGTGTGTAGGAGCGCTTTGCTACATGCATGTACGATCACTAGGTGAATGTGTGAATGCCTGGTGCCTGGGAAGTCAGAGGCACTGGGTCCCGAGGCACTGGAGTTAGGGGTGACTGTGAGCAACCCTGTGAATGAGTGCAGGGAACTGAACTCTCCCAGGTCAGCAAGCTCATCTCTCAACCAGGCCCTTGGTTTCTCCTTTTTTCTAAGCTGTGCATTTCATTTTATGAGACTGACGTTTAAACTCTGAAAAGGCTACCATTTGAGTTCTAGAGCCTGCCTAAGGTAAGCTTTGGGAGACACACTCGCAGGAAAATGCTTAGAACAAGACATTGATGGTGATCCTAAATCCATTTTCCAATTTAGCTTGCTTTCAAATGTCAGTCAGATTCTTCCCCATCCTTATAGTATGCCTTAGATGGTTCAGTCGAATCTGTATATCATTCAGGTCATGGAGGGCAATAACACCCAAAGCCTAGGTTCACGGATGCAGAAGAGAGTATAGCTATGCCCTAAGTTGTTATTCCTATTTCCCAAACGTAATGGATGTGTGTTAATCAGATATAGTTAAGTATCTGCAGGGAAGAAGACAGAAATAAGAATTTTCTCCAATAGAGTGACACTGGATATGTCAGTCATAGTCCAGGGCAGGTTTCATTCTCAGGGGTAGTTGGCCAGTGCAAAACAAACTCCACTATTCCTCTTTGTTTTGGTTTAGTTTTTGTTGTTGCTGTTGTTTTGTTTTTGTTTGTTTCGTTTTAAGAAGGAAAGAACATGATGTTGGGTGGGTAGGGAGGTGGTAAGACTCTTGGAGAAACTGGGGTGTGTGTGTGTGTACTGCAATATGATCAAAATCTATTGTATAAAAAATGTAAAATAAAAAACGAAGGAACCAAAACAATTCTTGCTTCTGGAGAGGAAAATGGAAGAACAACAAAAACTAGTCATTCCTCAGTGCTTTGATTTGGACCTTTGACATCCTTAGAACACCCGTGTGTGGACTGCCTAGGTGGTTGAGATTCTAAAAGGTTGTCGTCAGAGGGATGCCCTGAATAGAGTTAGATAATTAAGCATGTGCTCCTGAAGGAAATGGGCACACCAGGCTCTCTCTCTCTCTCTCTCTCTCTCTCTCTCTCTCTCTCTCTCTCTCTCTCTTTCTCCTCTCTCTAATCCTTGGTGGCCAGTAAATGAGCAGCTACTTTGCCACTCACTCCTGTGGCGAGCTAGCACATGCCCAAGAGGCCACAGACAAACCCTCATTTTCTAGGTCAATTGTCTTACTCTTCATGGCGATGGAAAGCTATCATATTCCATACAGCAAAATAAACTTTAATCTGATGCAAAATTAGAGATCAGATTAAAGAATCTGACATTTGAACAGTTAAGTTGCTTACCCGGTAATTAGGTCAGAAAAGCCAGGAGTAGAACCCAACTCCTGAATTCTGGTATGGTATGTTTCACACTCTGTAATTTCATTTGTTCTGAATTTTGTTATCAAACTTTCAAGTTTCAATATTTAATGAATGAACATCTAAGTATTTTTTTTTTGTTAAGGCTCAGAGATTAAAGATTACTAATGAGTGAAAAATAACAGTATTTATTGGATTCAATGTATATTTGATATATACTTATGTAAAAGAAGACAATATAGTCCCAAAATAAAATAGATACTAATTTCTAAATGAGGACATATTGAAGCTATCAGTTATACATCTGCAAAACTTAATTCTGAGACTAAAATGCTAAGTTAAACTAACTGTATCCCTGAGATAAAATTTCATGCACAATTGACCCTTGAACAACACAGGAATGAACTGTGTGGGTCCACTTACACAGGAATTTGGCTTTTGAAGCTTTGTGCAAATTTGAAAATGTTTACATATGGACTGCAAAATCCAGAAATAGTTTAAAAGTTAAAGAAAACAATATTTTTGAATATATAACATACATGTAGAAATAGGCTATTCTGCCACATATCAATGCAAAATAAAACCATATCTAGTATAAAAAATTAAAATTTATACAAATGTAGACAATACACAGCACCCTATGTGGTAGAGAGAAACAAATACAAACACAGCATTGATCATAACTACCAAATTAACTGCAGTCCATGCTGCCTCTGCGGTGATTTTGTAGGCACCAAGCATTGCTGATGTTATTTCAGGGTTATGTTATCTGAAAACGCTCTGTGATGCTAATCATGTCCCAAGCAATTGCTCTCTCTAAAAAAAAAATTTCTTATCACAGTAAAAAGGCCATAACTCTGGGGCTAAGGTATAGCTTAGCTGGTAGAGTGCTTGCTAGCATGCTTTACTGATCCCCATAAGCTATGTTAGATGTGGGGTACAACCAGGAATCTTAGTACTTGAGAGGTAAGGACAAGAGGGTCAGAAGTTTAAGGTCGCCCTTCCCTACTTAATGAGTTTGAGACCAGGTTGGGCTATATGAGACTCTAAAGAGCAAAAAAAAGAAATTCTTCAAATTCTCTTCATATTTTTCTCTCTGTATATAATACATGGAGTGTACAGAATATGTGTTTTCTGGTAAGGCTTTCAGTCACCTGGTGACCTGGTTACTAGTAGTTAAGTTTTGGGGCAACAAAAACCATTCTTGTAATGTTTAATACCTGGGTGTCAGCACCCCTTGCTCCATATTGCTTAATAGGCAACTATTATTTTATGATTTATTTTTATTATGTGGATGTGTCCATGTATACATGTGAATGCATGTACACAGTACAGAAAAGGGTGTAGGATCCCCTGGAGCTGGAGTTACAGGAGGTTTGTGTGGCCCAATATAGATGTTGGAAATGAGCTCTGGTTCTCCTCAAGAGCAGAACTTTCTTCAATGCCCACTCACCTCTCCGTGCCTGGGCAGCCATCTTTCTAAATATAATCACATAACTGTTTGTCACAAAACATCCAATAGGGTCAGTTTAGATATGTGGCTTATTGTCACAGTTCTCTCAAGCCTATCTTACAAAAAATATTAAGTATTATTTTCAAAAGTCAGAGAATACTTTCCCAAAATAATCATCGAGAAAATATAACAGAAGTAAGGTTGCTTTTTTTCTGAGCTTTGAGACAACCTGATGACATTTTCACACAGCAAACTTAAATATATTGTCTCTTTAATATTTGATAGTCATGTAAATATAAATAAAACCAATAAAATGAATAACTAGAACCATAATTAAAATCCCATTATTGCACAATTAAAGTCCTATTGTTGGTTTTCAAATATAGCTACTGATTGACTGGCCCACCCTCTTTTATTAATGATCAATGTATGTTGATGATCTTGTTGTATTTAAATCCCCAAAATAGATTTGAATTTAGTAGACTTTTCTTTTTGTAACTTAGTCAAAACTTTCCAACAACATTACATATTATTCTAATAAAACATCAATTCAGCTCTTACTGGAAGCACAGTAGTTCTGTAAAGTGAAAAGTGTTTAGAGAAGCATTTCTCAGATAAACTTTGAAATCACTGATGACAAAGTATTAAGGCACAAGGCATTCTTCTTTGTTGTTTTTTTCAGACTCTCTCAGTAGATTGCTAAGACTACTTGATCGCAATTGTGTGAGCCCGAATTAGCCTCCCTTCCTGCCACACTCATATTTAAACATTGAGCCTCAAGATGAACCAGTGTAGACTGTCCTTGCCACAGAGGCTAAAGGGTTGGAGAGGCGCGTGATGTTCTTTCAATCTGGTAGCTCTTCTGAGGAGCTAGAAGTTTGGTGGCAATTGGTGTCATTTGCTGGCAGTTGCCAACCAACTGTGCATTGTCTTGGGAGAGTGACAGTTCAGGGTAGTGGGAGGAGCATTTTATACATAAAGCAAAGTCTTATAGCCCTAGATGATCAAAGCCTCAGGCACACAGGTGAGAACTGTTCACTTAGAGGGTCATCTATGGAGAGTCATCAAGGGGACTTACAAAGCTTGCTAATTCCATTTGAGATTCAACACTAACCCAGAAAAAAATATAGAAACTAAAAAGGGGGCCTGTTAAGAGAAAGTGTCACATTTGGCTTCTTTCTGAAGCAGTTTTCAGCACTGTGGCCACATTGCCTGATGAGACAGGCCCAATACTCTGCCCTTCTAGAGAGGATAAATCCCTAAGCAGAATGGAGATGATATTTCCAAAAGGTAATCCGGAAATCATGTGTCTGATTACTTAGACGAGATTCCCCAATATGGCAGGAGGACTTTCCATAAAGAATGTGACATAGACTAAGATGAAAGAGAGAAATCAAATTCTGTAGCAGTTCTGTATGCAGTAAAGTTAGAGAAGAAAGCAGTTTGATCTGAGGTTTACCAAACACACACACACACACACACACACACACACACACACACACACACACCCCTACAAGGAAGAAACCTGATATCACTCATATAGAAACTATAAAAAGACTCTTATAAAACCTTTGTTGAATGAATGAATGAATGAATGATTAAGAAACACAATTCCAGGTTCTAAGAAGCCTGGTATTCACCTAAGAAGACCAACATGGTGGGGGGAGGGTTGTCAGTGATGCGTACTGGCTGTGCTGTGTTTCTGAGGCACATGTCCAAGAAATGCTAACCATTGCTGCTGTCCACTCTTGGTTCATCTGGGAAACAGTTCCTCCAGTAGAAGCCAGGAAGAAAATCAAAGGAATAGCTATAGAGTTTCCAGTAATGCATAAATTATCCCAAATTTAAACAGGAATTATAAAATATGCACTTATGTATATTCTCAGAGCCTCATGTACCAGTGGACAATTCATAGAAAACTAAAGTGAATTTATTATAACACAGGGTGAAAAGTACTGATTAATGATTCTTTAGGATAAGACATTAAAATTTACCTAACATTATTATTGAATAAGAGCAGATATTTTTTTTTGGGGGGGGGAAGGGATTAGATTGTATCTAAGACTTAACTTAGTCCTAAGATATATAAAATAATGTTTTCTAACACCAATAAGAAATCAATTAACTATTTGCTAAATAAGCAAATAAGGTAGAAGTAAAAACAATTGAGACTCAGAAAATGTAGGCAATGCAGCTGGAAAGAAACAGATTTAGATGAATAAAAATTAAAAATACTGTGAAAAAAATGTTAAAAAAATTTGACAAAAGCAAACTGTAACTAAGTCCTAAAGATACAACAGGACTGTTGAACATTTGACACTAAAACATACGAAATAATTCAAAGGAAAATGAAATGCATTTTAAAGTATAGGATAATTGTAAATTAAGAATTAAACAAAGGACAGAAAAAACATAGCTAGTCACAGACAAGCCAGGCAGGTCCACAGGGAATTTCTAGGGACAGTCGAACTTCCTGGACTAACTGTTTCCAGCTGAGGCATCTGGCATTCATTCTTCCATGGCAAGGAACAAAGGAGGGGGGGGGACATATGCTGTCCTTATGTGCGTCACCTTATGTTGGGACATGAAATTCATATCTCACTCACCCTATCTCCCTGCTTCCCCCATCCTTAGGAAGCATCATAGAGAGCTGGGAGTATCCTGGATTTCTACCTGCAGGTAGATGCAAAACAGGTTGAGCCATCACCCCAGTCTATCACCTGCCACAGCGATACCAGAATGTTGTCCTCAGATCCCTGAAGTGTCCCATACTGCCCCAGAGTTCATGACCAGGGAAAGTGAAGCATGACGAAAATGATTGACAAAAAGAAACACTGTAATGGCATGTACTACATGTGCAGGTGAAGAACTGGAACAAATGTCTCACCATAAGCAGAGATTCCAACTGAAGATGCTAAACTAAAACCAGAGAAGAGAAGGGGCAGGGGGAGGAGGAGGAAGAGGAGAAAGTGGAGGAGAAGGAGGAGGAGGAGGAGCAGGAGGAGGAGGAGGAGGAGGAAGAGGAGGAGGACACACCTGATATAAATGGAAAGATCCAGACTAGGGAGATAGCTAAGCAGTTGAGAGCATTTGCTACTCTTGCAGGGGACTTGTGCCTGGTTCTCAGCATCCACACACATGGCTAATCATCCCTGCTTGTTATTCTACTTCCAGGAGATCTTGTGCTCCCTCTGGTGTACAAGACACACCTGTGGCATATATACCTACAAGCAGCAAACACTCACGTATACAAACAATGTTAGAAAGAAGGAAGTAGAAGGCTACATGACCTCTATCCACAGCATCCGTGATGGGCCCCCACAGTTGCCCCACTGGAAGGCAGAAGTCCATCTCTGCAGTTCTCGGGAGTTTGGGGCAGAGGAGAGTCTTTGGCTAGTCATTTGGAATATCTGTCCTTCGAGGGACCCAGTCACACTAAAAGCCCAACCAGAACATCGATGGCCCTGATTTTACTCAGGAGTCTAACATAGCCTCTCTTGCTCCACTTCTACAGACTTGGGATCTGAAGGCAGAAACAGATGAAACACTTCATTTCCTGTGCTTTTGGGGT